>VXAC01002726.1:0-39161 GCA_013399225.1 Rhipidura dahli | reverse complement strand
GGGGGGGTTCTTCCGCCCTTGCTCTGCCCATTCTCAGGTACAACATGAGACCAGTGAGATACAGAAAGACTCCGGGGTATGCAAGTTTTGATACAACGTAGAAGCAAATTATTCCACAAAGAAACAGCAAGTGCCTTTCTTAAAAGGAAACTGTAATGGCTGAGCCTGTTGCTTTAAGCAGCAGATGCAAACAGCACAGGACTCCCTTTCTGTCTGGGTGACTCCCATGAAACACCCAAAAATCCTCTGGCAGCACATACAGAATGTGTCCTAAGGAGAAATACATCTTTAAAAAGTGACTTCAGGAAACAAGCACAAGTTCCTTTTAAATCTGTTTTATAAGAAGGATACCAATGTACATTTTAATAGTTTTATTTTCATTTTCCCCAAAAGGGAACCAAAGGCAGAGAGGTGTTGTGAGATACATCACATTGTTCTCACGGGGAAATGGATTTGTTATTTTACCACTCTATAAAAATACACACAGGAGTGTGAAAAAACCAAAGGAGTTCAGAGTGGCTGTCACGGAGCAAATATGTTAAATACAATCAGTTTTATTTTCCCCTAAAAATTGTGGCTCCTTGTGTTCCAGAAAACCAGTCTTTCGTAGCCACATGCCACAGGAACAGAAATTTAAGTGGTGGCTTCCTCTGAGCATGTGCACACACAAGTGTTAGTCAAGAACTGCTCCCATGGGAGATGTGAGTGACAGTGCCCTGTCCACACCAGGAAAGAAGATATGCACTCAGGTTTATTTTCTCAGCTTCCCCTCCAAATTCCTCTGAACCGGCTCCATCCCATCCAGGCAGCTCTGATAAGAGTCTGTGGTTCTATAACAGAAGTCACGTTGTAGGATCAAGATATTTACCCTGTGTTTTGTGAGGAGGAACAACAGCCAAGAGGAACAACCTTCCCACTTCTCAAGCAATCCATAAGTGACCCAGTTCCTTTCTCTGTCCGATTGTGCTGTGGGAAACTCAGTTAAGTGCCTCTTCACAGGTAGAGACAGTTTCCTTTTAAAAATATTAAGGACACATTATTTTTTTTATCTTTAAGAACTTCCTGGAAAGTTACTGTGTAAAATGAAAGTGCTCCTATGGTGAGACCAATGTGCAATGTCCTTGCTGCTTTCTCAGGATTCCTTCCCTTAGCAGAAGTGTGTTAAGATGAGGCTCAATACGAGGCCATTGTCGACCTGGAACAGGCAGGCAGACACTGGAAAATGTTTTATGTCAATCATAAAACGTGGAATTAGCCAAAAATAACCTATTGTTCAGATATGGCAGGTGTGGTGTCCGGAGTGGGTCTATATCCCGATGGCCTGCAGCACTCGCTTCTCGTTGTCGTTGAGGTGGTCGGAGAACATGGCATAGCAGGGCTGCTGCGCAAACTGGCACAGGAAGTCGGTGAGATAGGCCTGGGAGGGACAGAAACACCCTGTCAGCACCACCCTCCTGGGAAATCCTGCTGCTTCCATCTGTCAGGAGAGATATCCCAACATGCACCAAGACCCCAGGACTGAAGGGAACAGAAAGGAGCAATGCAGGAAGAGGAGTGGAACAAGAGGGAAGGGCTGGAGCAGAGGAAAAAGGGTGGAAGCAGAGGGAAGGGCCCATCAACAGCTGCAGGTGGTGGGAAAAGCAGGAGCAAAGTGTAACACGGGCTGACAGGGTGGGAGCATCTCCAAGTCATGTTCACTCTCCAACCTACTCCTGACTTCTTCCAGTAGCTGTGAAGCTCATGGGTAGAAAAGTCTCATCTCCCTCTGCTCAAAGAGTTTTGCTTATTCACATTTCCAAGTTATAGATATTAATCATAAGGAAAAATAGCTCCAGAAATTCTTGGGACACTTGGCCCTTTCCAAAGTAACTTCAATTAACTGAGTGTCTTCTGGATGACAATCAGTAACTGGTGTTTCCAGTGCTTACATATTTGTTAAAGTACATTTAAAAAAATTAAAGTTTATAGAGAATTATTGGAATTGATAAAACCCCTCATTCTAAAGCATCACCTGGAGATCTATTTGGTAAAGAGGGTCCTTTAATGCATCTGGATCATCCTCTTCATCATCTTCATAGTAATCTTCATCTGTCAGAGGCAAATCAGCAGGTTTTAACATCAAAAAGAGCAGAATATCTCAGGAAGTTTTCTATTAGACTACTGAAACCCAAGGATCCAAAAGTAAATAGTTTCAGCACTGCTGGGGAAAAAAAAATTGTATTCAGAATATTCACTCCTTTAGGTCACGTGATAGAAACCACTGAACCCCAGAAGCAGGGTCAGTGGAGGCTCGAGGAACACGCAGTTGAGCCAAGCACACATGGGACACTCACAGGCAGCTTTGGGAATTCCATGCACCAGGATCTTCCGCTTTAATCCCATGTGAGGGTGACACTTTGCCTGTTCTGAGCTAATGTGAGCAGTGTCCCTCGCTGTCTCCCTGTAAAGTTCTCCATTCTGAGGCTACATGAAATTGAGAGACAATGCACCCACTCATCTCTTTATGCAGCCTTTGTTCCTCAAGGGCTCTCCACAAACAAGCTCACCCACCCCTAGGACACTGTCACACCAGGTCACACCTACGCCTTTGAGCAGCAGTTTTCTCTTTAGAAGAAATACCTGCAGGAACCTCCCAGAAGCGTGAAGCCTGTGCAGCATGTGAACTCCCAGGTGACGTTATTTATAATGCAGCAATTTAATCACCATGTTACTGAAAGCCATGGCTTCTCCAGAAGGTCCTTATTCACAGTCCCAGAGCAGAATTCCTTCCCCGTGCCTGCAGCCTTTGTTTTGCTGCTGGCAAGGGAAGGAAACTTTGACTAGGATGTTACCTACTTGACTACTGCTTTGAATAAGGACTTTCAAGCTCTTACTCACCATACTTGTTTGTGGAAAGAATATCTGATAAGAACTGTCCTGCTAAGCCTTCATCTTCATCCTCGTCTTCCTGATCCTCCCACATATCATTTGAATCATCTGTTTAGAAAACAAAATTTCTAGGAATGATCCAAATCCAAGAGGTCCAGTCTGTGATCACTCTGCAGGGGACTGGAAATTGTAGGCAAATGCATCCTTGCATATGTGGGTGGACAAAGATAAAAGACCTACAAACTTCCTTAATCTTTTGGAGTGATTCCAGAACTGGAGCCAAGCAAAGGCAACAACAAGAACAGATACTTGAAGTAGGGAGAAAGGCAAACCAGATACACCATGAAAGGATAATTTTATTGGCACATGGTCAGATCCCATCTTCTAAACTAGCCCAAAAGAATTTTGGTCTAAGGATACACAACACTGACTGATCTTATTCTCCCATTTTATTTATTTTTACCTGGAAGAAGTTGGTAGCACTTAAAATATAGCCCAGGGAAGGAAAAGATATTGTGCTAATGATGAATGGTACAACAAAGCAAGAGACCTGGAGAGGGACTTTGGACAAAGAGGAATGGCTTCCCACTGCCAGAGGGCAGGTTTAAATGGGATATTGGGAAGGAATTCTTGGCTGTGAGGGTGGTGAGGCCCTGGCACAGGGTGCCCAGAGAAGCTGTGGCTTCCCCTGGATCCCTGGAAGCGTCCAAGGCCAGGCTGGATGGGGCTTGGAGCAGCCTGGGCTAGTGGAGATGTCCCTGCCCATGGCAGGGGGTGCAATGAGATGAGCTTTAAGGTCATTTTCAACCCAAACCCAAAGTGATTCTATGAGCTTATCCTCTGGATCACTATTCAAGCCTTTGTGGTTACAGGTACATGATTTACTGTCACAAAGTTCTTATACCATAAATACTTCTCAAGAGATGATCAAGTAGATTTTAAGCTATGCAAAGAGAAAAAGCAAACCCAGTACTTTACCTTGGCTCCAATCTGCAGTTGTCTGTCTAGATGCATTTGCTTCCATTGCATTAGAGAGTTCATTTATTATTAATTTTAAGATTTTTACTAACAAAGGAATGTTTGTCCAGCGCTCAGGATCTGTAAGAGAAAAAATACGTATATTCATGTTGCTTTAAATTAAAAGTTATAAAACAGGCTCTTTTTTGTTGGGTTGGGTTGTTGATTTGGTTGGGTTTTTTTTTTTTTTTTTTTGTTAGGGAGGTTGGGAGGGAAAACAACTGACATAAAATCCCCAAACCTCCTTTCCATATACCCTCAGAGCTGCAGTCCCAAATACCTCAATGTGGTATCAACCTTGCATATTCAGAGTGAAGAGGGGGCAGGTGAAAAATCTTCACAGCTCAATAAATGTGTGACTCTACTCCTGCAGGTTGCTTACTGGAGTCCTCTGGTGTCAACCTTTCTTTCCTGAAGTCCATTTCCACATCCACCAATGCCTTCATGTAAATGAGAAGTGCAGTACTCCCATGCATGGCTCTGCCACTTCTGAGGCACTATAAGCTCCAACTTTTCCTTACTTGTGTTCCTGCAGGACTTATCTATTCCACAGGGACAGCTAGACAGTGTATTTGTCCTTAATTACAGAAGTAAATATCCTATCAAATAAAGAATCTGGGAGCATTAGTTTTAGCTCTTACTGATGCTAGGATTAATCTTTGTTAAATGCAAATGCTGGCTGTTGCCATTTTTTCTGTCTGACCAGACATCAGACTTTGTTGGCTTGGTTTTTTTAAGCCAAGAATAATTACATAGCAAGTGATTTGTGACCACCACTTACCTCTTAAACTCTCTAGTGCTTGCCCCTATTCATCTCCTTAGTTGTCACCTCAGTCCTTCATTGAACCATTCCAAATCTCAAGCTCATGGCAGCTGAAGGCTCAAGGAGCACCAACTGCCTGGACAGGCTCCCAGTTTGGATCTGTACAGCCACCACATCCCACCCCACCACTGGTCACACGTGAGCTTTGGCACAGCAAGTGTCAGGACCAAGGTCTGACTGATGGCTGAGGACAGCAGCCCCCAGGTGTCCTCCCCCTGGAGCTCAGTCCTCAGGAAAAACTGCCCAGGGCTCTGCTGTCTCTGATTTAAAAGATTAATTTCAACAGCAATCTCCAGTCAAAGACTTTGGGTTCAACCTATTAAAAATAAGACAAGTCTTACGCAGGAGACTGGTCAAGCTTTCCTTAAAAGCAATCTCTATCTTACTGAATCATTGCTTTTTGTGAAAGTGTCTCATTGACAAAGACACCCCTTTCTTTTAAATCTCTGTATGCACTGAAGACACTTTCCTCTCAGAGAAGCTACCAGGCATCCAGAAACATCAATTCTGTCTCATGATGCAAAACAGCAGTGAAGAACTCCCCATTCCATAATTACCTCATCCAGTTATATTAAATCAGACATCAGGAGCCTTCCAAATCAGTCTTTGGCAGAATGAAGGTAACTAACAGATATATTATGTACCTGATGTATGGATTAGCTCTAAAAACCGACATGCACCTTCTGCAAGAACTATCTCCCACAGCTCTGTGGGATCTGCCAGACCTATTTAAGGCCTTTCATAGCATCTACTTTGAGAAAAAAACCCTGTAAACCCAGCAAATGATTACTTACTTTTGGCCGACTTGGATCGTGTCCGAATTCCTTCATCCATATTAAATATTTCTTCTCCCTTCACCCTAATATCCTGAAGTCTCTTGTCATCTGTGTTGATGCCATACTGCAAGAGTTTGCACAGTGCTACAGAGCTGGGAGCAGAGAATAGGAAAATTACAGATCGGAATTTCCCTGAACTGTCTGGCTTTCATAGCCCCTTTCTAACAGGGAACACATCCCAGAGCAGACACCCAGATGCCCTTTCTTCTACGTCTTTGCCAAGAACAAGCATTACAGAATTTTCCCATGTCTCCTGCTTTATGTCAGCAGCCGCAACTGGACTCAGCTCCTGACCTGCACAGCAAGCTGGGAACTGGCCAAGCTTTGGATTAAGCACCACCAACAGTACAGACACCCACACATACATTAAAGGTTTCTCCAGTTCAGAAGGGCCACCAGGTTAAACATGCCCCTGCAGCACCACGTGCCCATGAAGACAATTAAGAGGAAAGCAGTGGCAAGAAAGCAGTGGCTGATCTGCAGTGATGATCTTCTCCCTTTCTCCAGCCTCAATGCTCATTTTCACTTCTGGTCCTCTGTGGCTCTGCTACAAAGACCTTCCAACTTGCTCCTCTCCTTTACATGTTCTTTCTATCTCTGATGCTTACATTTCTACTCCACACTTTCAAACCTTCTCCAGTTCCAGGCTGTTTTCAAGCACATTGAGGATGACGCTGACTACAGGTCAAGGTTGCCAATCTATTCTTGGCACCCCCAAACCTCTCTCTCCTGGCTCCACAAATCTCAAACTGAAGTTGGAGCTCTGTGGAACTGAACTCTTTTTGTGCTTTCACTTCTCGCCCTCTCTCTCACCTGCCACCCCAAGCTACCCAAAGTCTTCCCATCATTTCATCAGGATCTAACAGCCACTTCTTCAACCTGCCCTCAGTGGATGGGGACTGTGCACACAGGAGGTGTCAGCTGCCTTCAGGATCCTTCTACTAACCCTGACCAAGAGGCTCCTCAGAGCAGGCCCTTCTTTTCCTCAGGACACAGAAACACCAAGCATTTACTAATACATGGTAAGTGTCACTACAACCAACCAAATCCAGCGTTCGATACAGGGTAGAGCCCTGTTACATCACCTCTACATGAACAGCTCTCATTGTGGACAACACAGCTCTAAACAGTCACCTTTAACCTTGTACTCTGGTCAGCCTTGGCTTTTCCCTGTGCTATAAGCCTCAAGGGATCCTGCAGACAGGCCTGCACTGTCAAAATGGAGATAAACCACCAGCCTTAAAGTGTGACCAAAAAGAGCATTGGATCCCCAAATCTGCTGCTTGTCCTTCAAGATTATTCACTAACTTCCATTTTGAACCTGCTTTTTCTCATTATTTATTTCACAGGCTGTTTGACTGCCCATAACAATAACATAACAACACACACTAATAAGTGAGTTAACAGCTGGTGAGACCCCTAAGAGTGGTCTGTGAGGCTTCACAGGTTTCCAGGAAAAACTAATACAGCAGCGATGAAAAAATTTAAATGAATACAGAGCATCCCATGCTTTGGAATGCAGCACTCAGCCTTCACCAGAATGCAAACGTGCTCCTACAGCAAAAGAGAGAGAAAACTGTTGCAATTGATTTCTTGATTGACTTTTAATAGATCAATAAATCAACAAGAAATCACCAGATTCTTTTAGGAAACCCTCTACAGCACCCCGGAACTCTACAGTAGTCTACAAAGGCCGTTTCATGTGTGGAAGCTCTTCTCATCCCTTTCACGGAAGTTCAATCCCAAAAGCAGCCCCATATTTGCAGGAGACATCCCCTTCCCCCTCATGTCTCTCTGTTCCAGCACAGGAGCACGAGGCAGCAGGAGGAGCACTGATGAGGAAGATCAGAGCTTGCTCCAGTTACCACAGCTCTCCTGAGTGGAACTGACAGCGCAGGGAGCAGCAATTCTGCCCAACACTGCTCCCATCTGAGCCAGCTCCCCTTCCCGTGCCCAGCACTTAACGGCAATGGCATGAGGGCAGCTGGCACAGGTGTATCTGGGATCCCACCTGACTTTGCCTTCATACTGCCCATAGAAGAGGTGCTGCCGGCTCATCCACTCGGCCATCACAAACTCCAAGGCAGGCTTGCCAGTGGGGCCGGGGAGGCTACACAGGAATTCCAGAAGTGGCTCCAGTTGTGAGTGAACCAAGTGAGCAAACACCATGATCAGGGACTGCAGGAGGAGAAAGGCAATGTTAGCTGTACATAATTCAATAGCTGGAAATGTTTTATCAAATATTCAAGGAGCTGGGTTCCCTGCAGGAGTGAAGGCTGCGCTTACCAACCCCGAGAGGAAGGGAAAGTACAACCAGATGCCAAACACTGTGCTACAAATGCAGGCAATAAACAACATCATCTCATCACTCAGCAGCACCTTCCCAAATCTGAATGCATTTTGAACATGATTTTAGGGAAAGAACGACAACTTTGGAAAGGTTTCATTATAAGATGCAGTTTTACAGTCTGACTCCTAAAGACGAGGGGCAGAACTCATTCGCTGTGTATGTCCAAATGTCAGTCTCCCAGTCTGAGGGGTCTCTGTAGCCTTCCTCAGGGAAAAGCTGCCCAGCTCCAGAGGCCCATCTTCCAGACTAACACAGGGAAGAGATCCAGCATTGCAAAATTCTTGGCTACAAGGGCTGCACGGGACTGCTTCAGATTTAAACTTCCATATCCTTATAATCCAAAAACAAGCAAAATGAGAGCCATTCCAAACAGTTAACAATCATCAGTGTATCCAAGGGTAAAAAATCCTAAAGCAGGTGAGATCTGCTGACATTGGAATGGTTGCTGTGGCATCATATGATGTCTTGAAAAATGCACATTCAAAAATTAGAGAAATTAGATAAGATGGTTAGAGCAGAGTGAAGCTCAGCTAAGTGCTGCACTGGGGGCAGAGATGGAATCTCGCTCAGCAGTGCCAGCAAAATGTCTTCCCCCAGCTGCTACTGAGGAACCAGGGCAGTCAGCATGAGCTGTTTTACATTGAGGGCACAGACAAAAAAAGACAGGAGAGAGAATGAAGACCACTGGGAAAAAATCACTTCAGAAAACCGTGTCACTACAAGTAGGTCAAGACTATAAAAGATAGTGATGCTCTTTGTCTCGTCTCTCACCTCACTCAGACCAACTACATCAAAAGCTCACCTTGTCTCAAGTCCCAAGCATTTATCCTTGGAATACAGAACAAATCCACTGAAAAAGACATGCTGCCTTTGCCATAACATTCCTACTGAGGCAATTCCTATCCCTCCCAAGAAGGCTTGCAAGTACATGGGCACAAAGAACTACTGAAGGTGCATTACAGCTTACCCACAAGAATCTTGCTTACCCTGTAATCTGACAACAAAAAGTTTCAGACCTGAGGAACAGCATGGAGCTGCGTCACATGTTAGGTTGGGTATTAGGAAAAGGTTCTTCTCCCAGAGGGTGCTGGAGCACTGAACAGGCTCCCCAGGGAATGGTCACGCTCCCAAGGCTGTTAGAGCTCGAGGAGTGTTAGGACAGAGTGGGATTGCTGGGGTGTCCTGTGCAGGGCCAGGAGTCAGACTCAATGATTCTTTTGGGTCCCTTCTAACTCAGGAGATTCCAGGATTCTCTGATCAGAGTAGCCATTTTCCTGACTACTTCAAGAGGATACACAGACCCTCCAATTGCACGAGCCATACATAATCAGGCACGAAATGAAAGAAAATGATGACAATTTCTTCTCCTGGTGCTTCTCCTCACTCTCCCGGGTGCCCAGCCTGCTCACCTGCATCACACTGAGCGTCTCTGCTTGCTGCATTTTACTCAGGATCGCTCTCAGGATCTGGTCCAGATTCTCTCCCAGCTCACTCCCAGCTTTCGAAATTAAAGTGGAGACCAGCCTGCCCACAAAGGCAGCAGTGAACTCCGAGGTCCGTGGATCCAAGAGCTGGCTGACCACCTGCATCACGTACCAGAGCCCATTGTGGCCCTGCTCATCGTGCCACTGTGCGATCTGCTCCAGTGCCACCGAGACGTATGCGCGCAGGCACTCGCCGCCGTTCTACAGAGACAAGCAGTGGGTAAGGGAAAGGGCAGGCACAGGGAGACATCCCCTTCACCATGCCAAAACCACCCTGAACCAAGATGAAAACAAGAGGAAAACTGGTGGTACATGTAAAAGATTTACAAGTAATTTCTATAGACTTCAGCTCATTACCAAATACACAGCTCCTCAGTGCCCAATCAGCAGGAATCAAGGCAACTAATAAATACAACAACAACCTCAAGTAGCTGCAGTTTTATGCCAGTCTTGTACCTAAAGAAATTCAGAGGTTTTAACAAATGGGATATGAAGACACAGAAATGTGGCATGAACAAAACACAAATCATCAGCTGAGTTGCAGTCCTTTTGAATTCTTCTTAGCACAAACATCCAGCAAAGCAACCAATGTGCAGGTGTACAATTTCCTCTTGATGGTCTCCAGCCTATTCTTACTGGTCTGTTGTTTAGAGAAAGACCATATTCCCGTGGTCTGTATTCACATGGCAAAGAGTAGCTGCCACTATGGAACTCCTTATGTAAGGATTGAAACCAGCCTTGTTATTCATTTGCCAGCTAGGAGCTGGAATGAAAAGGCTCCCTGCACTTCCAGCCTCTGATGCTTTTTCCTTCTTGCTAGACACTCCAAAGACATCAGGCCATAGCCAAGCCTGCCAGCAAGCACAGCTCAGGCATTACTGAGGCTGGAGATGATTCCCTGCTTTCCCTCCATCCTGGCTCAATCAAAAAGAAGTTTGCCTTCCCCATCCCTCTTAAATGAGTACAGCAGAAAGCAGCTAGAGGAGGAGGGGAAGGGCTCGGAGGTCTTTTGTTGCCCTGTGCCTGTGAATGTGCCTGAAGATAGCCCCTGCCATCCCAGGTGTGATAAACGTTGTGGGGGAAGAAAAGCATTACAGGTTTGTTTGGTTGTTTGCGGGGTTTTTTTGTGTTGTGGGGCTTTGGTTGGTTTTCTAACATGCTCCAGTGCACTAAAATAGAAAAAACATCCAGGCTGCTGCCTTTCTCACAGTAGTTCTCCACATTCAGGAATGATCAGGAAAAATCACTACAGCCCTGAATAACAGAACTTTCATGGTAAACTGGAGGTAGCAGAGGCTCCAGGGGAGTGCTGATACAGCAACTGGCAAGTATAGCCTGGGCTCCCTCAAAGGCTGTGTCACCTCTCTTGGACTGGCACAGCCCCACAATCCTCCCCCTCCCCACAGTGTTACCTGCCTCCCCCTCCCCACAGTGTTACCTGCATAGTAGCGTTGTCATCTGTGTTGAGGCTGCACTGTGCCACTGCAGGGAATGCCTGGCAGATGAGGAGCTGCGACAGAGGGGGTTTTGTATTCCTCACAACTGTGGTCAATATATCAATAGAAGTCTGAAAGGAAAGCACAAACTGTCACAGCAGCAGCCACAGAACATGAAGTCAGCACTACCCACCCCTGCTGCAAACATCAAAGGTGTGAGAATTGCAGGGATGTGGCCACTGCTGCAACCACACCCTGAACTCAGAGTCTAGAATAATTTTTTAATGCAAGGACCCCGGAGTCACACACCCAAGCATCACTGGTGTGAGCTGTAGAAGTTCCCAAGACAGTTCTAACATTAAAAGCAGTGTCACCACTCAAACATGGCAAACAGATTCATGCTAATCAGAACAGCCAGAGAACTGTTCTAGCTGACTTGCTCCATTTTGGTTATATTGATTTAAATTTATTTTAATTATCCATAAGCAATTGTTACAGTCATACCAATTAACAGATTACATGCATATTGATACGGACATTTATGGGTTTCATTCCATACAACCATTCTACACAGTCAATGCTTCATCTTTTTTTAGGGCACCTATATAATTTATTTCCAATTCATACATATGTGATGCATAAATCAGAAAAAGCCTTAGAAAGAAGTGCAAGGAAAAGTTGTGTAGCCTGCTGGGAGAGGAGACTGTTCCTGCTGAAAGATGGCAATGTCACAGCAAAATGACTGGGGAGGACCGATACTGTGGCGACTAGAAGAAGGCCAGAGGAGCAGTTTAAAGCAAACTTTTAGAAGCATCTTCCTGCACCTGCAGTTTGCCTTTTTTCCACAGAGAAACCTCCCCCAATGACTGAAGCCATCGCTCCAAAGCATGTCCACAGCAGCCTTTCTGCCCTTTGCAGAGCAGCCACCCTGGGTGTTACAGAACAGGGAACATCTCCAGCCCAGGCCATGCCCCACTGAAGCACTTACTGCACACAGCCCCGCCGGGATCTTGTCAGCTGGGGCCTGCATGATGCTGACAAGGGTTGGGATCAGCCTCATCTGCATTGGACCCTGGCAGGCTTCTATTTGAGCTAGCTCCTTAAAAATATCCTGGGCAAGAGAAGCAACAACAGGATCTGGAGAGAGAAAGCACCATTTACTAAAACACATACACACATCTCAATTTTTGCTACCACTATTTTGGCTGGGCAAAGCAGCAAGTTTCCCCTCTGCTTTTACCACGGGAATCAATGTTCCTTCAATGACCATTGATTAAGTTTTCAGCAGCAGGATTTAACAGCAAAACCAACTGTGCTTTGGGAATGTAAGTAGAATGCATACCGTTACTGTACTTGAGGAATATTGCAATGGTGAAGGGGCAGATCTTGTTCTCCATGCTGGCTGTAAACGTTGGGTCCACCGTGCACACAATGCACAGCGTCTCCATCACCAGGTTCAGCACCTCAGAGCTGAACTGAGTTGCCAAGTGGATCAGGCCATCCAGAATGCTGGGAAGGAAAGGCTGCAACACATGGGTGCTCTCGGAGATCTTCAGCTGGTCACAGTAGCTAGACAAGAAATTTGTGATACAAAAATACATTCCTAATATATTGAAGTAACTTAAATGTATTTCATTTTAGATTATACATAAGGGGTTATTTCATCCTGTCCATTCTTTTTCCTTAAGTTCACTCCTCTAGGACTTCTCTCCTTCAGTCAACTACTGCTTGACCTCCCAGCAGCTCAGCAGGAAGGAGGAGGAAAGCTCTCACCAGAAATCTTCCCTCCTCATTCCACCCCCGATGTTCACACAAGCAGATTTGAGCCGAGTGATGTTAGAAGCTTCTACTGCCCCTCAGTGACAGATCTCTCCTAAGAACTGACCGTTGACAGAGAAAAGGAAGAAAGTCCAGGACAGACACTGCTTACAAAGTGTTTTGTTAGCATGTTCTACAAGTGAGCTGGGGGATAATAAAGCAATTTCAGGAGTAACTAAGTCATAAGTCTCCGACTTTATTTATTCACTAACAGTTCAGTTCAAGTAAGACACAAAGTGCTGTTTGGAAGAGTAGAGTGGGGAACAGACAAGTAGCAGATTTTTTGTGACTCTTTTTTTGATTTTACACTAATGTTCATTTTTTACTTTAGAATCAGTACAGCAGAGCTTCCTTCTGACAAAAATAGGCAAAGAAAATCAAACCCCAAACACTCCTTATTACTGTCATTGGCTCCATAGGCCTGTATGATGTCAGTCACCTTTATGACCAAACAGGAGTAATCTGGGTTTCATCCTTGTGCTTTCCAACACTACCTAGTGCTGCTCCTCCCTGTGACCATATCCATCACAACACTTAACCATAGCCAACCTTGAATATCGGTTCCATATTCCTCATTAGAGTTACTTTATTTTGAACCTGTTTGTTTACACCTTTTAGGCTGACATCTATTCCATTCAAAGCAATACCTCCCACAGCCCAACAGAAATGCTATTTTAACAAACTATTTTATCAGTGTGATTCATACCCCTGTCCCTGGGGCTGTGGAATAGCCCAGGGTTTGCTTACCCCCAGATGGCTCTGACTGCAGAGATCCGGACAGAGGGGGGCTGGGTTTCGTGCAATCCACTGACAGTGGCTTGCAGGAACTGCTGGATGAGCTCTGGAGACATGGCCACGGTGAAACGGCTGGCAGCCCACAGGGCCCGGCCCAGGAGGAAAGGAGACACTGCAGCAAAACAAAAAACCTCAGTAGTTTCAGAATAAGCTTTATGAGTTTAAAATCATACCTGCTTCCATCCATTATTTAAAATCTTGTCATCCCAATAGGAAAACACTGAAATGTGACACACAAGACAAGTGTGCAGGCATACAAAGAATTTTTATTCATAGGCAGAATCCAGTTTATTTTCTTAGTTATTTCAAAGAATAATTTCTCATTTATTAAAAAACCTCCTCCCTTCAACTATTTACACTTGAATTTGTTCATCACTGAACAAAAGCAAAGGAAGAGAACAGAGGCTTTTCCAGTAATTCCCATTTATCCAGCTCAATATTCTGTCCCCAATTGCAGAAAACAGCAGCATCTTAGGGAGAAGAATTAGAGTAACAGAGCGCATACCCAGGGGCCTTTCACAGATTAACCATTACTAGTTTGCAGCCATCACTCCGCAGTAACAGAACAGAATTCTGTGGTTCACCAGCACCACAGAAGCAGTGGACATTCGTTATCCACTCACCTGCTTGCACTCACCAAGGTATGATATATCTTTATCACACTTAATCCTGCTGCCTTTTCAGACTATGAATCTCCTTACCTATCTAGGCTGGCCTCAAAGTGATGATGCTCTCTGTTCCTCAGCATCTTTACTGCCATTATTTATGCTCCTGCAAGTACTAATTTTAAGATGAGGACATAAAACACTCTGTGCAAGATGTACAGCAAGAGAAGAGCTTTGTTTTTTAAGTCAGTATCATAAAACACAACATTTCTTTGTCTGTACCATTACTGACCATTTAATGGGTATCCTTGGAGAGCCATCAACACACTGACTCTGGAAGCCCTTCTAGAGAACTGTAGCTCATTTACAACCCAATGCCACACATGTAAATGAATGTAAATATATGTAAATTGCTGAGGTTGGTTTCTTACATGCATTGCACACTAGGCACTTTGCACACTAGTTCTTCACTCAAAATTTACACAAAGAAAAGAAAAAACCCTTCTTCGTAACGGCCTAATTAAGTGTTTCGTTGATGTAAAAGGAACCCAGGAATCAGTTTTTTCTGCACTGACACAACTCAATGTGGACTCATCAATGTTACTCACATTGCCTTAAACTTCTAAAATTTTAATTTGCAAGGACTTTTGAGGTCTGACTTTCAACAATTCCTCTTTCTTGCACACTGATGTAAGATAACACAGAGAACAAAATCTTGCTGAGTTCCCAATAACAAAATCCCATTTAGCCAGGAGCATTATTTGAATTCATGTGCTACAACTAGTGTCAGCCTCAGCAGAAAACAAATGGGATGATATGGTGCAGCAGGAATTCTGAAGGCGGTTAAACCCTGTTGGTGACTTTCCCAGACACAGACACAAGACATCAGAACAGCTATTTTCCACCCAGCTCCCCAAGTCCTACAGGCTCATGCATCCAGCCAACAATAAGATCCAGCTGAAAGCACAGTCCCACAGATAAAGGACTTACACTAGAACTGGGAGCATGTGGGAACTCACATCTACTTTTTTCACATGAGCAAGGTGCACAACTGCATTTCCCAACACGTCATGCACACATCAACCTGACTGATTCGTCAGAGACTCCCAGTGTCTGGCACCCAGCAGCTATTCCCAGGGATGCAGGGTCCCACATACCTGAAAGATTGAGGTCTGCCAGGACCACATTTGTCAGGAAGCCATGCATATCAAAGTGTATTCTCCCATTCTTCACACTGTCTGTAATTATAGACTTGACTGAGCCCAGGGCCAGCATACAGGCTTCATGTATTTTCCACCTGCAAAATAGTTCAGATGCTTAAGAGGATATTTTCCTCCATCATTACCTCAAGAAAGAATTACATATTCTGAAGTGAAGCCAAAAGAAATTTTTTGGTCTAAGCTACCACAATTATTTCCTTGATCTCAAAAGATAAGTTTAAAAAGCCCTCAAAGAGATGAGCATTTACAATCTGCAAGATGGGGGCTTGGAAACTCCCTCAGGACAGGCAGCATTCTCAGTTACTTCCTAAAATATTGGTGGAATAACTGTTACTTGTTCCAATTTTGTTCTCATAATAAAAAAGAGCCTCTTCCATGAAAGCTTGTATTCCAGCCATGCCTTCATTATTATGTGCAGAAGCACTGGGATACCAAGTACTTTAAAGGTTTAAAAACATCTAACTTTGCAATAACGTTTTGTTAATTATGATGATATAGAACTATGTGCAAATACCACCTCTCCTTGGTTTTATTTGGGAAGTCAAGAACCTACTTTACAACTTCTCACAATTGAGGCAGATGGGGACTTAATGTCTGATTCTGCAGCCATTCCATTGCTGCTCATTATCAGAAGGGCTACTCTGACACTGACATTCAAACTAAACACGAACACTCAATCAATGCGCTGTAAAGCCAGGAAAGAATCACTGTGGACCAGCAACCAGGCACTCCTGCAATGGAGTTTTCTTCTTCTATCCCCAAATAACATTAAAAACTGCAACTCCAAAGTTCTAAAATTGAACACATACATCTGCATACAGCACCTCTCTTCTTGACATCACGTCAAAAAAAAAAGAAATTACATATATATATATATAAATAAAACCTTTTTCCCCTGAAATTTTTATCCTGAACATGAAGTATTGCAAATTTCTCTTCTGATTTTGTATAACTAATTATCGTATCCCTCCCAATGTCAAGCTCTGAAGGGAGGGAGCTTTGGCACAGATAGATTGTACTAGGAACTGCCCAAAGTACTCCACATGAAAATTTCATCATCTGGCTCAAGAAGCGCTGTACTTTCTTTTGCTTCTTCTAATCAGAGCTCTCCAGTTGCATCCCTGCCCGTCAGTAGCACTGTCACAAATGAAATGTGATGAAATCAAGGTGCAGGCAGTGCTGCACAGGAGCTCGACATCTGCCCCAGTGCCATCCCCTCGGCCCCAGCCCCTCACCAGTGCTCAGCGCCGCTGTTTTTAGCCTGCTCAGCTTCCTGCAGATGCCTCGTAGCTGCTGCAGCCAGAGCAGTTGCACTCTCATTCTGGAAATCGGCAGCCACAGCCTGCGCAGAAGGAAATGGCAACACTCATTTGTATAGACTGTTACAAGTTGGCCATTTCTCTAAATGCCCTTCCTGAACCCAGGTTTGATATTTATTATGATTATTTCAGTATCTAAATGTGGAATATATTTCATACCAGAAGCAGATCCTGTGCAGCAATTCTCACTGTGTAGGAAAATGTATCATCATCTTCATCCTCCACAAACTGCTGTGGATTCGCAGTCCAAACTTTTATCTAGAGGAGACAAAAAGGATAGGGCAGCTGAGCCTTCAGGACACTGTGGGTAAAAGGCAGCTTTGCTGTCCCCCCCAACCTGTTCTGGAAAACTACTTTCAGAATTTTCCTCTGCCATAAGAAGTCTTCATCCTCAACTGATTTTTCTTCTATTCCATTGGAGAAAACTTTGAAAAGAAGAAACTCTTTGTTCTGAGCTCATCTTGCTCTTTTGCCCCTCATTTGAGATCAGTTTGACAGAGCTAATGACTGACCTGGAATCAATACCACAAAGCTTTATTTTAGAGGAGGAAGTGGGAGAAGCAGATAAATCTTTTAACAGAGTGCTTGTTTTTATGCATGTCTACCTAAACTAAAAGATGATGGCTGTCAGGCTTGCAAGGCCAGGAGCTGTGTAGAATTTCAGTACAAATTATTTTGCCCTACTAGCACAACATTTTCACTCTCACAGAAACCTGTTTATCCCTTTCAGCATGATAACCCTCACTTTCACAGCACAATGCATCACGGAAGAATGAAGAAAGAAAGCCTGAAAGAGGTGAGGTTGTTCAGCGCTGAGAAGATTCCAGGGAGACCTTATAATTGCCTTAAAAATGAGGCCCATTTACCAGGGCCCCAGGACAAGGGGCAATAATTTTAAACTGACAGATGGTAGGTTTAGATTACAGAAGAAATTACTTATTAAGGGGGTGCTGAGACACTGGATGTGTTGCCCAGAGAAGTTGTGACTGTCCCATCACTGAAAGTGTCCAAGGCTAGGCTGGACGGGGCTTGGAGCAACCTGGGATAGTGGAAGGTGTCCCTGCCCATGGCAGGGGGGGGTAAAGAGATGGGCTTCTGAGTCCCTTCTGACCCCAACTCTTCTGTGATCTGTGATTTGCTGTCCACCTTGTACCATTTTGGAATCTCTAAGTGCTGCCACAGCAAAGTGATGGAACAGCCTGTTAGACTACAACAGTTTTCTATGCACTAAAACTCTTCCCAGGATGCTGGTTTAAATCTCTCATTTCCTTTGTTTCCTCCACAACACAAAACAAGCTCACCTGCTCCTCTGTGATCTGCATGTAAAGCAGGATGTAATAGATCAGCTCTGGCAGAGCCTTCTTCACCGTGCTCTTAAATTTGTTGTTTTCCAACAAGGCATGAACAAATTCAAATATGCTGAACACCAGGTTTTCAAAGCCCAAAACTTCACCTGAACAAAGTGGAAAAAACCAAAAAAGAACATGACTGAACATGCCAACATGCAAAAAGGTACAAATGGATGTGAAAATAATTACAAACTGTTAGCTTGTCTGAGCAGATATTTATTCATTCTCCTGGACTAGCAAGTGCAGCAGCAGCCCCAGGAGGATTTCTGACCTCACCACTTCCTGCTCTCTTCCCACCACACACCCCTCATTAAAATCTATCAAACTCAACCTAAAACCTATTTGATTTTCTTTTGTCCCACTGCTTTTACCTCACCTCAAAATTGTTGCTGAACTCGCTCCTTGAGCCACTAGAAAACTTAAATTGTGAGGCTTCACTGATCACAATTCACAAGTAATTTGC
Source organism: Rhipidura dahli (assembly GCA_013399225.1). Classification (NCBI taxonomy): domain Eukaryota; kingdom Metazoa; phylum Chordata; class Aves; order Passeriformes; family Rhipiduridae; genus Rhipidura; species Rhipidura dahli. The sequence goes on along the minus strand of VXAC01002726.1, from coordinate 20,778 downwards.
AAAGAAGTGATGGACGCCATTCTAACATCATAAATGCACCTTTAGCACAATCTCCCACAGTGTTTCAGTCACAGTTTTGACAGCAATATTTAAGTAACTCCATTCCTCTGCAAAAAGCAAAGTGAAGTGCAAGTTCTTACCATCAGAATCCACAGGATCCTCTACCTCTTCTGTGTAATTTACTTCTGTTCTCACATAAGTGGATGGAGTTAAGGAAATGCTTTTTTCTAAAGAACAACATCTATTTTGGAATTAATCTGTTCCTGTTTTAAAATTTCTGATAACTTGGGAAGGTTTTGTTCTTAAAAAACCCTTTGATTTTGTGTAGAGTCCTGTGCTTCACAGAGAGAACAACCCCAGGAGTTCCTGGCTCTGTGCATTGCCCAAGTTCAAAGACCACTTTCCACAGACCACTCACATATCACTTAAGCACATCCTTCATATTATTTGATCAAATCCACCAAGGTAACCCAAAACTTCATTTATATTAACTCTGCAAGAACAGAACTCCCCAGACTCACTCTTTCCAGGGGATGTGAGCTAATTCAACACCTCACTACTGCCCAAGGGTGAGGAGGCACCCCATGCTACCTTAGGTTGGCTCTGCTCCTACCAAGCTTCTCCACAAGTGCCAGCCCTGAGAAATGGCAGAAAACTAACACGGGGGTAAAGAGCAAGGAGTCTTCTTTGGGGATGGTGAACTGAAGATCCGACAAGTATCAGAGCAAACACAAGGAAAGGAAGAACAAGACTCCCCCTTTGTGTAAACAAAAGTCCATTTTGTCAGCTCAGGTACCAACAGGACTGTAGCAGGAGTCAGGACAGGAGAAGGAGAAATACACCATCAAAAATCCGAAAAACAGCTCCTTGTGCTTTCATAGATTCACAAAATGGTTTGGGTTGGAAGGGATCTTAAAGACTATGTAGTTCCAATCCTCCTGCCATGGGCAGGGACACCTTCCACTGTATTTTAACAAGTGTCTGAAAAGCCAATATGGAGAGATTTGAATCGTCAGTTTTCAAGTACTGACTGGGCAATGCACCCACAGAGCCCTCTGACATGGCTGGGTGTGCACTGGAGCAATGACTGAAAATTCAAACAGCAAATCAGCTTCTGCAGCAAGTGCAATCAGCCATTAGTTGTGCTGCAGCAAGGGGTACTGCTGCTTCTCCTTCTCCTGAAGCCTTTACTCTGTGACCAGCATCTTTTTAAGAAGACAATTTTTACCAAAAAGTACTAGAAACAATGGAGAGCTTGTGGCAGTTCTACAGCCACTGGGCACATGCATCAATCAGCATACATTTTAAGCTAAAAGAAACTTAATGGAACCTCCTGAAGTAACAGAAATATTCTGTTTGTCTGGCAGGGCAGAACACTCCATGTATTGTGCTTCTCCAGCAGTCATGTCATTACTGGGTAAGAGACTGAGTTTGCCTCATTCGATTCCAGTTAAACCCATTCACTACCAAGGATATAAAGCAGCACTTTCCGTAAGGGTGTTCCAGACGATGGGCAGGATCTGCTGCATTGATGAAATCATGTGCTTTGGATAGTTCTTCACAAGTGCTGTCACAGCCTGGAACCAAAAAGAGTATCAGTTAAAAGTGAAACTGGGAAAGCCATCAATACACTCAAATCACAGGCTGCTGTTTCATTAACAACTGAGGTCATCCAAAGTCATCCTCTCACTGAGGTCTCCTCTCACTCCTGACTTCACAGTCCCCTCTCTTGCTCAAACACTGACCAACACACCTCACTTGGTGTTTCCTCTTTTGCAGGGAAGCAAAGGGATAACACAAGATGTGGCACTTTGGAGTGAAGACAATGTGGTGGGGTAAGGCAATGACTCAAATCCAAAGCACATCACTGCAGCACTGTCTGGATACAATAATCCTGGAAGTGTCTTGTCCCAGAAAAAGAACTCTAATGTCATGTAGAATCAGACTACTGCCCGTTTTCCACAGACATTTTCCACACTTCATGCAAGCAACACATCCAGTGCACACCCAGGGAGTAGCTGCAGAAGCAAACACCCACCCAGATCAATTTTCTTCCCATTCTGGCTGCAGACACCAATGGCTGTGCCAGCCCAGCAGAGGGGCTGCGTGGGGAGCAGCTTAGCAGCTCCACAGGGGATTGTGCCTGGACTTCAATGAAGCTGATCAGCCTGACTTAGGGGAGCCCTTCCACTGACACTTTTGGGATTCTCCAGCAGTGAGAGCTCCCACTCCCCCCTCTCTTCTCCAGGGGCACAGCTCCAGCTGTGTTATACCTGTTACAGAACAGCCCCATACAAATGGCCTGAGAGGTGGCTGCTCCCAGACACACAGGTGTCAGTTTGTTTGTGCTTACCCAGTACAAACCACTCTGTGCAGTTTGTTTGTTTGCAGCACTGGGTACATTAATAGAAATTAAAAAATAGTAATTCACTTTCCAGAAAAACAACAGCAGTCTAAAATCAGTATTCGAGATGAGCAGGCGACAGGAATAACCCAGATATATGGGTTTGGGAATGAGTCTGGCAGATGCTAGAAGGAAGCATTACTGAAAAGACCTGGTGAAGGCTCCAGAAAAAACAATTATGCAGGTGCTGGCAAAGGATGTGAACGTGATCTTCAGGACTGCTGCAAACTCAACACCCTGCCTCGGGCCACGGGAGCATCCAAACAGATTTGTTCCATATGCCACTGCATATGAACTCTATGTAAATGTTTCTAAGCTCTATGCCCAAACAACTTTGCAGGAAGCACTGCTGGAGTGCTAAGAGAGTTCTTCAATTCAATGGCTCTGCACTTGCAACAATAGAAGGCTGCATTTGCAAGGTCACCACATTCCTGCAGAGCAAGTCATTAAAAAACAGAGCACTCTCCTGTCAGATACTGTACTTCAAACCCTGGCCCCTCATTCTGCCAATTTCCACTGCTTGTCTGAAAAAGAACTGCTTCACAGATCCTCTGCCAATCTCCACGTATTGCTCCACCACCTAATAATCCTTCAAGAAAGCCCTTCTCTCTTCAGAGCACTGCTCCTTAAAGTCACTCTATCAAAGCCTTTTATTGCTTCTCTTCCTGATTGCATCTTTAAACAGAGAAGAAATCCCCAAATTTATGGATAAAAAGCTTAAAGTACACACTAGAGAGCATGCTAAAGCTGACTGTCAGTCAGAGGTCAGCAGAGGCAGGTGAAGTACCTTGTTCATAAACCTGGGAAATTTGCCCCAAGATACAGATACCACTTCATCTTCCATCCAAGAACAAAGAGGTTATGATTAATTATTTTTTCTAGTTAGTTATTTGTTCCAGCATCAGGAAAAATGTAAGCATAACTTCTCTGACCCACAGGTGTTGAAGAGCTTCTAAACACAAACGAAGAAGCACAACAGCAAGGCTGCAAGCTGCTTTAGATTGTTGGCTAATTGGTGTTCCTGATATATTACTACACACTAAGTACACCTTATTTGTACCATTGTTGTGAAATTTGCCTTAAATCTCTCACCTGTCACGTTTAATCACTCTGTTTCTTTCAAAATAATCAGTAGTGGCATGTTCAACACTGCAATTAGGATTCAAGAATTGCATAGTTGTAGCTCATTCATCCTTAAGAGACACCAATTTAATTCATGTTGAACTATCAAACACAACAATGAATTACACCATGGCCATTTCCTTCTAGTCGTCACACTTGATATTTTTGTTGTGGCCAAACCTCCCACCTCCTCCAAGGATCAAAGGTCCTGATTTCCTGCAGATAACTACTTATAAACTTGTAACTATACTGGGAACAACTTGGGACACGTTAACCGTCCGTGGTTCCCCACTATGTGATCCAAACTATTCACTCCCCTTACCAGGATAACTGTCCCAGGGGATCAGGCAGATGTGCACACTGCAACAGCATTCCTTAAAGCTTCTGACACTGTCCTGCAGAACATTGTGACATGGACAGCACAATAGTTTAGGTAAGGGCTGCCTCTGATTTCCATCAAGAACTCCACGAACCTTGGAGTACAAAGCTCCCAAGTGACAGGGAAGGGAAAAAAAGTCTTCCTGTCATTTGCCACACAACACTTCATTAAGAAGAAGAAGATGGGATTGAATTTGCATCTGGTGGAAAATGTGCTATAAAAAAGCCTCAATTCCCTCTTCCATTGTATCAGCTTTTCAAGGGGTTCCTGTAATGACCTCATCTGTAGAGCTGGTTTAAATAATCCCCTAAGGTTTCCTACTTCTGCATTACAATGGCTATAAAATCCACTTCTCTGGAAGTGAAGGCAATTCATGGGTCTTTCACCTGAATCTCTTTTTCCTTAGAAAATTGCTATCATCAGCTTAGAAACCCTAAGTGACAAAAGCATGAATTGCCTTAAGTCAACAGCCAGAACACTCTTCTCTTCACAAAGAGCCTCCTACAAACCACTTGTCAGCGGCAGATCTCCTGAATTTACTGTTCAAATCCACACTGATCCTCTGCTGCCATTGATACCACCCAACACACGGCAGTGTATTTGGATCTAAATCCTCTTGTGTTGCACCTCCCCTGCACAGGCCAAAGGCAGAGGCCCTCACAGAGCTAAGGAGCAAGGCAAGAACATGGTGACATTTCCTCAGAGACTTTCTCAGCCTGTCACATTGTTCAAGAACCTCCTGGTGGGACCAGTGCTGACACATCCATGCAAACAGCCCAATGACAGCAAGCACTTAAATAACAGAAAAGGCTGCAGAATGCATTGATGTAAGAAGAAACAAGAACAGAACTGGCCTGGCCTGGTTTAGAGTGAAGCCATCAGTTACAACTGCTTTCTGTGGAGGCTGAAAAATACCACTACTCATTAACAATCCAAATGTGAGTACCTGGAGTAAGAGATTAAAACATTCTTGAGCTGCAGCCTGTTCAAATCGAGATGATGCCCTGCAGTGTCCCCTTCATGTTGCTGTTCCTATATATCACTGCCCCAGAAATCCCAGTGCACAGGCAACAGAAAGGAAAAAAAAACCCACAAGAGATACTCTCTCAACAATAAGTGCCAACATCCTTCCCCAAACTCCTTTCCAGTAGTGCTGCAGGGCAAGAACAGCTCCAGTTGTTCCCAGAGTACGAGACCTGCAGCCCTTCACTGAGAAGCCACAGGATGCCCAGGTACTGCTGCCTTGAACAGGACTGAGACAAGTTCCATAACACAGAGCTCAGGAGCTGCTGGTTTGTGTAATGCAATAGCACCCTCCCAGCATTTATTTTCATTACTTCAGCACAGAGCTGGTCATCCTGAACAACTTTTGACAACTGTCTTCAGTAACTTCCTTATTGCTCCCTTCAGGGTACGTGGCTGAATGGGCCTCAGTGCCCATCCTCAGAAACCTGTACACGGACCTGAGTCTTGCTCACCCCAGCACACAGGCAGGGAAATGAAACATCTGGATTTGATTCGGCAACTTAAGCTTCTGGCTCTTTGCTCTCCCATGCTGCAAGCAGCACACTCTACAGCTCCAGTGCTTTCCAAGCTGTTACAGGGGTCTGCACTGGCCCTCGTCCCCATGCAAACAGAGCTCTCCAATCCAATCTCCTTCTCCAGGAAACCAGGACAGTACAAAGACCTTCTACCTCTCTTTCTCAGAGATCATTTAGCATAAAAGAGCAGGCAAGTTCCAGAAAAGCACCTGCACTTAAAAAGCTTTTACAACTTCACTGCATTAGATTTCTGCAGCACCTTTAGGAAAGACTGGTATTTAACTACAGATTATGGTGTCCAAGACATATCCAAGATAAATTAAATCAGCAAATGACAAGGACAGATGGTCCTATGGATTGGATTCCTGTGGATCATTTTATAGACAGATCCTCATGGATCTCATCATAGGTATCTTCAGTACAGGCCAACAATTTATTTCACTGTTGATGGCACTGGAAGCCAAAAGCCTTCACTGTTCATACCATGAGCAATACTGGGAGATGTGCCATGCGAGTTTGTTTTCCAGCACATCTGACTGCGTGTTGGTATTCAATTCTTTCTCTCCTTAATCAGCCCTAAGTGACTCACCTTCAAAACTTCCATCTTAAACCCACTGTCCGATGTTGGTCCATCAGGCATCTGCAGGGCCTGGACAAAGGCTTCCGTGAACTGCTGCACCACAGGAAAAATCAGGACCTTGGCTGCACCCTGGTTACAGACAACGGAAGCACAGGTGAATACCCAAAACAGAATCCCCACATCTGAAAGGTGAAGCACTAGAAGCAGTAACAATTGCACTTTTCTGGTACAAAATGGAAGAGGAACTCATGCCAATGGCAGAATATTTCAAATCACATGAAAGTTGTTTCAGACATCACTTGGGCTCTCTCCTTATGTTAGGAACTAAGCACAGCTGAATCCCACTCTTCGGAACCCCACAGCACAGGCTGCCACAAAACACACACATCTAACTCATCACTTCGGCGTCTCAAGAGAGATCCAGACAATCCAGTCTGGAAAGCCCCAGGAGGAGTGCTCACCCCTCTTAGGCATTTAGTTGGATGAACTGAATCCTGCCCTGCACCCCACCACCCCCAGGCTACAAAACCAACTGGGGTGACTCTGTCACATACACAATTACCCCAAACCCTGCGGCTGGCATTTATTTCCCTGCAAGAGCCTCCATCCCCCAAACCAAACAAGCTGAGTATCAACAGCTGGCCTGAAGATTAACAGGATGATTCTTCCTAGGAAAATGCAGCAAGTATTTTTCCAGGTGTCAGAGCACTCCATAAGCAGTCCTTGGCAGAGCAAATAATACAGGACCAAAATAATTTTATTGAGATTATTCCTCATAACTCCATGGCCAGGACAGCAAAGTCCTGAGTTTAAATCAATTGGGAAATGCCATTTACAAAAAGATTCCCTTTTTCTTTTCTTTTTTTAAGTAAAATTTCAATAGGAAAAGTTTAGTATTCAACATAAAGGACACTTTCAGCCCTCCTCCAGAATACAAGTGGACAGCTACTACTATCTTTTTGATACTGGCACCAGCTGCACAATGCAGTGCATGAATAACCTTGTCATGGCAGTACACAGATACAGTGTAATTACCAGAACTTTCCAAAAATCTACACTGGATTGCTCCCTGTGCAAACAGGGAACAGCACATTGAGCCACTCAGCAGTGACCAGCTTCTACAATAAGAGTCACCCTTCCCTAATCTCACACCCCAAAAAGTCAGAAATAACTATTTATTGTCCAGGAGTGCTGGAAAAACCACTTGTCAAAGGCCATTTAAAATGGAGATGTGATCAGTTAGAGCCAGCCAGGAGACTCATGTATAACACTGCTTAAGTGCAGTGTTTGTTTCTTAACAGCTGTTTTTCCCAAACTGGGCTGCGTTTGGCTTTTCCCACCCCTTGGAACACAAGGCCAAGGCGCCTCCTGAAGCAGTGGGTGAAGCTCCAGGAGCCTGGAACCAAAGCCTTGCCCAAGGGCCCCACACTACCCAGGTACGCAAGGCCTGGCAGGTTATCAGGACACACGGTTTGCCTGAAGACTGGAAACTAAGCCAGGGATTTCCAAACAAAGGGATGATACTCTATCTCCTCCCCATGCTGACTACCCCCTCTCCTGAGCTGCTACAAGCATGTCTGTTGATAAGCCATAAATTAACCTTAATTATGGAAACCAAGTCCCACTATCAAGGCATGCATGTAAAGCAGGGAGTCAGCCACTTTACATGTATTAAATTACAGCCTCTTCCCCTGAATTCCAGCTGACACAGTAGATGATTTTCCAGTGTTTCATTTCCATATTAATAATTTTTAGAACCTCACTCAGTTTGAATTCAAAGTATCTTGTATGTCAAGTTAAACTCTTGCCTTTTCCAGCTCCTCCATGTTACAGATCATGTGGGCACACGTGGTAAATATCTCCACAGCACGTGACCTCGTGCGAATCCCATACACCTAGAGAAAAGTGAAACATCAGGAACACAAGATTCTTTTTACACAAGATACTTCCTTTAAATATCTTTTAATTGTATTTCAGTTTTGCTTTAGCTTTATTCTCTTATTTTATCACTGGCTTCAACTTTTCTGTTGAAACATTAGCTGCCATCAACTATCACATCATCAAGACAATTCTACAGTATGACTTAGCCATTAAATCTGGAGTTTCTTTGTTTCAAGAAACATTCCCACTAATTTCATCCAATACCAACCTCACTGTAAAGATCGTACCTCTGCCATTGTGAAAATTTTGTACATCTCTGGAAGAATAACTGGAGCTACAAGGGGCATCTGTATGTCTGTCACTTCCCGGGTAAATTCTAAAAAATGGAAAAAGAGGAGAAGCTCTTATAAGAAATCCAATTTGCAGGCGACAGCAACAATAGAACCAGTGGGAAACACTAAGTATATTGGAAACATATTGATTTGTACTTCACAAGACCAGAGCCATCTGATCTATCCAAAGCAATCCCTGAAGACAAGAAGAAAAATATCACACTAAAAACTGCAGGTATCTGGAAAACAGGGTGTTACAATCAATCAAAGTCCCTGCTGAGCTCTAACCTGCAGCACAGTACCTCTTTCCCCAGCTCTCATGACACCTGCTGAGCACATGATTCCACAGCCAGCGACAGCCACCAGGCCCAGGGGAAGAGAAGAAAATTCCAATTTCTTCAATTTGGATGAAATGTGACAGAATACTGGCACAAGGGAAAGCTTGAACAGCTTCCTACAGCAGGCCTGCCCAGCCCTGGCACCCACACACCTGTGAGCACTCTCATGGCTCCATGCACTGCATTGACATCGCCGCTGACCAGCATCTCCATGAGGAGGTTGAAGAGCTCGGGCCAGGCCTCGGGCCAGTCCCAGTGGGCGATGGCTGACACGGCATAGGCGACGCTCGAGCGCACCTTGCTGATGGACTCCCTCAGCCCGTTGGGCAGCAGCTCCCTAATAGCAACTTTTGCCTGTAGAGAACACCAGTGTTTAGAACAGATCCACAGCCATAACATAATCTAATAAAAAACATTTAGACCGATGACTGTATCTTGATATTGATTCAATATTGGTTTTACAAAATTAACATCCAGGAGACAAAAATTCTCTTGCACGCTATACCCCACAATATTTTAGGGAAAACCGCATGGTGTGTTTGAACGCAGCATCTTCTCGCAGACAGCATCCAACAAGCACGGAGTAAATAGCTCACAGCTGCAACTGCACAGGATGTACAGATCCACATGGAAGACATCCAGAGTCAGCTGAGATAAATCCCAGCTCCAGTGTCAGGGACTATGTTTGCTTACTTTGGAAGATCTCAGTAAACAAGAACAGTCACCCAACCCTGAAGGGACAAGAAAAAATAAAAGCCACTTCTGGAGTATAATTCAAGCAATTATCTCTGGATGGGATGAATCATACTCTAGATATGAAAGATGCTCCACTCAACAGTCAGAGCGGAAAGGGCTGGAATCTCTGGCCATCTTAGCTCTTAAACACCCCTGCTGAGCAGATTTTTAATGAAACTAGCAGATTTAAACTAAACTTTGTCATGGGAAAATAACCTTTAAGTCCCAAGATGTACAACAGAAGATTTAGCAAATCTCCAATAAAGGACTGCCAGAATCAGTATTTGTGAAACTTAGAAAGCAGCTTTTCTTCTAGTCTTTCTCTAAGAGCAGCAGAAGCATTATGGCTGAGCTTTCCCTACAGGAAGCAGCCCAAGCTTCTCAAGCCCAGTGTTGTTTTAAGCAACTGAAAACCGATTTTTGAAGTGGAAAACATCAAAAAAACCTTAACTGAAGCCATTAATCCTCAAAATACACCAGGGCACTGGTACTTCTTTAACTGCCTACAGAATTAATATTCTTGATGAATAAAGCGTTTCAAACCCGATAATGTGAAACCAAGTCTTACCCTTTCTGTGGTCTCTGGAGGTCTGAACTTTTCAGACTGAGAGCACCAGTGAGTTTCCACATACTGTTTCAGAATGACGGACGCCAGCTGTATCAGGAGAGAGGTCAGGAATCAGGGACAAATCCTGCATCCATTGCAAGGATCACCCCTGACCCATTTGCTCACCCTCCCGCCCCATCATGCTGCTTTTAGAAGGGCATCAGGATGTGCCAAAAATGCAAAAAATCCATGAAATGGACCACAAAGTTACTGCAGTAAAAAGATCTGCTGGGTATCCACTGAGCAGCAATGGCCTGCACAGCACTGACCCAAGGCAGCAGCTCTAGAAAGGTATGAAAAACAGGTCACAAAGTAACTAAAGAAATACAGAACCAAAACTTCCTTTCCAAGGAGGAAAACACCTACAGAAAAAGCTTCTGCAAAGAAAAGCCACACTTCTGCTTGCTGATGTCTACCACCCACCTACTAAGTTGTGTCCACTTCCAGTACAGTAATGTCTCAGCACCAGGTTTATAAAGTCCAAAAAGCAGTATTTTCAAAAAATGTAAGAGTGTAACACCTGAATAGTGTTGAAAGAAAAAGACTCTAAAGAAATTTAAAAGAAAGTGGACAAACAGTAACAGAAAGCTACTTTCAATTTTTCACCTGGAAACATGGAAGAATATTTCAAAAACCAAGGAAATTTCCATCAAAATTCTTTCTGCAGTTCCAGGCAAACTCACCTGCCGGATGGCCAGAGCTCCCTGAGGATCCACAGTCAGTTCTGCTAAATGAACACCAAATTCTGCAAGGAAAAGAACCCAAATATTGGTATTGTAACTTTTATTGCTACACAGCAAAAGTCATCAAGATTTTTGGAGAAAGACATCATACCAATTGAGTGACTCATATGTGGGAAGGAGAAGGCAATTCCAAAGCACAGCTACTCAAACAAATCGTGAGCATTAATTCTCCCCTATGCTCTCCACAAAAAACTTCATTTATTGTCTTGGCATCTTATTTTATTCTCTAGAGGGCAAAAAAATTTTGCAATGCAGGCTAATAACAAACTAATTATTTAAACTTTAAAAAATATATAAAAATTGTATCTAGGATGTAAAATCATTACTTAAGTTCCTACAGGAGACATGCACGGAAAAGATCCAAGATGGAATAAGGCAGCAGCAGACTGGCAGCCAGCAGTCCCTTTCTGGATAACCTGGGTTCATCCACAGGGATGCAGAGGCATCGCTTCAGCTGCCCCAGCCCACACCTCTCAACTGTCCAGGACACACCAAACACCTTCCTGAGCAAACCCTGCCCAGCACAGTGACACCAGGACTGCCTGGACAATCCTTTGGGCTGTGGGACCTTCTCCAGCAAAGAATCTGTCCAGAAAACGCAAGAGCTTCTTGTGGCTTCTTGCCAAGCAAGCTCCATGAAAAAGGCAAAATTCAAACACTTGTAACAATTCTGTTGATGCTGAGCACAGGAAATAAAAGCCAAGAAGAGCAGCTGCTCTGGTATGGTAAATCCATATGACTCAATAAATTTGCTTAAAATTGCAGTTTTAAGTTCCAGGCAACTGATAACTGTCCTAAATACTTCATTTAATTTCACAGTCTGCTTAAGAAACACACTTGTGATGTTTTAGTTTTTAGAAGCTGTGGAACAGAAGTTATGCCCTGGGGTCCCATCAGCACACCCTGCCTCCTGCAGACAGGCTAAACGTGCTGACAGCATCCCTGACAAAAAAAAGACTGAAAATTCTTCTCAAAAAGAGTTCTGCAACTTCCCTCAGCAGCACATCTGAGTGCTTCACAAATGGTTATTGAGTATCTCCTAATACCCACCTCACTGCTAAGAGGCTTTTCTGGGTGGGGAGATAATTGCCTCTCACTTTCCCAAGCACACACTGAACATACCCAGCAGTTCCTTTACCCTTTCCTTATAGATCATGCTTTTAAGAAAGAGGAAAATAACCCTCTTATCCTGGCTGTGAAAGCAGGGAGCCTCATTCCAAGATGTACTTAACATAATACTTCTCTTAACTGAAGCAGTAACCATTCTATGTGCTATCTGCGATTTCCACGCTCAAGTGTGGCCTTGCATTTCAGACCCATCTTTAAAGGGTTAGTTGGAAGGGTATAAAGAGCATAAATGGAAAGGTGAAAATGGTATAAATAGATATAAAGGAAGCCAGAGTAACTGCAGTAGCTTCACACAGCTACAACTCAGTACTCTATTTCACAATCCTTAATTTGTTTACATATATACATTTGATGTATTCCCTCTGCACACAGTGCTCTGCCTGTGATTTACAATATTTAGTTTCTCCATTTTCCAACACCTCAGTTCTGCTCCCCAGGCAGACTGCAGTGCCATCATTGGGACACCTGCTGCAGTGACCAAGAGCTCTGTCATAAGAACCCCTTGGGTCTGACAACCCCCACTACACACAGGTTTTCAGCCTGATGTGCTGCTTAAAAATATTATGAAACTGTATCTTCTTAACTGATAAATTACCATTGTGGCAAATTCCTACCAAGAATCCTCTTGAATTTAGATCATTAACACCCAGCGTTTGTTTAAGCAACAAGCTAGCTCTCCTGTCAAACCAAAATTAGATGGATTTATCAAGAACAGATCATATAAAACAGCATTAGTTGTATAGCAACTATTTATTCTATTGTGTTATAGACACTGACAAGCTGTTTAATGAGCTGCTCCAAGAATCTTTCCAGGGACTGATATTAAACTAATCTTTGGACAGCTCATTGGCTCCTCTTTCTCAAAGAATTGGTTTAATATTGGGTTTTTTTCTCAGTTGGCTGGAAACTTTTGTCTTTATCATGGGTAAATGCAGTTCAAATGGACCTTGATAGGCATTTCCTTCACTTATATTTTGAAAATTCGAGATATCAGAAATACCAAGTCTTCGCCCCATGATAAAGTCTGTAAACCCCAAAGATTAGAAGCTTTTAATGAAGGGCCTGGCACAGAGAGCACTTAGCAAACATATTTTCTCCCAGCTCTGCTTCTCCTCTTCATTAACCTCAATATTAATCAAACTCTTCTCCTTCACAACAAGCTCTATCTACCATGTAATCAGTTAATGTAATCTCTTCACCCCCAACTTTTTTGAGAAACTAAACCAGACAAAACTAAAAATCAGTTGTAAGCAAGCAGGAAAGAATAAATGAGAAACTTTCTACTGAATCTTTGCACCCACCTGCCTAGTTGAAGTGGGTCAGCACTGACCCAAGTCCAGCTCAGCACATCCACGCAGAGCTGGTTCAGGAGCTGCTACAGGTCCCTTTCGTTGTCTCTGCTGAGGGCAGAGACAGGGCGAGGTGCAGGAGGGGGCTGCAGCAGCTGCTGCAGCCAGTCCTGATGAATCCAGGTGGCCCCATGGCCACCAACACTCCAAGCTAAAGCAACACTTGGTCTGCAGAGGCTGGATCTCACCAGCACCACCACAGCAGCGCCAGAAACTGAGTTCTCTTTACCCAACACTTGCCCACCCTTGTGCATTGCAGTCCTCAGCCACACAGGCGCAGATGTTTTCCTTTTGATCATCATAAAGCAACTTGGGCTGAAAGGGAGGTCACCCAGTGCAATCTCCTGCTCAAAGCAGGGTCAGCCAAGAGATCACACCAGCACAGAACAGGATCTGCAGACAGACTAGGAGGAAACACCAAGCAAGAATCTAATGTTTAGCTAGAGTTCTGACACTCCACACGTGTGCTGCTTTGAGGAACTTCTTCATCCTCCGTCACGATGCTCAAGAACTGCTCCAAAAGCACTCCTTTTGTTAATGCACCTCTAAAACTCTATTCATATTTTCCTCATTCCTCAGCAAAAGACAGAAAGATTTAGGTCAGTCTTCTCCAGCAGCTGTGCTGGTTTTAAATCCCTTCTTCACAATGTCTTGCTACATTCAACATATCTAGCGTTTGCTGCTGTGAATAACCTTTCTTCCTGACAGGCAGTATCATAAGTTGCAATGTGGCCATGTCTTGTTTCAATTTCCCTGTTACAAATCGGTTCAATGTTAAAAGTTTACTCCTGCTAAAAATTCAGTTCAATCCACCCATAGGACTTCCACTCATTTCTGCCATCACCCACTCTACCACAATTCAAGTTACAGCCAGGAGAGCACCACACAACCACATGTTGTGGTCATGTCTGTAAATTCTCCAGAATTCTTCCTTCCACACAACGCTTGGGTTTACGGCATAAAATCATGTATTCACAGAGTACCTGATGCAACACTGAAATCCCTCTCAAAGCCATATTAAAGCAGTTCTGTTGGGAAGCAGCTGACCATAAGCAAAAACATGCTGAACCAGGGAAGCACAAGTGATGCAACATGTTTTGTGCCATTATGGTACCTGTAGGTGTTCTGGTACAAACGGACAGCAAACTGTATCATGAAAATATCATCAGAGAATCAATGAGTTCTAAAGCATCAAACTAAATGTGCTGAACCATCTGTTCTGGAAGAGGAGATGGCGAAAGAATGTTTACAGAACCCACAAAGCCAATCTTCCACTCTAAAATCACATTCAAATCAAAGCACTGATTGTCTCCTAGACAGAACTAGTCTCAAACAAGACAGACAAGGAACTTTAAAGAGGGTCAGCATTCCCAGATTGACACAGGAGTCAATCTGCCAGGGTCAGCACCATCTTCACAGCCACCTGCACATCTCAGTTGCTGGCAACAAACAACCTTGCAAAGGATTGAGCTGAAGGCACCTTTGCACACATAGGGTGTCACAACACAACCACGCTGCAGATGGCCGTACGGATGCCTTTCTACCTGCAAAAAGGACACACAGAAACACATAAGGCAACAGACAGGCAAAAGAAAGGCAATTCTCCAGCCTGAAGCCATTCACCTCTCACCACCACATTTCCAGAGCACAAGAGCTGACAGCTCAGAGACTAAATATTGTCACCATAAAACATCAAACCTGGTACCTAACCAGGCAAGTGGGGAACAGTGTTTTCCAGCTGTCTGAGAAGCTGCCATTAAACCCTCTTATCCACATAATTTAGAGGATTGTGTGGCAGACACTGCTCCTCTCCGTAGGTGGAAGCCATTCAACAGAACATGATCTTTGTGGGTCAGAACAGTCTGTGATTGTCAGAAGTATGAGCCCTTCTGCTGGACATGAACCCCCTTCAGAGTGCCACTGCCCTGCTCTGGCATTGCTGGAGATGACTTGGCCTCCACACGTTCTCCAATACAGTAGGACTTAGAGATCATATTTGCACTTGGGGTTATGATCCTCAGCTCATGGGACACTGGCAGTAGTGCACACACACACGTACACCACACGTGCTGCATGGTGCTACGTGGATAGACCAGACAAAGGGAACAGAAGCCCCACTTCACCAGCAACACATTGATACCACAGTCGAGCCAGGTTAGACACACTCACAGCAGCACCACTCCACAGCCTGTCCCCTGCAGTCTCGGGCATTGCTTTTATTTATGTTCCACTAAAATCTAGAGGCAAACAAAGGTCACCAGGTGAACTCTCCTCTTTCCAGAGACCAATAGTAATGCACCTCCCATCCCCAAGCTGCCAAGTGGTGCCTGTTTCCTCAGCAGACAGAAGATGCAGAAGCAGGTGAGAGACTGAGTTGCTGAGGAAATGTCTGGCAATTGCCAAAGGGTGACATGGCGGGAAGAAACTGCCACCATGTCCATAATCCAGAGGAGACACCCCATATTCCTCTATGTAAGGAGTCGGACAGGAGACTCCCCTTGAACAGTTGCCTCTTCCAGAGGCTCTGACTGCACTGCTACTCATCTCCTTGTACAAGCACCGGCCAGATCCACTGTCAACCTGCTTCAGGGAGCTCAGCTGCCTCCTCTAAACACCTGAACCATCCTGACCTGGATAAAACCTGCCTGGAAGACAGGGCAGCACACACCACACAGGAGAGCCAACAGCTGCATTGGCTTAACCACATTATACAACCCAACCTGTGAGCAGCTTAGGAAAAGAGGTGGGGGCAGAGCAATGCTGCCCCAACACCCCCAAGGAAATGCTGGCAGTAGGAACCTCCTGGAGCAGCTCCACAGTGTTATATCCAACCACTGTGTCCAATGGTTCTTGATAAGTTTTTTCCTCCAGGAATGTTAAATCATTTTAAAACCATTTCTACTTCTAACATCCAGCAGCAAGGAATTCCACAGCTTGCACGCTGGGCCAACAGCCTAATTCTGCTTATTTCAGATTCATTTTCCCTGACAGCCCAGGATATTCCATGACTCTGTGATCTCAGCTTTATGAGAAGTCACAAACAATCCCTCCTCGCTCACCTTCATTGTAGCTTATTATTTCAGGGCCTCGATCTCTGCTAACCTTTTCCCAAGCAGAAAAGTCAATGGATTAGGTCCTTTGAGAACAGAAGCTTTTCCACACCTCCGTGGAAAAGTGTCTGTGCTGCCTTTTTGCTGTCCTGCTTGATCCCTCCCAGTGCAGCAGGCCAGTGATGCATGCAGCACTGGCTGTGGAAGCATGAGAAATTTAAGTCCCGCTTTGTTCTCTCTTCCCTCCTTAACGGTCCATTTGGCTTACTGGAGCATGACAGAGCAGTGATTGGGTATTTTCAGGGAACTCTCCACACAGACAATAGGATTTCTTCCCCCGGGGACAATAGTTAGGACCGCCCATAACTTTTTAGGGCATTATCTGGGCTCTCTCTCCCT
The DNA here is from genome assembly GCA_013399225.1 of Rhipidura dahli. NCBI lineage: Eukaryota > Metazoa > Chordata > Aves > Passeriformes > Rhipiduridae > Rhipidura > Rhipidura dahli. The sequence continues at coordinate 4,190 of VXAC01002726.1, read as the reverse complement.
CCCCCAACACTACTCTGCTGACCAACACTGACCTACACGTTCCGTGTCTGCACTCAACACATCTCGTAAAATTATCTTGTCATTTGTGCCACTGATTCTCACTCTGGCCAGACTGAGCAGCACTATCACCAACTTTGTCCCACCACTATTCACTATGCTCTCCATCATTTACAGATATGCTGAGCAGTTCAGCCTCACCTGGGACTCCTGACCCTGCCAGTCAAGAGCTGTGCTCAGTTTCTGCAAAAAGTTTCAGCAAGTGAACTTTCTAAGAGCTTTTTGGGGTCCCAGGACTCCATCTAACAATTCTTCTGCCACAACAGTCTCATGTGCCTATCTCTTCTCATTCCAACTGCTGAATTTTAACCATAACAAGCAGTGCAAAACCCACACCCACTCCCCTGTACCAGCCCCTTGGAGCCCTCACTAAAGGCTGTCCCATGTTTACCAGCTTAACACTTAGCTGGTCTCTAAGAATTAAGTTTTACAGCCCAACTTGTAGCACAGTAATTAAATGTTTGAGTCACTCTAAACTCTGGGAGATCCATTCTTTAGCATTTGCTGTTTATGGCAAACTGCTAAGTGGAACTGCTTCTGCTCAGGCTTCAACCTGACATGGATTGCCCAACGTGTCTCCTGTAGAGGCTCCTCAGTGTCACAAGTCAACAGCAGCACAAGGAATTTGGCTCTTCTGCAGTCCTTCTGTACTTCCCAAGTCAGTCGCTGGCTTTGAACACCTCTGAAACCTTTTCTGCTTCTGCAACATTTGAAAACATTTTAAGTTTTTGTCTTTAACTAGTTCTTCCTCAATCTCTTTTTTTCCCTACTTTCATTAGTTTTGCATTAGAAGTTCCAACATTGGTGCTCTTTCCCACTGCCCTCACTTCTACACCAGCATCTTCTTCATGCTGCTTAAAGATACATTTTTTGCTCTTTTAAAGTACCTGTGACACACATGATCTACATTTTTCTACCTCGATAATATGGTGCTGGCACACACCCGATTCTGGTAGCTCCTCCTCTTGGTTTTTGCAAGCTTCTCCATACCAAAGACAGCCCAGAAAGGAGAATACAGCTTATTCTTCCCATGCTGCTTGACTAGTATAGGAGAGGAGGAATCAAAAATGTGCAAAATGACTCCCTGAAAGAGACCTTGGGAGGTTTCCAGTCAAACCCCCATGATCAAAGCAGAATCTGCAGCATTAGATCAGGGTGCTCAGATTTTCTAGGCAGGTCTTGGATATATTCAAGGATAGAAACAACACAGCTTTTACAGACACTCTGCTTAAAAGCTCCTTATATTCAGCTGGAACCTCTTGTTTTGAGTTTGTGCCCATTTATCCCTCATCTTCTCCCACCTCTCAGTGTCCTGATAACCTCCTCATAGTTACCAGAAGCCGCTGTCAGACCCACCCCCAAAACCCTCTTGTTTCCCCAGTGGAAAACCCCTCAACCCCAGCACCACCTCATGTGGTGAGTGCTGCAATTTCGCCCCTCAGTCGATGACCCTTTGCTGAACTCACTCCCCTTTGTTGCTGTCTAACAACCAGGTGTGGTCTAACGAGCACTGACTAGAGAGGGCCGATCACTGCCTCTGACCCTGCTCAGACAGCCTGGGATGCAGGTGGCCTCCAGGGCATGCTGCTGGCCCTGTCCAGCTCACCAGCCACTGGCATTTCCTGGCCCTTTATCCCAGAGCTGCTCCCTGGCCAGGCAGTGCCTGACCCACATCCCAGCAGTGCGAGCAGAACGTGCCACCTGTCCCTGCTGAATTCCTCTGGCTCAGTTCCTGCAGGGCTCTCTGGACAGCAGCCCTGCCCTCAGGACATCAACTGCCTCCCCTCCAGTTTGGTGTCACCTGCAAACTGCTTGTGCAGGTGTTCTGCAGCCTCCTCCAGGCTGCAGGGACAGATCCTGCACCAGACCTCAGAATCCTGGCCCTACAACCACAGAGAAGTATCGGGGACTTCAGCGTATTTGTAAAACCATGACAAAACAGAAGGGTAGATGACTCCATTCCTCTTACCCTAACATCCGCTACATGCAATTCTGCAATCCTGGGCTCTCAAAGGGACCTCAGGGACATCCATTGCCTAGAGCCATCAGAAAACATTCTTCTCTGGCAATCTGTCACCCAAACAGATTGTGGAAAGGTTCAGACTCTTTGGGGAGAAGTTGCCACTGAAGTAGTAGCTGTGAAGGCCAAGGCTATATGAGGTCAGTGAACCTCCCAGCACTTCCAGACTTGTGCTGCTGTAATGTCATCAAACAACTAAAAGAAAACTCCCGGAACTGTGGGGGCAACACACAGAATTCTTGGTAATGTCGGGAAGAGCTACACTGAGTGTGGTACAAGCACGTTAAGGGAATGAACAACAACAAACATTTTATCAAACAATCTGCTTTCCTTCACTCCCAGAGCAGCACAATCACAACACCACTCTTGACCCTGTCTCACCTCTTACAGCTTCCTTCTTTGTACCAAAAACTGCCTCTGGTAACACTTCTGAGCTGAAGTTCGGGAGCAGAAAGGGTTCACAAAACACTTCACAAAACACCTTCAGAACAGTGCAGTCAGTCTAAAGGTAAGGCAAAAGTTCCAGGAGGATCCACAAACAACCAGCCCACCAAGCTGCCAGGCCACAGGCAAAACTTCAGGCCCGGGGTTGTAGGTGCTGCACTCTCCAGCTCCCATCACAGCAGACCATCTGCAAATCTTCCTGTGGTTTCTACAAATTCCAGTCATTTGGACTAAAGCAAAATAAAATCTTAGCATTAATAGGTTTTTAAATGTGTCTTCCACACAGAAAAAGCAGCCAGTGCATGAACAAACCTAGTGCCACCATAAAAAGGCCAAAGCAGTAATGGAATGATTAGAGACACTGCTTGAACTTGGGGTGTTTGCTCATTTAAAATCTCTTTCCAAAGCCTTAAGACAGTTGCCATCCAGCTCCACTTCCCTGCTTGTCCTCAGGTCTCCATAACAGACAACGGGGCCCTGTCACTGGGGTTTCACACTGGATGAGGGCACAGCTACATGCTGACTGCACTCAACCTCAAACACACAATGTACAGAGGACAACCTGCAGGACATGGGCACACACCAGGACACACACCCAGAGATGAAGGGGCTCCCTGTGGGAGCAGGGCAGGGTCTGCAGATGGAAGGGTTCTCCATGACCCTCATATGAGAAACCCTGAAGACTCCAGCTGAGGTGGAACAAGGTACCCAGAGCAACAGCCCTGCTGCTTCACCACCCCAGCCCCTCCACATCCTCCCCTGGTGAGCTCAGAGCGCTCCTTGGTGCCCCAGTGCTCACACACCACCCCAGACCCACCCACGGCCAGAGCCCTCCTGCCCCACTGACCAGAGCCAGCCCGTCCCTCCGGGCACCGAGCCCTGCGGCAGGGCAGGGGCTGCTCCAGAGAAAGACAAGGAGCTGCTGGAGCGGGGCCAGAGAGGCCACAAAGGGGATGAGGGGGCTGGAGCATCTCTCTGATGAGCAGAGACGGTGGGAGCTAAGCTTGTTTAGTTTAGAGAAGACTGAGAAGGAAATCTCACTAATCCATACAAGTAGCTCCAAGGCGGGTGCCAAGAGATTGGTGCCAGACTGTTCAGTAGTGCCCAGCGACAGGACAAGCAGCAGTGGCCATAAACTAAACCACAAGGAGTTCCACCTCAACATGAGGAAGAACTTCTTTACAATGAGGGAGGCAGAGCACTGAACAGCTCCCCAGGGAGGTCGCTCTCTGGAGACATTCCAAACCCATCGGGACGTGTCCCCGTGCCGCCTGCTCCAGGTGACCCTGTCTGGGCAGGGGCTTGGCCTGAATGATCTCCAAAGGTCCCTTTCAGCCCCAGCTATTCCGTGATTCCGTGAGGGGCATCAGGCACACACCGACAGCCGGCAGGAAACCAGCCACAGCCGCCTGCTCCCGCCGGCCCAAGCGACGGGGCTGGAAGTTTCGGCCGAGGCCAAGGCGTAGCCATGAGGCGCCGGTACCGGGAATCGCTGCGGCGGCGGCCTGGCGACCCTCCATCCCCTCAGCGTGGCCCTCACTCACCCTCCGTCACCTCCAGCACCTTCACCTGCTCCTCAGCAGCGGCTCGCACCGCCTGCACCGGGCACAGGATCCCCGTCAGCGTCTCCACCAGCGCCTCCTTCAGCCCCTGCGCCACCGGCCCCGCT
>VXAC01002723.1:194-17041 GCA_013399225.1 Rhipidura dahli | reverse complement strand
GCGGCGGAGAGAGGGCGGCGGGAGCGCAGGGGCACGCAGCCGCCCACCGCCGGCGCCGTTTCATAGTTTACGGGGGATTTGCAAGGCGCCCGAGCGATTTCTGGGTAGCTGTGGCCAGTGTATTTACTAAAAATGTGAGGTAGATGAGCGGCCGGTAGCAAGGCTGTGTCCCCCGGGCGCACAGCTTTCCTCCGGACGGGCAGCAGCGGCCGAGGAGAGTCGCTCAGACCCAGCCAAAGTTTGTTCTCCTTCCAGAAGCCGGAGAAGGGGTCGGCGGGAGCGAGCTCCGGCCGGAGATCGGTGGCAGACAGCGCCCGGCTTAGTTTCCTCCGTTTCGTTTTAAGAACCCGTTCGGTTTTGCAGGATGTATATAGGGCTTCCACGTCCTCTCTGGAGATCAGGGTACATTTGGCGGCGTGGAAAGCGATGGAGTTGATAGCTTTGAGTTTCCTCAACTCCTCCAAGTCGCAGTGATGTTTTTTTACTTTTAAATGATCCATTCGCTTGTGCACGGTAGTTCGCGGGATGTTTTTGAGCAGGTCTGTAAAAACCTGGGAGAGTGCAAACATTTGCTTTCCTTTAATGATGAGGTAGCCGAGCCTCACGCCATCCACCTCTTCAAAACCCGACTTCAGGTCTCCCATTTCGTGAATTAAATTATTCCCAGCATTTGCAGAGAGAGAGAGAGATGAAAAAAAAGGAAAAAAAAAAAAAAAGAAAAAGCCACACACACACAATCCTCAGCCAGATGCTGTATTTGTCTCAAGGCATCCTGCTAATAAAATATAACAAAGGCTGTTATTCCTCGTGAATGAAGTGCCAAACTTTAGACAAAATTTTAAAAAATAAATTAAAAAATACCGTGAGGCTATAATCAATATATAATCTTAAAAATCAGGTTTGCCAAAGTGTTTCTCTAAGTTGCTGCTGAAGATCAGTACCTGTTCCCTTTCATTCCCTGCTTTTCCATTGGAAACTATGATAATGGAATGTGAAGGGAGGAAGAGAAAAGAAATGCAGCTGCTATTCCCGCCGCTGCTTTAGCTACAAATAAAATGACAGAGTGAAGTGAGCTCGTCCGGAGACACCTTCATCAATTAATTCCCCTAAAGCCAACGCTGATTGGACACTCCTGACAGGTGATGCAATAAAAATTGATATTCCACCCCTTCCCCCAAAAAATCTCCCACTAATTAGCATACCCTTATACTGCCACCTCCCCTCCCAAAGTAAATAATACAGTTAGTATATAAATCTTTCTATTAAACAATCCGAGCTCAAACACACTCAGCCCTCTCAGGCTTCCTCGTCGCTAGCTTCGGAGGAAGGATTTGTATGCTTTTTCCCCCTATCGTTCCGTATATTTTCAGCCTGTTTTGGACAAACATTGCTCTTTTGTGCATGCCGTGAATTTAAAGGACTTAAGTCTGATCGTAGCGATGGAAAATCCTTCGGTAACGTAGCCGTTTTAAACTAGCGTTTTATTCTGCATTGTGTGGAAAATGAAGCTTAGCGAAAACGTGCAGAACAGCCTGGTATTTCCCCTTCTGAGGCTCCAAAGTTAAATGTTCGGTTGTTAAGGAGAGGGAGTACTTACATTTTCGAGTTTCTCTTGATTTTCCTCTTCTGCTTAATTAGCTTTTTATAGCTGGGGACTAAGGATTTTTTGCTGTTGGAATATCACGGGTTCCCGCACCGTGATAGTATAACACTTTTAACTGAAATTCTGCCTGTAATATTGCAGGAGGGGGGAGGAGGACGTGAGCTCACGTCAGACCCATAACAAAGCATAGATAAGCCAGAAATGTATACACTTTTCACGATTAACCGTGTTGGATCACGAGCTGGAATGTCCTATAGTCCCAGAGCCCACGTCAGGATTCCTGCGTGCTGATTGCTTCCAGCAGAGAAAGGAGAATGTAAAATATCCAAGGTGCTTCCAAGAGCCTTTACGTAATAACAAAAAAGTGCTGGAACACACAATGTACGATATTGCATCGGACTAGGATGCTTCTGGCTCGCAGTTTGCATGTTCCGCTCGGAGTAGCCCTGGCGAAGATTTTTGATGCTCCATTTATAGCAGCCCCTTAAAATCAATTTGAAGAAGCAGCATGAAGGTTTAACCTCTTCCTAGGAACGTTAAATTATTCGAGTGTCAAGAACGAGGATTTCGCAAATGTTGCGATAGCTGCATGCCTCTCCCTTGTCACGTTAAAGTGATGCTTGCGGTTTGCACGTTAGGCGCTGCGAAAAAAATCACCAATCTCTGCCGTGCATCCAGTGTTCCGCTGGATATAAACACCAGCACTTTTATGTATCACTGCACATCCAGAATTAGACACATCCGCGAGATTAATGAGACATCTCATACTGCTGTGACTTGGCAAAAAAATCGACGGAGAAAAAAAAAAATCTTAAATCCCAAACGTCAATATCCACTCCCCGTGTTGGCAATATGGTGCGTGGAGTTCGTGTTACCCCGTCAGGTACAGCTAAAAGAAAGCGCATAATCACTCTGTGAAAACGCCGTTTTGCATGCCAAGGCGAAATGCAGGCAAGCCCCCAATTTCACAGGAATTCGAGAGAGAAGTGGGAATTTGGAGAAGTGCATCCGGGAATGGAGGAAGTCTATTCAAGGGAGCCTCTAACTCGGAGGGCTGAGATTTGAAAAGTCAGCCCTGGACTACTGTTGCTCTCAGCGCAGATGTAATCGCCGCTGTTCAACTTAATCCATGTGTGTGCGAACCGCGATGCCTAGTTCTTCCCTCTGAAACCTAGGGATAGTATTCCCATCCGAGAAAGCAGAGCTACAGCAAATTACATTTTGTCCCTCGAATTAGAAAAGGATCATTGAGAGGATCTCGTGATATTTCAGCCTTTAAACGTAACCGAGAGGCAGCAGTGAACAATGCCTCGGCACAGCTCAGACCATCCGCCGAGTTCTCCTTCCCTCTCCTCGCATCTGGATCCCCCAGCCTTGCCTTTCTCCTGCTCGCTCGTGTGAGAGGCAAAAAAAAGCAAAGTTTCGAGAGAAAACAGCTGCTGGCGCTAGAAAGAAATCACCGTGGTCTTTCTAGAGCTAGAGACAATAAGGTCGTTTAAAAATTCCTCCTGATGTACTTATATGCTGCGAACACCCCCACCCCCTCCCTACTGCTCTCCTCCCCCTGCTTTAAGGTTAAGGCTATGGAGTCAACAGTAAAGGAACAGTAAACTCCGAGAAAGCTGCTCAGAAGACGTTACCCAAAACCCCGATGGGCTGAAAAGTCCTTTATTTGTCAGGTAGTTCAGCCGGGTCGGACTCCCGTGAATCCACGCGTGCATTCGCACGCAGGGAGCCACGGGGACCCAGACCCGCACCCACGCGCTGCCGGTGATAGCCTGACAGTGGGATTCGGCAACTATTTTAAAAATGTCATTTTTAAAATTTTTTTTTAAAATTTTTTCTTTTTTCCTCTTTTTCTTTTTTTAAATTCCGGCGCTACCAAACGTTTAAGAGTAGTGACGGCTCTTCGGCAAACCTCGGGTTCCCGAAAGGTGCAGCCATGAGCACCGGGGTCGAGGCAGCGCCAGATGTCGGCAGGGAGAAAACCACGAGAAGTCTTGGGAAATGTCAGGCCAGGCGCCCAGCCTACACATCTCCACCGTATACTTACACACACTTTCGGATGCATATCTTTCCCCGCATCTCATACAGAGAGCTTTGTTTCTTTACTTCTCCATCATTTGGTTTGGTTTGGTTCTTTTTGTGTGCGTGTGTGTGTGTGTGTGTGTGTGTGTGTGTGTGCGTGCGTGCTTTCCCTTGGCCATCGGCACACGTTGTGTATCCGGGGTCGTCTTCAAGCAGGCTGGGGGAGATCCTGATAAACAGCCGTCAGAGGCCCCTTGCACACGCACATGCACATTAAAGGCAGGGGACTTGAAAATGGATTTGCACGCACACAGGGGATTGCAATCAATAGCCACCAACATTTATGGCTTAGATTGTTAATGTGAAAGCTGGTCAAAAGAATGAAAATGAAAAATTAAAGGTGTCTGGTGTCAATTACATGAAAAGTTATGCCATAATTTACTTACTGGGATGCATGCCTGTGTGTTCGTGTGTTCATGTGCATGTGTGTGCAGACCCAGATGTACATGTAGCTATCTCTCAAAAGCAAGGGAGTTTCTTTGTTAATTTTGTGGACTGTGTCACCCTTGTTGGTGATCAAAGATGAAGATGATTAAAGGAATGGATGTTTGTCTCACATTTCTTAAGATAAGGACGCCCAGAGATGGCCGGTTTTGCCCAATACATACACATGCAACTACAGAGAGTTGGGTGTATGGGTGCACACACACACAGGCGATCAATCAAACGGGCTCCTTTTCACGTTGAGTAGCGTGCAATCTGCAATCTACAGTCTACAGCCAATAGTATTTCAGTCTTAAAACTGTCTGGCTGAAGGATAAACCTCATTAGAAAAGAAAGAGCAAAGTAATATTCATAATACTTCACTGTAGACCTATTCCCGTTTGTTGAAAATCATATACTCTTATTTTCGTAAACTTGTGTTAAAATATATATGCTCACAGGGAAGTGCTTAGCCATGTCATTCCAGATAGAAAACGTGTGTAACATTTAAAATACCCCTTTTACGTGATGTTTTGATTTATTTTCATAGTATGATTATGTTTAAATACCAGTGCAATTTAGCCTGACCTCTTCCTTCTGCAACGTAGTAATGCACACACTATTTACAGTCTTTTAAATGTTTCATTGGGAAATGCAACAGCGATGTCCACCACCAGTTGTACTAATGGGGAGAATTCTGAAAACCTTCAGGAAAGGGTCATGTGCATTTTCACACTAGGATTGCCACATCATTAGAATATTATTTTTATTTATTATTATTTCTTAATGCTGGACTATGTCTTCAGGTATTGACAAGTATTAAATAAACATTTTGCTTTCATGATGCTGGGCAAAAATACATATTTCACATGAGAACTTGATTTCTAACACTACACCCTGCTTCTAGTTACTGCTGGGCATATTTTGCTCAAGGAGGACACAGACAGAAAGCAGCTAGAGGCTATCACAAAGAGTCCAGTAACGTAAATATAATAGGGTCAAAGAACAGTATAATAAGATCCTTCTGCTATTTTAAAGTCAGCCAAATGTGACTGTAGTAACTAAAATTTGCCATAAAATCTAGTCAGACAATGTATCAGAATATATATAACTAAATCTCCTAAATGTGTGGGACAAAGAAATACCAGTCATCAGCCTGGGGAAAAAAAGATCCTAATCTGGCTAAAACTCTTATGCCTAGAAGTTTTGGGGTTAGTTTTTTCTTTTTTCATTTTTTTCTTTTTTCCTTTTTTTTCCCCTTACTTCTTCAATTTTTCGTTCTTGTTCTTCTTCTTTTTTTTTTTTTTTTTAAACAGAGATGCAATGCAGAGTTCTACTAGGTGTTTTTTAAGTTTGTGGGTTTTTTGTTTGGTTTTTTTTTTCCCATGGGGGCTGAAGTGTTTCTTGCAGACTAGAATTTTGTGCAATTTATAATCACTATGGGCTAAGACTGTTTCTTGAGTTTAATACTCATGGTAGTTTTAAAATACTTTTTAGCAGGAGTTTCTGGACACATACTACATGCCATGTTGTTTACTGACCCATAATCAAAATGCAGTGACCTTCTACCCTTTTTTTGCCCCTTGACCCATGCTGAATTCAATGCAGCCTTTATAAATTTGCAAATCCTTGGACGTAAAGGGGATTTGGTGAGGCTTTGTTCTGAAAGGATCCTAAAAGTTTGCATTTTTAATTAGACAAAGGTAAAGCAACAAACATTGGGAAATAAGATCCTCTCCTGCACTTAGGTGATCTCTCTTAATTTCTACGGTGGGAAATCACATCTTAAAAAATGTACCCTGCAAACTGAAAAGCAGTTGCAAACGAAGGAGATCAGGAGGTTATGAATTGCACCAAATTAGCAATGTGGTACAAATCACTTTCATGACGTAAGGGATAGCCAGGCCACAATCTTCCGGCGCTCCTCATCTCCAAGGACCGTGTGGATCCTGGTGACCCGGGGAGAGGGGAGAGCCAGCGATTTGATCTGGAGCTACAGGCGCATTCCTTTATCTCCTTTGCTATCAGTCAGTTTAAAGGACACCGTAATTATGATGGTGATAAAACAATGCCCGCTTATGTGTGCTGAATAAATAAAGAATGTTTACAGCCCCAGAATGTTTCAATTCCAATTAAACGCTATCAAAGAAAAGCCCCTCTTGCTCCCTCCCCCCTCCCTCCCTCTCCCCCACGACTCCCTATTTACCTTGTTGGTTGTAATGTGGCCCTATGAAATAAACCGGCCTTCCAGTTTGCCATTAAGGCCACATCAGGAGGAGGGGGAGGAGGAGGAGGAGAGGGGGTGTGAGACAACATGCACTCCCGGTCCCACAATTACTTTGGGTCGCCTGCATCCTCTCTCTCTTTTTTTTTAAATTTATTTTGCTATTATTTGTTTTATTTTTCAATTGGCAAAGGCGTGATGATGCAGGGGGAAAAGGCACTTAAAGATCCTGCTCCAACCACCGGCCGAGGGAGTTGAGCTAAATTAATCCAGCGCCCTTGGGCACTGGAGGAGGGGGCTGTCCCCCCACCCCCGGCTGCCACCCTGCCGGGGCCTCGGGGAGCGGGGTCTCCCCACTGCTCCTCTTCCCTCTGCAGCAGGGAGCCTTGGAAACAGGAGCCTGAAAATGCTTCCCACTCACTAAGACACAAGGATCATTTCAAATATTCATTGTATCAGCAAATCTCATCATAATCAGATTAAAACAAGGTTTGGGGGGGGACTGCCTGTGTTTCTGGGTGCGAAATGCCGACTGGACTACAAAGAAAGCAGAAAATGAGTTCCTCTCACCCTGCCTTGCTTGCATGGGGAGAAAAATGAAAAGCAGTAATTTTTGCGAAAAAAAGGACAGTTTAAAAAACTGTGATTCTCCCCATTCCACGCCGGGTAGCACATTCCTCTCAGAGGTTGTTTTCTTTATAACTTTATGCTTAGCATTTCTATAAGATGCTCTTATTTACTTGTTTTAAACTACAGAGACTATTCCTGCTGTGGAATACACTGAGGTAGATTTTCTTCAGGCCAATTTGCTTTTAGCTTTTCTCAGCGGAGGGAACAGCTTTTCTACATTCAAGCTTTAAAATGTGTATTTCATTGAGTTGTCTAGGGTGAGATGTTTATAACCATTTTGTGGAAGTGAGTGAGGAACTGAGTGCATTTTCAGGTCTGCTCGATAGACGCAGGCCCTTTTCCTTTTGAAAGTTTAGACCTCCAATACCCTCAATTCTACTGGCAGAATTAGGATGGACTTGGAGGGTCCTAAACGTGACCATTCACTAAGGCGGGGGGCTTGTAACAACGTGCTCGGCAACTTAATCTTACGCTAAAAAGAGCAGAGTGTAAAAGAATGGAATACAAACTCTCCCAACATTTGTAGTCGCTTCCAAAGTGGACCGTGCATTTTAAAGCTGATGGGAACGTGTGTGTTTTGGAGCAAAAAGGAGAGAAGGTAAGTGTTTATCCCCTGTATCTGCCAGTTCGGGTAGAAACAATGAAAGAACAAAGGAAACCACTTCTCCGTGTGAACATTTCACATTTTCCTCCTCCGTTTGAGCCTCACTGCGAGGGGCTGGCGAGGGGACTCACTCCAGCTTTACCTTTGGCGGCGGGTCGAGGGTGCGTGGCACGGGGAGAAAGTTGCGGGGCGGTTCAAGTCACCCCCCATTCGTCGCCGGAGCCCGCCGCGAGCAGAAGGTGCAGATTTCATGGATCCGGACTCACCGGAGAGTCCCCGCGAGCCGCGGCCGGCGGGAGAGGGATCGGGGCCGGGACCTTTGTGTGCGGGATCTGCCCGGCCCGGGGCTGCCGGCGAGGACGGAGCTCCCCGGTGACTGCCGAAACGGCGGGAGAGGAAGCGGAGGTTAGGAGCTGGGGTAGGAAGGAGTGCGGAGGGAGAAAAAACCCCTGGAATTATTTGCAAATCCCATAAATTGCGTGGAAGAGCGGTGGGGGAGGGGCCGGGGGCGAACAAACACCGCGCGCGCGAGGCCCCGCGCGGACCGTTACAAGGGGCGGCGGCGGCGGCGACGGCCCGGGACACACAGACACGCACGGACAGACACACGGACACGCACGGGCGGACACACTCGGTGTCTACAGCCGCGGAGAGCGGCACGACCCCGACTCGCTGAGCGGGACGGGCCAAGCCCGCCCGCCATTGGCGCGGGGGCTCTCGGCCGCTGACCTTTCACCCTCCCCCCCATCCCCGCCCGCCGCTTCCTTTGCTGCCCCGACCACCTTCCTACCCACAATCCCCCGCGCCGGCCGCGCTCGTGCCGCGCTCGAGCCTCCTGCCGCGGCTTCCCCTCCCCCCGCTCCATTCTCCCCGGCATTCCGGGAAAACCCGGGAGCGGCGGCGCCTCCCTCGGGAAGCGCCGGGGCGGGATCAGGGTGTCCCTGGGGCGGCGGCGGTAACGGCCGGGCGGGGGCGGGGCAGAGGCGGGCTCGGCCCTGTTCGAACGAGAGCGCCGGCGGAGCCCCGCGCAGGGCGGCGGGTGCCGGGGGAGGGACCGGCCAGAATCCTGTCACCTGCGGGGGAGGGGGATCAATGACCACGGGATGTGGGGGGAGCCCCCTTGGCCGAGGGCTGCGGGGGGCGGTGAGGCAGAAAGGCGGTCCGAGGTCCCTTCCTGCCCGCGTGTTGGGGGAGCCGGGGCCCTGGGAAGAGGATTTGCCTGTTGAATTTCATCGCTGGTAGACGTTAATCTCGTGTTTTAAAGTACCTTGTCAGTGGCTTTAAGGAAATCAAACGTGACATTAATCAAATCACACAAATGTAAACATTTATAAGTTAAATCCTAATATTATGCAATTATTTAAATCGAGCCGTGGTTTTTCCTAAATGTCATGTTGTAACTCCCACTCTCTTCCTCACATGCTTTGAGTTTTCTTCTGGATCCCGGTATCTCGGTGTCTGCCCCATGGTGTTCTGAGCGTGGGGATACGAATGCACTGGGCTGCAGGTGGCAAAGGACTGTAGCTTAAATATCGCCTGGTCAACTAACCAGGCCCATCAAGGTTAGAAAGGATAACGCTTTTGTGAATTTGAGGGCAAAATCCTCAAATAATACCTTGCATTGGTACCTTTGTGGTTTTTTTTTTCCCCCTGTGGATGTGTGAAGCGGGTGATCCCGTGTACAAGCTCGAGAAGGATGCTTGGGTGGCTGGGATGTGGGCAGAGGTTCTTCTGCACCCTCGGTGGGATTTTTAGGCGGGGTGACATGTGAAAGACCCATTACATTGCGAGTAGGGAACGGGATGGTGGGCAGGCTGGCTTCGACGGCAGGCACAGCACGAAGGCGAATTTGGGGAAAGGCGAAGATGGCAGGCAGGATACGCTGGGAAGCGGCCGGCGCCACGGGCAGTTGGCCTCTCCCCGTCTTCGCCCTTCGTCCCGATCCTTCCCGTTCGCCTCTCCCGGCGGGGAAGAGGGGATTTGGGGGTCAGGGAGGAGAACAATGCTGAGCCGCCCTTTGTGCGCTGCACCGTCCCCTGAAGGGAGGGAGCGCGCAGTGCAGCGGGGCCGCGGCGCCTCTGTAGTGCTGCCGCTCTCCTGCGGGCAGTGCTCGCGGCATGCGGGGCAGGAGCCCGGGGCAGCGGGATCAGGGCTCCCATAGGCCGCCCGCCCGACCCCGGGATAGGCTCAGGAGCGGGGCTGGCGCCGCGCCAGCCGGGCAGCCCCGCGCCATGCGGGGGCGGGAGAGCTCGGGGGCGAGCGAGTGGCTGCGAGAGTAAACTCGTGGGTGCCCTCGGCAGCGCGGCGCGGGCACGGGGGATTCCAAGGGTGAGCGGGGGTCTCCCGTCAGCGGGGCGGGCTCCGGGCAGGCTGCCCTAGGGAACGGAGCGGCGCGCGAGCCCGCAGGAAGCGGCGGCGGGGCTGGAGGAAGCACGGCCGGGGCTCCCCCGGCTCCCGGCGCTCCCCATTGTTCCCCGGCCGCTTCTTTTCGCGCCGCTTTCCGCCGGCGGGGAGAAGGGAGAGCCCCGGGCCCCGCACGCTGTGCGCTCGCAGGCAGCGGCGCGGGGGGACCCGCCGGGAAATCGGGTTCATGAGTAGAGAGGAGCCTTTAGAAGTGCCATCCACTGAGGGAGCTCCGTGAGGCTGTAGCTCACGTGTTACTTGAAAGGTAAAAACCCCCCAACTACCGCAGCGGAATTGTACATAAAGTAACATCTGTTTCTGGGTGGATTTTAGAGCAGGACTTGTTAAAGAAATTGGGAAAAACTGCTCCGACCCACTGGATTTGGATTAATAAATGTAGCCAAAGAGAATTTTGGAAGGAACTATTCTTAAGTCTGTCTGTAAAACCGAAGATTAATCTTATCCAGTTTTTCATGTAAGCACCATGATGGATTTTTTTCCCCCAAGTGATTTGTTTTATGTTGGTTTGAGATTTTAAAAGATTGGTTTTTAGGAAAAGTGTTTGTTGCATTTCCCTCCCTGAAAATAATTAGAAATTAATTTTTTTTTCAGTACACCATTTCAGACTGAACTTTCTCATGTATTTACGTAGGGGAAGAATTGACTAACTTGATATTCAAGAAAATTTCCAACAAGTGCCCTTAATGATCTAAGGGCAAAAATACGCATTTGCACATTATTACTGGAAGATAAAATTAAAACGGGTAGGGACTCGTATTTGTGACGAGGAAAGAGTTTCTAGAGAAGTGGTTATTTTAAGAAAATCCTGTCTAGGAGAATTGCCATTATTTTTAGCAAGTTATCTCTGAGTGCTTGTGAATTTATTTTAAAATATTAGAAGTTATGTCTAGACTTTAAAAAAAGAATTAAATATATGCCAAGAAATTAACATTTTGCATAGACTGTGATCAGTAAGTAGAAGAAATTAAAGGTTGATGTTTATGGATATCACCTAGCTGAAAATAAGTCTGAAGTGACTTTTCTTCCCCCATGCACACTTGGGAAGTTGCATGCTTGCAGTCATTGTTTAAGATAATACCGTTTGGGACTTTTCTTTCACTCTTGGAAAACTTGCAGGCTTTTGGTGGACTCCTCCAAATAAAAACTCAGTTTAGATGGTAAAAAGCATCCATATTATTCGAAAGCTGAAGATGCAAGTAACATATAGAAAACACCACCCTGGTAATATTTAAAGGCATTAAATGTGAGATCAAGGAAAGAAAGATTTTTGTTTTGTTTTACTTGTCCTACTTGAGTATTCCGGGAGATGCATTTGCTCTTGATTGCTGCTTGGGAATTTTCAGAGGGTTACTGCGAAATTAGAAGGCATCGTTCAAAAAGACATTTAATACTCTTGTATTTACTAAAACAGTGTATCTCTATTTGAAAACTATCTCATTGAAATGGAAGATTTAAAGAATCGGAAGAGACCTTTTGTTGTCATTCTTCATGACTCTTTATTTTGTATTTGTATGGAATGTGTTGACATATTTTATAAATTAATTTTTTTTTTTCACAGAGGAGCATTGTTGTTATTTTTAATTGGGAAGTGCCATGTTATAAAAATTACCCACATTCCCGACTCTCAAGTACCGTAGTAAGATTGACAAAAAATGATCCGAGGCTTGTGTGCTTAATTCACCAGGAATGTTAAGCTTCCCATATACACCCTATGTGGTCAAGTTAGACTTTCGCTCTTAAACAGCTTTTAATGGTCAAAGTTGTACCTGGAGGAAATGTATCTATGTATATCTATATGGAATTGAAATGAGATGGTAACTAGCAGTGGGAATGCAGCTCACTGATCGAAAGACCTTTTTTTTTTTTTTTTTTTATTGCATTTGGCAACCTCTTTCTTTCAGAGACACAATACAATTAATTAACATATTCTGGGGCGTGTTTTTGAGATTGGGAAGTGGTGGCCCCTTGTTGAGAAGAAAACACTTTAAATAAAAAAGTAACATTGTCTTGTCCAAATGGTAGTGGGAAAAGCAGAGTAGTATTGCTTATCCAGCCCACGGATGCGGTTGATTTACTCCAATTTGCTTTAGCATATAACAAACCAGCTTTTCCTTTCCCACGCTTATATTAGATATATGTGTTTTGTTTATACAAACCCATCTAAAATAGCTCTGCATTTAAGAGATTTGATGGGAAATTCAGCATGTTGTTTCTTGTATTTAATATGTATTATAGATACCATTCCGGAACTGAAATCAAGTAAATGTGACCTGTGACACAACACAGCATCACAATGCTGATCGTAACACAACAAACATGAAAAGAAGGCTATTAATTTATATGGAATGTTAATTTAGCAAATCCTACATAAAAATATGCCCAATAGAAGTAACCCGAGACTTGGTCTTGGAGTGATACTATGTACATATATTTAATATAAATCCAATGAATTAATACATACCTCATAAAAATCCAAACTTTGAAATGAAATATTCTTCTTAGAAGAAAAGCCTTGCGCTACATTTAAGTTGCATATAATCTACATTCCAGAGTTCACTAACTCAGCTTTTCAGGGCTTAATACGGTATTAATATTCAATATGGTTTGCTAGAAGTTTATTTCAGGTTCTTTTGTATCATACTGTAATTATCATTACTTTGACTTGACTCATATAAAAATGTGGTTAGCATTTAAATGCTTTTTTAATGTAGAGTATTACAAATTAACTGTCACATTTAACTTCTTTAACTTCTATCACTTACGGAATGTTAAATCTTTAAAAGGAAATAATAACTGCACTTAAAAACATCCTGTGCTAGGTTTCCTTTATTTAGAATTTTGGTTTGAGATTCTTTCATTCAAAGAAAATCCCTTATTTCATGTTTACTGTAAACCTCAGTCTGAAATTAACATTTAAATGCCAACACTAGCAACAGAAGCAGTACTTGAAAACCACCAATTTTATCCATTGCTGCCAGCTAAGTGGAATTTACCAAAGTCTCCAAAAGTAATAATACAATTAAAAGCGAGAAAATGAATGCAATAGTTGGTGGAATTATTTTCCCCTTTTTTGCTGTCTAAAGAACTACAAAATTTGTGAATCTGTTTGCATAAAAGAAAATAGCACCACATATGAAGAGGCATGGTGTCCAGGAGATGCACTGACATGACCTCCAATGCTGCTACCTGTACTCGCATGACATGTAAATATACAGAGCAATGCAAATTCCTGATCACCAAGTGACTACATGTAAAATGTTGAAACGTCTAAATTATTCAGTACATTGCATTTGGATAGGTGTTAAATACAGATTTTAGCAGTGTATTAAAGAAGAGGAAGAGGAAAAAGAAAACGTTACTCTTTCTCTGTATAATTTAAGAGTAAGCATGTTAAGATACATTTACTTGGTTAATGTGGGTTCTGTAGACGTGCTATATCCTTCATAACAGAACATGGATAGAAAGAATTTGTTGGATCTAAGGCAGACTGCCATTTAAAATGCACTGCGTGTAAGGGTCCACACGTAAGAGTCGCATTTTATTTTGTGTAAAGTGACCATTTCACTGCTGCCATCCCAGAAATGAAGCCAATACCCACGATTAGAAGGTATTTCAGTGAATGCTGTTAATGATTTAAAACCACATAAACAAAAGGCAGACAAGCATCAATGTATTTTAAATGGATAATCAAGAGATAGATCATTCTACCTATTGAATATCACTAAGCTACTGCAATTTTTCTGTTTTCAGTTGCATCTGTTTAGCTGCAGCATGTATCCTTTTGCACATAGCTAAAGATCACAGCTTTCTCAACAAAGACCCAATCTGAAAACGGAGTAAAAATTACTGTGAGAAGTTTGCTTTCTGCAAGGAAGTGAGTTTTCCTGCTCTACAGCTCCAAGTCCCAATATCAATTTATGTTTTCTAATTTGGTATGCTTTTCATATGAAGTCTATGCTTTTTCTGTTACTTTGGGAAGATTCTTCTGATGATTATATACAACTGGTCATGTGGCTTTGTAAATTAAAGACTTTTTCTTGTTCAATGCTTTGTTTTATTCGCTAAAATTACAATACGATTTTGCACATTTTAAGGAAAAAAGGTGACATTTAAACCAAGCGTTCAAAAATCTTAGTTTTACTGTTGCAACTGATTATATTTGTAGTAAAAATTTGTGACTATGTCTTTATTTTTGTTTATGAAACTGAAGTGCTATTCACTCATATATGCTAATGTTTTCTTGAGGAATGACTTAAACTTTTAAAAACAATTTGCAATTGGAGAGTGTAATTTTCTTTCACTTATGCATTCACTCCATTTGTGAAAGTATCTAAGAAAAATTGAAATACAGAATCTTCTTTTAAGTTTCTTATATTCTAACATGTTTAGCTCCTAGATTTTGTAGGTTCCTTTAAGCAAATTGGATTTTCTCCTTGCATTTAGATTAACAATAAAATTATTCATTCTTACTCACTGAATTATATTCCTTTCTAATTATTTTAATCTCTTATATATCACTATAAGAAGGACAGCCTTCCTTTCTTAAAAAAAGAAAATTGGCCTTCTGTGTCATGTCAGTGCTTATTAAATACTACAATCATAACAACATATATGCTACAAGATTTTATGTTCTGATTCCATAGCTGTTATAGGCTTAGTGTTTGCAGTATTTATTTAGTGGTAATGCATTTCTTTTCCTATTTTGCATTTCAAAGGTCTTCTCTAAATGATTGTTTTACAGAACTATCAAGAGGTTATCTAAATTTTTCCATCAAATATTACACAATACCATAAAGTGGTAGTCATGGAGTTTCTTCCAGTCCATGTACATTCTTTCTATAGAAAGAATTAAACAGAAATCCATAAGAAGACAACAAATGTTTCATTGAATAATTGAATGTATTAGGCTTGACTGGATTTTAACCAAAGCAAAGTTTCAGGCTGTTCAATACTGAGCTGGTGTGTTACATGGTGTGAGATTAGAATATTTTTATTTGAAAACTATACAGTAGGTTTTTCACAAATATACTCTTGTTGCTATGGTGCAGCTTTAATCAAGTTGTTGCAAAGTAATTAGTTTTTTCTTTGGTGATGCTTTATAAAACTAAAGATTGAGCTTTAGAATAGCTAAAATTAAAAAAAATGCTTGGGAATTGATTGTACTAGTTGCTTTTCAAAGCAGAAGAAATTGCAGGAAGACCTCAGTGAATTAAAAAAAAAGTGGTGAGAAACATTTACAATTGTTTGTTACAAGTTTTACTAAATGTACAAATTCATCCAACAAAATATATTTAATATATTTTCATTTAAAAAGGATATTTATTTTAATCTACCTGTCAGGGAAATAAAGGATAGATTTGCTGCTGTACCGTGACTTTTTTTTTTTTGGTTAGGGTTAGCAGAATCATTGAGAATGCTTTTTAAATTAGATGTCATTTTCTTGACAAGAATGAAGAAGGGCTGTGACACTGTATCTATCAGCTTCAAATAATTTGCGGGTTTTTTTAAACACCAGGATATATTAATTGCTTTATTTTCTTACAAAGTAATTGCTTGCACCTGCAATTTTCTGGGTGTTTTTATGAGCTTTTAAAGTAATAAAAATAGTGTTTTAAGTATGTTTAAAACAAATAGTTGTATGTTCAAATTTGTGTTCTTCAGTGTTGATAGAACATTTGGTGCAGGGTGGGGGTTTTTTTGAGAGCGCAGTCTTTGATTTTACACAACTGAAACATACTACATTCCAGTCCTCTCCCCCTCCATTTTTTCATGTATCTTAAAAATTTCTAAACTCTTATGGCTATTTAGAGCATATATTTACAGAGAAATGCTTAGAATGCACCCCAAATGGCTACAATAATCTCATGTTTGGTTGGGCCTTGCATGTAGGAAGCTGTCTCCATGATTCCTTTTTGCCTGCCTACCATTCTTCCTCTACTGAAATAATTTTACTTAAAACTTTCAGGGAGAGAAAAGAGCTTGACCTAAGATATCCTGCATACGAACTGCAGACTCTGATATCTGCAGGGGGTAGAGTTGTGCACATCCCACCTCTCCCTTCCATGTAGTAGTTTGTTAACTAATAAAACATCTGCACTTCTGTACAGGACTATGACAATGTATAAAATATAATCTGCATATGTGTAGGTCTAGGTAGTGCTGTGTCCAGGAATGTACATAATTCAGTAGTGATTTGTACAGCTAAGCTGCCCTTGCAGCAAAATCATTGCAAAAAATACAGCCCATACACAAATTCTGCTTCTCCGCCTTTTAGCATCAGTGATAGCTTCCTTGCCCAACACAAAATAAAATAAACAAACAAACAAATAAATCAATGCTAGGCCCGGGGCAAGTGAGTGACCAAAATTTTGCAGGGCTGCATTTAATTTCTCTATGCTCCTAACAATCACTACAATTAGTTCCCTCTGCTACAGGCATACCTGCTTACAATGGAGAATTGAATAGGCTCAGATTTTCCTCTCTGCTGACCACCTCAGCTCGCTCCCCTCAGGTTTTTTTTCTTTTGCCCCCCCCCCCCGCCTTTAATTAAAAGAGACAACATAATTACAGAATTGTTTTGCTAAAAAAAAAAATCCTAAGTGCTCAACTTCTAGAAAGACACGTCCACCTCTGAGTAAAAGTAGAGAGCCGCTGTATTGAAGAACACGTTTGTTTTTGTGTGTCTGCGGCCTCCCTGGTTTCCCTGTTTGTCAGATCTCCCGTTCAGCATCACTTTCGCTGCCGTGGCAGGAATAGCCAGGCAGCGCTGCATCCACGCCATGAGTTTCGAGGGGAGAGGAAAGAGCGGGATTAATAATGCATTAGCTTTGCAGCCCCATCGCAGGGAAAAT
>VXAC01002721.1:1202998-1430913 GCA_013399225.1 Rhipidura dahli | reverse complement strand
GAAGTTAGACATGATTTTTCTGAGAGCAAAATGTATTAGAAAAACTGAAAATAAATAACTTGTGTACATAAATCCAGCTTTTCTGACATTGCTTCAGGAAGGAATATGCATAGTTACAAAATTCAGCAGCATTTAGTTCACTGAAAGCAATGTTTTTTAATTCTGCTTATTTTAAATTCAAGGAATGTAATACAGTGGCTTTGAGTCTGCTGGTACCTGGTAGTCAAAGTGGTACTTTACTAGCAAACTTTCTTCAGAAGCTTTCCAGACTTGATGCAAACCCAAGAGTTTTGGTGTAAATATTTTAACCTTAACAGCTACTAAAAGCATTATTTTCTCTGTGGTTTATGAAAGGAAAAGCTGCACTCACACTGACTGAGTACAAAGCTTTAAAGAAACCCAGGATAAAAGTAACAAAATGTTTTGGATAAGTCTGTTAGTTCTGACCAGAAGTCACAAGGGGCAAAGAAGTCTTCCTCTAAAATGACTATCTGTACATTATGCTGCTTTAAATAGTGGGATTTTTTCCAATATGTTTAATTTCTGTCCTCTATAGTCTGTGAATTCCATAAGGTTGGGAAGTGTATTAATTTTTCCCTAATTGACTGCATGTTAATCATCCATTTAGCCTGGCACTAATGCTTAATGAATTATGTTATTACAGTAAGACTATATTGCATGCAATTGTTTCTAGTTCATACAGTGTATTACTGGAAGTGCCTTAATAGGTTTGGATTTTTTTCTGTCTTTTGTTTTTGTTTTTTGACTCAATTGTTGTGGGTTTGGTTTTTTTTTGAATAGACAGTCAAGCTGCTGTTCACAGAAAGAGACTAGAGTTGCCTAATGAATGTTCTTCATCCAAGTATCTGCAGTTACAACATTCTGATGTTCCTACTTCATCAAATACAATAACCACACCTTGTCCAGTACTGAGCAAAACTTTGAGTGATAGTATCCATGGAGATTACCAGTCTGCAGATGAGGAATGCTCCTGGAGCAATACAACTCTTGCAGACTTGTATCCAGCAATGGTAGAGATATTTATAAAGCTCATGTCCAAGCGGTCTAAGAGAAGAGTGTTGAAATATATGTTGGGACACTTACAGTCCAAGAGAGGGCGTTCTAGGCTACCAAAGCTTAGTGTCACTGGAGACAATATAAAAGAGTTAGGAGACTGTAAACTAAAGAAAGCATTTCACAGCATACCTAGCTGCAGAAGTGAAGACAAGCGGTATCCAACTTTTGGAAATGAGAGCAGAGATTTTTCTTGTGACAGCATCTTCATTAGTAATTCATCTGGTCTGGCACCTTATGCTTATACTGATACAAATGCAACCAAAATGGACTACTCTGACTCCAGTTTAGAACAACATTTGGCATCTGGAAAGGACCAAAAAGTCTCCGAAAACACTGCTTTTCCTGGTGTTATGGCTAGAATGGAAGAGACATTTCTAGTTGAGGATGAATCACAGACTACTGCCTCACCAAAGAATTCAGAATACATAGAAAGTGAAAAAATGCCTTACCAACGTTTCTCAGAATACAGTTTTGTAACATCACCTGCCAGTTCAGATTCAAGAGCGTTTCAAGAGAGTAAGACTCAGAAAAATGACTTTTCTTGTGTTGGTACCTCAGAATTGTATTCATCTGCTTACTGTTCCCATGGCAATAGTAACAATTCTATACCTATCACAAATTACTTCCCTGCACGATCATCAAATACTATCTTCATATATCCTGAAAAAAGGATTTCTGAAAGACAAACTTCTTTCCAGCACAAACACTCGTTTCCCTCATGGTGTATGAAGCAGAGTCCTTCAAAGATGCCCCATAAATATGAAGATGCATTTGAGGAACTCTACTACAAAGTGTGTTCTGAAGAATTCCAAAAGCCTTTGGCATTGACAAGACCTCTTGTAAACTCACAGAACCTTGAAGGGAAAGGAAGATTAGTGAAAAGTAATTCAAGTGATTTTATGAGGTCCACTAAACAGTGTGATATAGAATTTGACAGGCTGTATGAGCAACTGTGTATGGAGTCTGGTCCAAAATTTCCTGGGTTTCAGAGAGCTTCGAATTTAAGGAAATATGAAGAAATACAGATGCCTGAAACTGTAAATGCTCTTGTTAACTCTCCTGTTCGAACTTACTCTGCAATTTCCAGAGTTAAAAGAGCAGGAAATTTTCAAAACTATCTTCCTTTTTCACCAACAAAGCGACTGAAACTTATACCAGAACATTATTTTTTTCCAAGGAAATTTCAAGAGATTTCCCACAGAAAAAAAATTAATCCTCAGACAGCTGGCATGGATTTTTTGAGCACATACAACTGCAACAATCCCAGCTTTTTAGCAGATCACAGATGTCATTGTCAGGTATTTAAGGACCTTGTGGAAAAAAAAACAAAAGTGCAGTTTAAGATACTTGGAGAAGGGCTTAAAAATGGATTAAAGCTGTTTGAACTAGTGATAGCATGCTTCCAGTGCTATTTCGTCAGTAGGGAGGTTTTACAGCTCTGGGGGCTTGTGGATATTTATTTAGTAAAATATAAGTTGTATCAGGTCTCCTGGATCATGTGAGGAGCTCTCTATATTGAATAACTTTGAAATGGTTCTAAATGAAGGATTTGATTCCATTTTAATAGACAATGTCACTGGTTAAAATGGTCTCAAATAGTGAGTCAGTTATGGTGTTGTCCTTCTGAAATGATGACATTAATTTTATAGATGGACAAGGTGAAGCAAACAAATGAAGTTTTACTGAGTTTCACTGGAATCATTAGACTTGTTGATTTAAATCAGACACTTATTTTCAGGTTCACAATTACTTCTTAAGCAAGCAGTGAAACAGTATGGTTTTTTATCAGTGTTTCATGTTGATGCTTTATTTTCAGGACTCTGAATTTCATGATTCTTCATATAAAAGATTTCTTGGTATTCATGGCTCTTCCCTGCAAGGTTAGTTTCAGACAATTCATTAATTTGCACAAGAATATTTTCCCTAGGAAATTTGCCCATTGAAGTATTTCTAAGTTTAAAGAAGCTAATACTTTAACACTGTGTAATGTTCATGCTACTCAACATTATTCTTGCCCTTTTCATTCTTCTGTTTTTCATCACCAGAATCTAGGACTGCAAGTGCGCACTCTGGTTGGCCCGGGGCAATGGATAATTGCAGCTCTCCCAGAAAAGTGAGGCAGTGTAAGAAAAGGTAATGGTAGACACTTGAAAAGAAGAGATTTCAAAATGAAATCTTACTCCTTTATGCCTGTACTAAAGATATGGAGGTGACATGCATACTTGTGGAGTGAAAATGAGGGTTGGAGAGCCTGAGCTAATCACACCTGCAGGCTCCAACACTGAGGGACAAGTGTCTGCTCAAAACTAGCCAGACTCCAGCAAGGAGAGCTGCTGAGCACAAGATTGTAAGATGACCTAACTAAATGGCTACTGTAGTCCTAATTTGGTGTTCATTATAGGGGCATTTATAATTTTATATATGCTGTAGAACTGTTTTGACTGTGTCTGTGTGTTTGAGCTGACAAGTCCTCTCAGGTCTGCAGAGTGTGGAGAGGGCAGCATATTGTCGTTCAAAAGGACTTTCAAAAGTTGGCCTCTGTGCAGTTGGGCATCATTAGCTGCAATTTTGGCTCTGTGTAAACATGCTGCTTGGAAGATATCAGATCCTCTCCTCCTGCTGTTAACACTACTGGTAGTGTACTTAGATCTCTGGAAGCAGGACACTCTTTCCAGTTCCCTGAATACTGGCCTACTGTGTCTGTTTTTCTTAGGAAATATGTAACTTTTAAAGCATTATTAAGTTTCAGATCTCTTGGATTTTTATTTACAAACATTTAATATTCAGCAGGATTTAAAAAGCATTACAACCTCTCTAAACAATTCCTAATTTTTTTTACCAAAACCTTTTGACACACATTTTTGGCCATAAAGTCTAGTTTGTCACCACAAGTTATGCTGGCTTCCCAAATTCAGTCAAGAAATACTTCCACTATGCTTGAGATGATGATATAGCTGATATCAACATTTTCTGACAATATTTGAATTGGAACTTGAAAGGAAGGCTGAAAGCATTTTTAAACTACTTGTATGGAGAATTTAACCAGAAAGAGGCTTAATGATGTAAAGAAAACAGTTTCAGTTTAAGCAAAGATGGAATTGAAATTTAGAAGTTTGTATTACAAATACATACATTATTGAGGAAGATTATATTGGGATTATTTTTGATATAATGGAGGATGGGAGACAAGCTGATGAATATGCTAGGACATTTCTTTGATGTTGAGTATGCCCACTTAGCTGAGCAATGTTTTGCTCAGTTCTTGGATTACCTTTTGTTTTTCCTCACTAAGTTATCCTGGCTCCCTATACAAAGTAGCCATTCCTATAAGATTAGTTATTGTTCTAAAGGAAAAGGTTTTTCTTTCTTCAATGCATATAAATAGAGAAATCGAGATTTCAGAGTTTTCTTCCAAGTCATCTGGAAAAAAAAATCTATTTCTTTGTTTTTTAATTACCCAAAGACATGTTTTCTCGTTTGTAGCCAAAATGGACTGTCAGCTGGAAAGTTTCCTTAGGCCTGTGGTGTGATATTTTTAGCTCTCTACGGTTCCCACCAGTGAAGCTCTTTAATGGCTTCAGATCCCTCAGAAGTTTTATGCCTAAGCCATGTGGCAAAATGCTCTATGTTCTAATGAATGGTTGTGAAAAGAAAAGGAATATTATATTTCTATCTGAACCAGATTGCCTTTATCTAGAAGATGATTATGAAAGAGATTTCTGAAAAGGAAATGTTCATACCTAATGAACTTTTCTTCATCTCTGTGTGAATGCTGTCCTACAGCTTTACTGCTATACTTAATTGTCAGATGTAAACCAAATTAGTTCAAAATATATGAGAGAAAATTTATCTAATATCTTAAGTAATATGCAAGGAAATAATTGTGTTTTCACATGTATATTTAACTTTTAACTATTTGTGAATACATTCAAAATTGCATCTGAAAATTTGATAGATATACACAGATTGATGTAGTAGCACTACAGAGACACTAAAATGACATAGCATGAGAAGCTTCCTCTCCATCTGAAAGCACACAGGAAGGCAGACAATGAGCCCTGCTGCTGTTCACAGTCAAGATGTTCAGATATCTTGCTCTGACAATTCGTTTCAGTTCCATTCTGTTCATTGGCATTTCAGCAAATAATAGTATTTTTGTGTCATTTACTTCATCTAAACAGAGGGCTTGGTCTTTTTTCCTTAGGGTATTCAGAAAACTAAGCTACCCTGATGAGAAGGGCAATTGTAGGAATCTCTTGGATGACTCCCTGGTTGAAGATGACCAAGAAGCATTCATGGGCTGCTACACATAAAACAGTTTTATAGAGGTTGGGTATTATTCAGTGTTGTTTCTTGTTCCAAGAATCAAGGATTTCTAATTATATGCAGGTAATAGCCAGCTAGTTCTGGTTTTTTGCTTCTTTGTAATACAAACCTTCAGGAAAGGGTTCATCCCTTTTGACAGGGCACTTCTTACTCAATTTATGGCTAAGTTGGAATTATGTATTTGACAGTTTTTATAATAACAGAATGTGATCTGTATTCTTTCTATTTGTTAATAAGCTTTGATTGTTAAAGTAGTAATAATAAGGAACAAGCTAATTTACCTAAATTGCTGCCTATTCATGCTTTCTGGATGTATCAGTTCAGACCCAAATTCACTGTTATATGCTATGACCTATGTTTGCTATGCAATGTTAATGTTAAAATTTTCTAAATAGATCACCAAAGTTTATTGTTCAATAAAATTTTATATGTTTTAGTGGATTTGATAATTCTATTCTGTATTTTGACAAAGTTCTACCTGACACAATGTATTTTCTAAATAAAAAATTGTTCTGAGCAAATGCCTGCTTTCAATACTTTTATTTCACCGATGTGAATTCTCAGGAGGAGTTTATATACCTACATGAGCAAATCCATGAGAATGAGGTGTGAGGGTCCCACAGGTTTTCACTGTTGTGGCCTTCCTTGGCAAGGGGATTGTGTTAGTGGTGAGTGTCAGATCAAGTACTTGCTGTTTGATCAGTGTTGCCCCTTGTTAGCTTTCTGAGCTTCAGAAAAGGAAGAATTGTTTTGCTTTGGCTTTACTTTATTTCCAGATGCACAGGAGGGTTTTATGTTATTTTAACTCTTAAAATCAAAATCTTGATTATGTTATCAAGTTATTTCAAGTATTGTTCTTGAATAGGACAAGAAACCAGCTCTATTGAGGTTTTCTCTGCAATAAGAACTTTGCACCCACATTCCATCCTTCATAATTTGGATATTATGTTTCTTTCAATGACAGCAGCAAAAGATTTTCTTCTAGAAATGGTCTTGGGGCTCATTTTTCTTCCTTTTTCAGACATGCATGCACTGTAGAGAATATGTTTTATGAACTATCTTCCTCTTGGATTTGTTGAGGTAATTACTTCCCAATATTTCTTGATAGACCAGTACTGAGAGATTGTTTAATTCATTATTTTCTGTTCCAAAGTAATTTAGAAGTCAGCTGGAATTGGGTTTTGGACCTGTTCTGAATCTAGATATGACTTCTATGCAGCAACTTTTAACACAGCTCACACAGGTAAATTTGTTTATACAACATCGCAAAATTGTCTCCATGAAAATTACTTTGAAATAATTTAAAGACGTAATTCTTAGAAAACCTTGAAGCATTGGAAGATAAGATCATGCCCATGCCATGTTTTGGGTGCTAGCAGTAGCAAAAAAGGGAGAAGGAGTTTCTATTTTTAGAATTGATCCTCCTACACCATGTGAGGCATCAGACTCCCAAAAGTATGATATGAGCAAAAGTCTGTGTTGTTTTTCCTAACACCACTGTTTAGCCAGGTACATCTGCAGTGATTATCAAATGCTGTAATTACTGCTGGAATACATCTGTCTCAGCTTCTCTGCTATAATTTTTTTTTAAGGAACACAGGAAAAATAGATGAGGTTACTGATACAGTATAAACCTAGAACCTAGCACCTCCTCTTATGTTGTAATTAGTTGAAATTTGCTTTATATACAAAGAATTTAACTAGCATGATTGTTTATGTAGGTCTTTCTCTAATGGCTTGAAGTATTGAACATGCTTTTTCTTGTAAGGATTCAGTAGTCATTTGAAAACTATCCCAAAACTCAAAAAAAAAAAAGGTCATTCAGTTGCTTATTTAAGCAGAGGAAGGGTAAAGAGTCAAAAGAATAAAACTAATTTTGAACATGGCAGCATTAGAAATGCCTTGGAAATATCTGATAGGCCATTAAAGATCATCTTGTCTGAGAGCCACAATCAATAATTTATTGGAGGCAGTGATTAAATGTGGAAAGGAAGTATATATACATATAGAGAGAGAAGGAGAATATTAACAAAAATGCTCTGCTCTTTGAAGAAACTATGTTGCAGGGGAAAGCAGCTGATGAGAATTAGCATAAGCACATAGCTGGACTAAACAATGAAGACTGAGAATAGAAAGGAAACTAAATGTACCTAAATCCCATGAAGTGATCTTACTGTTACATTTACACACAATGAGACAAGTGGGTACTTCATTTCCATTAAATTAATTACCAGATTGAAATGACAGGTTGAATTTAGGTATCTCATACAAGTTCTTCAACTCTTAAATTTTTAGAAGTAAGGCATAATCAAGAGTGCAAATTCTGTGAGAAAATTAAGAAATGGTAACTTTTGTGCAAAGTGTACACAAGTTATTAAAAATACAGTATCCAATGGCTCATGTATGTGTTGGAAAATAATAATAAATTGACTCTTAAGCCTATGCTTATTTGGTTGAGAGATTAAGAAAGCTTTCTCTTTACCTTGGAGGTGTGAATATTGCATCTGATTGGTACCAGCTAAATTAAAAAACTATGTAAATATTTTGTGTATTCATTGAACTCAAACAGTTTCAATATGTACATCGAAGAAAAAATATATGAATATGTATTTTATTCCTTAGTTCTTACAACACAACAAAGTACAATTCCTTCTAGTCTAATCAAATTAAATTAATGTTTCATGCACTTGTATCTTGATGTTTAGCTTTGGCTATTTGGGTTTGGATTTGTCTACCTCCTCTCCCCCCTTGGGGCCTTCCTCAGGGTCATCATTTAATATGGTTCTCCATCAAAGTGTTTTTTGTAGGTTCTTCAGCAGAGTTTATTTTTGCCATCCCAGTGGGAGTTGGGCTCAGACCATGATACCACACCTTTCATTGCATGCCTGCCTTGTTTCTGGGATGCAGCAGCCAAGCACCCTGACTTGAGTTCTGCACATGAAAGCGAGTGCCAGCACAGGATATGCACTGGCAGGTCTCAGCCCCTTTTGGTTGAGCATGGAAGTGATAAGATCATTAACTATGAACCAAACTAAACATTAACCAGGCTGTCAGACAGCTATTTCTTTTATATTTTTTTTTATACATTTGTCTCATCCCTTGATATGTTCATCCATTTCTGCTGTTAGAAGCAGTGTTGGCTCTCTGGACTATGGGCAGTTTGTTTCCAGGCCCATCTCTTTTGGGACCTGAAACAGCTGTAGGGTTCTGTGTGCTTCAGAGGTTCAAGCTCCTTGATACTGCTCTGTGTGGATTTTAAAGGCACCGATATCCTGGTTTTTTGAGAAGACAGAAATGTCTGACACTTCTAGAAGCAGACATATTATGTCAACTTGCTTTATTGTTTGCTGCTGCAACTACATAGTGACTCCCAGAATATAAAAATAAATACCTACTCTATAAAACTTATCATTTAAAGAATTTAGTCTTCAGATTAATGGGCCCACAGTGACTGAAGGGTTTGGGGAAATAAAATCCTCTTTTTGTTTTTGTGAAATATTTAGTGAGGATGGCAGTGGAAAACCCAATAGGAATGTAAGCATCAAATGGAGTATTAGAAGGAAGAAATCCTCCCGAGGAGTTTTATTGTTACAGATGGTTTGATAATATCTTTGTGGACTCTAGAACACAGCTGGATACAATATTCCACTAGCACAGGAGTTGAGATTTGAGATGTATTCTAGTATTGCTAAGGGAAACTAAAGATACATAAAGATACTGCTAAGTCTTGTGAGATGTAAATCATGTAAAATTTAAATCAGCTGTTAAATTATTCTCCAGTCATTACCACAGACCAGTCACAGTGTGGAACAGCAGATCAGCTCTTAATTGGTAAAACTATTAATCACCAAGAGTGCAAGTATGAAACACAATCTCATTTCAAATGTATTGAAGTTAATATAGAATA
Source organism: Rhipidura dahli (assembly GCA_013399225.1). Taxonomy (NCBI): domain Eukaryota; kingdom Metazoa; phylum Chordata; class Aves; order Passeriformes; family Rhipiduridae; genus Rhipidura; species Rhipidura dahli. The sequence goes on along the minus strand of VXAC01002721.1, from coordinate 1,421,603 downwards.
GTTGTACTCTGCTAGAGCTCTACAGACAACGAGGGGGTCTTTTGGGACTGCTTGAAAGCTGATGATTGTTTAAAACAGGTTCAATTTTTACTGGAATCCACACCATATGAATGCTGAGCTACCAGCTTCTGCAACTCTCAAATTCTCTTCAGAAGGGCAGATCCATCTGAGTGACAGTCTCAACCTATGTCTTGCTTAGCCTATAAATATGCTTGGAAGACAGTTTGGAACATTTCACACCTTTGTTTAGTATGTCAGTTTTCCAGGATATTATCTCTAATCCTTCATTGTTCCTCCAGAATGAAAAAGCAAATCTCACTTTATGGTTACATATTTGGTTTGTTACATATTTTGTTCATTACATATTCAATTCTCTCCTTTTGTATTATGAATCAAGCCCTTTAATCTGATGGGATCATCATGAATGGCTTCTGCTTTTGCCGTGTTTTCGGCAGCCAGCTGCTCACTGTTAAGGTAAATGCTAACTTTGGAAGCCACCATGGGGTTAGATGATCTTTCTTCTTCATCTTCCTCTGATGAAGGATCTTTCTTTCTCCTTGGTTTTCTGCATTTTCCCTTGACACTGTGATCAAGTGAGGCATAACACATCTGATTGGCCGATTCCACCTAAAAGAAAATTTACTTTAAAACCCAGCAGTTATCCTTGCTTTAAATTTATATCTAAGACTTCAAATATGTCTACACTGTAATGATCATTCTGCCTGAAGTTTGCCTAAGCTAGCTGTAAAACAACTCATTAAAAGTATAAGTGATTAAACTGGGAGAATGGAAAACAGATCAATATAAAGTAATGGTAAATGACTCATAGTGGCAATATGGAAAAATTCACCAAAGTATCATTGGAAAGATTCTCTGTGGGAAGGAGGGAAGCTTATGGAATCAGTCCAGGTTCTTTGGATGCAAGACCTTATTTGATCTAGTTTTCTTCTCACTTTTTTTATTTTTTAGTTAGAATGCAATTATTAACAACATTATTAACAGGCTTTGTCTGTGCAGAAAACCAAAGATGGATGTCTGTATACACGATCTCATTTCTGGTGCAAAATGTATGCTTTTTGTGTCTTTCCCCTGGTTCTTTATGCTTTTCAAGCCAAACTATCAATGACTACTGACACTGGAATGTCCAGATTTAAAAAGATACTCTTTACCTGCTGGAAATACCCTGAGAGAGAGGCTGAAAATTGGTCCTTATGAAATACGTGGCAATCAACTTGGGAAATTGATGCTAGGAATGCTTCAGTTACAGGCAAATTTCATTTGAAGCTTTCATGCTTTTAGGCATACAGGTATCTCAACAAAATACAAATCAATAGAAAACAATCTTTCACTGGTTAAAGCATATAGATTTTGCACTGGACAGGAGAGAGCCAGTCAAACTCATCAGTATCATGTGATACAGCTTGTGTTTTCACTTGGTTGATAACTAAACCAAATAAAATTACTTCTTTATATAAGCCATGGCCATGGATGCAGATTTAATTCCATGTGATCTGCATGCCTGTGGTTGAGCTCTATCATGCCATATGCATGGAAATTTTTGTGACAGTGTGAAGATTTTTGTCATAGGATAAATAAAGGAACTCTGAGACAGACCATGTTACCCTAATGCAGAAATCCATAACAAAAATTAAAGATACCTGTAGCTGGTTAACTGGTCTTTGAGGCTGGGACTTCATCTGCTCGTAACAACATTCTTCTGTAATTTATCAAATTAGAAAAATCTTTTTATTAAGACATTCTACTGAGTCTTAAAAGATCAGACCAACAGATCCTCTCTGTTAGAGAATGCACTCCCTCCAGTTTTCTTTGGTAGGATGTTTGTGTTTGTTTTGAAATCACACACAGATCTCTCCCTCTAATTAAAGAGAGGCAAACAGTTAAGAAATTCAGACACAAATACTGTGAAAATTAAAATTATTTTCTGCTCATATGGAGGGACAGTTTTTCATTATTCACTAACTGGGCATCATTTTAGAGTGCAGGGAGGACTTCTTGCAAGTAAGAGGTAGCCACATATTTATGTATTTTTCAGCATAGGCAGCCTTTTCTTTGGCTGAGAAAGAGGTTGTGAGTTGCAGCAGCTGGGGATTAAATGCTATTCCTAAGTCTGCTTCAGGTTTCTGTAAATTTGGTTCTAGTTATTTTCTCATTTTCGATCTCATTTTAACCACCAGTAAAACAGATTACTTCTTTACAGTTTTCAGAGTTTTACAACGCCAATGCATTTGAGAGTTGACTTGATTAAATTTATGCAAGCTGTGTATGAAGAAGTAGGGTTTGTTTGGGCTTTTTTTCTTCCTTCCAGGTCAAGTGCTTTAGTTTTGCTTAACCCCAATTAAGGCTCACAGAAAAAGTTGTGTGCAGAAAAATACTGCTTTAACTCTATAAGGGCTTAAAAAGACAAACCCTCAGCACACCTATCTCTAGCTGCAGTTATAGGATGTTACAGCCTTTAATTTGTTGTCTCTCTGCCAAATGATTGTTAACTTGACCCCAGCAAAGCAAATCAAAGCTGTCTGTCTCCCCACCATTCAGCTGCTGGGCTTCAGCATATTTGTCAGTGGTGCTGGTGATCCGTGAATAGCCACAGCAGAGAACTGGTGTGTGTTTGTTTCTGGCTGCTTCTGTGGCAGCACTGACCTTGGTCTGTGAGCAATACGTGGTTTAGATTGCTGTAAGAGGCATGGGTCAAGCTGCTATTTCAGTTAGGGAGCTTCACATTTAGACAAGCTCTTTGTTTTGAGATACTTGGCTGAACAGGACCATATGGACTGCAAAAAATCAAATTCAGTATGAGATGTGTTCTTATAAATAGTAGTGCACTATGAAGGTTTGCATTTCTATCCCAAGTACCTTTTAATAATTTTATCAATAGTTGAAAAGATGTAGATTCTCAGGTCTGCCATTTGAGAAATACAAAATATGTCTGTCAGTCAGTTTTTGATCATACATTTCTATAACCACTGAATAGACACATGTTCCTAAAATGAAGCTTACCTAAAATATCTTGGTTGAGATTGCCATAAACTGGATAATCTTCTGTGTCATAGCCATCATAGCTACAAGGGGAATGAAAAAATACTTTTAATTCACAGAATATGCTTTATTTAGCACTCCAATATTCTATTTTAGCAAATGTTTTATGCACATGTAGCAATATTCAGATTATATGTGTATATCTATATATAGCAGATTGTTTGTGATCTTATAAGCAAGATAAAAATATTGGAGGGGGCAGAAATGGCAATGTGGGTATTCTCAGGAGAGGTTTGTCACCTAGCCCAGGACTGAAATCCCCTTTCCTGTAACCTCATTAAGCACAAAGCTAATCCCAAGACTATTAAACTACAGTTTGATGTAGGTTAAGAAATATTAATGATCACTGAAAGGAACCCAATTGATGTCCTATGAGAGCACTCTGCAATACAAACTAAAGCTCTCTGTGTGTCTTTTGGAGTGATGTTCTTAAAAGGTCCCCTCTTGAGTTAACTAAAATACTCATGTCAATACAGAGAAGACCAAAGAAAAGTTCAGCTTTGGATTTTTAATGGTATATTGTGTTTCATTACCTGGTTTGTTTTCATTACCTTGTGTTTCATTACTTGAAAATGTTTCTAACTGGGTTTGTAAAATGGGAATTTTTAGTGGGGAGCACTGCGTAGCCTTTCTGTTGCATCCCTATATTGCCTCTCATCAAGGGGGTGAAGTCGTGCTCCAGCAGCACATTCAGAGGTATTTTTCATCTGAACAGGCAGTAATAGGCAAATAGAGACTTCCCAGCTTCAAAAAAAATTGTAATTGAGAATTGGTTTGGGGTAACAGGTGCAGGCTTTTGTATTTTCATTTCAGGGGCCTTTTATATTTGGGTTGAGATGAGACTCTCCATCTCTGTCTTCTAAAGTTTGGGTTTGGTTTGGGGTTTTTTTCTGTATGGAATAAGAGAGAGAGACTTGAAACAGATTTGTGTAACAGCTCATGGTATCCTGCAGCTGTAAGCAGACTGTTTTATTGCTTTTGGATGGCATGTGTAAAAGATGGCTATGAAATGTAAATACATGTAAATTATTGCTCCACAAGTATTAACTATCACACTATAATTTGACACTATTTTGTGAGAGCTGAGAGTTCTTTTAAATTATTATGGAATTATTGAATTTAAGTGACAGGTAATGGTGCTTTAACCCAATATCTGGCACTTTAAGATAAAATTATAGTATTAGCATGCAATTATTTCATTGTTGATGAAATGACTGGAGGATGTATCTCCCACATTAATTTTTTTCCTGTGTTTTTTTGAAAACTTTTTTTCCACCACCACCATTTCCAGGCAGACTGCATGAGATACTGAATTTTCCTCTATGCCATCCCTCCCAAGCCATCTGTCATTATTGCTTATTTTACCCTTGCCAGAAAGAAAGTTTTTTATACAACTTACCTCAGATTGTTCTCTTCATAGTCTTTACGCATTTTAGCTGGAAAATTTGTTTTACAAAGAAAGTTAAGAGAAAATGAAATGTGCTATTTTAGAGCAGTTCAGATAATTGTCTCAACAGGCACGCTTTTGATTTGGTTTTAGAGAATACAGTTGAAAGCTCTGGCTCTCAGGACCTTCAGTTGTCCCTCTACTTTTCCCAAATACTTCAGTCAAGTACAAGAAATGTTTGTGTTATGGCCCTGTGCTGTGGCTGCAAAGTCTACATCAGCTTGCAGTACCCAAAAAATGTATTGCAACAAACGTGATTCATTCCTGATTTCCTTCACCTTCTGCTTCTCCCTCATCTTTTTCTCTCATCGATTTTCTCTGTCTGGGGAGGTGCATCGTGTGTTTGTATTACAAAGTGATGGGTTTATTTATTTCACTAGTTCTGCTTGTACGTCTGAAAAAGAGATCCTGTGATCCACACAGATGAAGAAACAGAAGCAGAGAGGCAATGGCTACAAAGAGATTTCTTGCTAGAGCTTGATTAATGATTCAGGAATGCCTGACTTTCTAAACTCTGCTCCAGGACTCCAGAATTTAACTCAGCAAGCTCCAATTCAGTGAGAAATGCAGCATCAGCCACTCTGACCTAAACCCTGGTCAGGTGTCCTAGGTTAGAAATAGATGTATTCTATTACCACCAGCTGTGGACCATTAGCTGTTAGCTGTTATCACCTGCTAACGACCCACCCCTGATAACAGACGATAGGCCATCAAGAAGCCACCCAATGACTCATGGACTTATCTCACCCTATTGTGAGATGCTCCACCCAGGAGGGGGAAGCCGGGCATTCCCACCTGGATATAAGCTAGCCCGAGAACTGCCCAAGAGTAGCCCTGTCTACTGGGTAACCAGAGGACAAGAGCCACCACAGACTTTCAGTTGGACACCGGACCTTCCATCGGATCATCACTTCAACTGGATCACTTCAGTTGGACTGCTTCCGCCACCCTAATAGGGTATCAGGTTGTATCTAACTTTGTCTGTACCTTTTTCCTTATATTATTTTGCTTGTTTCTACCTTTTCTATAAATTTCAATCTTGACTTGTGACCTCCCACTGGTTTGTTTTCAAACCAATACATCAGGTTAATTTTGTAAATGACTGTGATTCTTCCTTGCAGAAATACCTGCCTAGTAGCCCTAAACCAAAATGAACCAAAAAGCTCAACCCACACTCATCCCAAAACACTCCAGCATCTCTCTTAATATCCTCTGACTATCTGATTCTCTAAGACTTGGTGAGTTCAGTTTATAAGCCTGGACCTTCTGTTTACGTAGATTATATACATAATCTATATTTAGCCTGGTTGCAGTCACCACTGTTGGCCTGCCCACCCCTACATGAACAGCACAGGTGCAGTTTTGCCTGTGTGAATGGAACAGCAAGGATTGTACAACTTCCTAACCATGGAATTGCATGCATAAGAGAGGTTGCACTGGCATAATCTGTCAAAAAAGTAAAAGTTAATTTCAACCAAAACCAGAGTATGACTGTAGTCATATGAGAGACACATTAAAAAATACAGTAGAATCCCATAATGAAAAGCAATTAGAATGTTTTTCCAAAATACATTGATAAGGAATAAAGTCTGTATGAAATCTGAAATTCCAACGAGCATTCAGGAATTGGGGGAGGAGAAAATTTTCTCAAATATATTTCATATCAGTGCATCTACTTAAAACAATTTTTAAATGGAAGTATAGGTAATAACCAGTTAGAGGAAAAGTGTACTTCCTGCAAATAAATTGCAGGTGTTAAAAATATACTTCAAAAATAAAAATTTAGAACTAAATTCTTCTTGTTCTATTGGTTTGCCTTCAGAGAATGGATTTGGGCAGCTGTTTTTGGCAGTGGATTGGGCAGTTAGCAATCATTCTGTAATCATACCTGACTCTCCTAAAATTTTTCAAAAGCTAAATGCTCTCTAGTACAATCATTCTTGCCAAAAGATACCTTAAGATTCAGAAGAATCAATTTGTCAACTTGATATCTCTGAGCAGGGATGGCTTCGGATACTGAAACTCCATTCCTTACAAAGAGACATTACTTACCTTGCTTCTTTTTCATACAGTGTGAAATATTCAATGTCAATGAAACAAGCAGAGCTAAACTCAGGAAGGCCAAAACTCCCCAGACAGAAAAATGGCAGTCCATTTCTGTAACTGAAAGAAAATAATTTTACCATTTGGGTTGTCTAACAGTTTTACTGGTTTGGTTGATTTTTGCTTTCTGTAATTGAAGCTGCTGTTGTGTTGTTTAATCTCTGATGGCTATTGCCACACAAGCTAAATAATTAATATCAAAACCAGATGCTAAATAATAAGAAAGCAATCATAATAAACTGTTAGCAGAAATACTCTTTCATCAGAATTCAGCCAAAGATTAGGCTATTGGTTTGCCTGTAAAATGCAGTAAAAATCAGAAATTAAAAAAGAAAAAAATAATTTTACTGGATAGCATTGAAATTATTTCTGCATTGTCTTTAAATTAGTATTTGCAGTAAATTCAGTAAATTCTTGGCTAAATTCTAGAGTTCATGAAAGTAGTTCTGAATTCCATAAAAACAAATTCACTGGATGTGTCTCTGAATTAAGCTAATAATCCCTGCAAAATATGTCAAAATTTGGATATGTTTTCTTGTATTGTTTTACAGCTATTAAAACCACTTACTTGTACTCATTTTCTTGCCTGGAAAACCAGAGGAAGAGATGATAAAGGATAAGCATCAGCTGGGAACCAGTGAAGCTTCCAGTACTACTGCAGAGAAAAGTTCAAACAGCTCCTGGAAAAATTGTTCAGTTTTCAGTTCAGTAAAGGTGTTCAGTTATTTGAACAAAGTCTTCTTTTGCTCTAAACTTGTCTCTCCTTGCAGTAAGAAAGACAGGAAAGGACCCCCCTGCACAAAATCTATTTTTTCATTTAATTAATTCTTTGATTAACCTAGTTGATACAAATTTTCCATCACAAACCATGCTGAAGAAAATAGCCTGTTTGTGACAGTCCAGGGGCCACAATTATCAGTGTTGTTGAATATGGACCCTTTCTCTGGCAGAGGAAACACTTTGCCAAATAAATGAGTGAAAGGAGCTTGCAGCTTGATTCTTCACTTGCCCCAGAGACATTTTTCATGCTCTCTGAGATTTGTAGTGTTTGAAATAAAACCTGGTGACCAAAGCGAGTGAGCTCCTTTAATACTGCATTAAAAAAGTGTAGCTGGAGCAGAGAAACAAGGGGCTGGATTGGACAACACTGATCCTTAATGCATTTTGTTGCTTTTTGACGTACCTGGTTTCCCTCAGGAAGCTGAGATTTTGTTTGCTTCTTAAGTAAAGCTCAGATAAAGGAGTACAGGAAACCCCTTTTCCGTGTTGCTGGCCAGGGCAGGGTGGCAGTGCATTTGTTCCTGCTGAGAAGACAGCGCTTTGTTCTGTGACTGACCAGCTCAAACCCCCCTCACAGGTTTTGTTCCCTCCTTGTGCAGGTGTTGCCAAAGCTCTTTGTGTTTTGTTGTACTCCAACTCTTTGTCTTGACAAAACAAGATAAGATAAACCTTGGTACTAAAAAAATCACAATTCACCTGGGCTTCTGGGATGCAGGTTTCTTTCCTGATCAGAACTCTTTTTTAAAAAGAAAAAAGCAGAGCAAATAAGCTGTAACTTTCTGACAGACTTTTAACTTTTTTCGCATATGGTGCTTTCAGTGGCCATTTATACCTCTTTTTGAAATAAATGTTCTGTTTCCCTTCCTTTCTACCACTGGAGTTCTCCCAAAAGTGAGGATTCTTTACCACTGCAATACTCCTCTTCATGTTGAAAGGCACTTTTTTTGCAACGAGATACAGACATTCATGAGGAGAGACAACACCCCCATGAAGCAGCTATACATCATTCCAATTTTTCAGGAAAGGAATTAAAAATGGGAAATCCTACACTGAGAAAATGTTACCAGGCTACATCGAGAATCACCAGTCTTTGGAGCCTGGTTACTGTGCAGTATTGCAGTATATTGCATCCCATGCAACCTCTCCAAAACTGCAACTCTGTCCGGGACAAGAAGTTTCAAGTCTCACACTTGTGCTTAAATAATCAGAATCATCTTTCATTCTTCCCCTGTATTATCTTTTCTGATGTTATTATTTTCCATTCTTCTCGTGTTCCTTTCATATTTCTTTTCCTACAAACACTTTTTCCAGGGAGCAGAAGCAGTGTTGTGGCCTACAAGAAGGGAAGCTCATGCAGCTGTGGTAGAATCACAGAATGAATTACGCTGGAAAAGTCCTCTGAGACCATCGACTCCAGCCCATGTCTGAACACCACCTTGCCAGCTGCACCACGGCACTCAGTGCCACCTCCGGGCTTTCCTGAGACACCTCCAGGGACAGTGACCCCACCACCTCCCTGGCTCAAGCCACAGCTCTGTGATTCGTTAGCAAAAGAGTGAGCAGGTACCTAAAGTACAGTTACAATCTGACATTGTTCCTTTTTCTTCATATAGAATGTTGTAGTTTATCCCTCTGATTCAGGAACCCAGTTTTCCCCTGGTGCTTCCAGAGTAGAAGGAAAACTCTTAGTTTCCATTTGACTATTTTCAGCCCTTTCAGACCCACTTTTTGTTGACAAGTATTATTTTCCTGTTTCAGCTTCTGATTTAAACTGAAATTATTACACGGGAAATAGTATAAATTGGATTAAACTCTTTTTGTTTCCATTTTCAGGTTTAAATTCTATAGTATTTGAGCAATCCCACTTCTCAAGAACTTTAAAAACATTCTAGGAAAAAAAAAGATATGAAACTTGGATTTCTAATAAAATTTACCAATGTTTAAATCTCACAATCTATAGTTCTTTCCTAAACATGATTTAGGAAATTTCGTGGGCGTGGGTAGATTAAGAGAAGAACATTTAACTTTCTTCCTGGATGAACGCTACTTAGTTTATTTTTAAATTTATTTTCCACAATGCTGACTTAAACATCTGCTTGTGTTTGTTTCAGTAGAATGTATACAAACATATGTGTGACTTCAGGGTTTTTTTGTTTGTTTTTGCAATGCTAGATATTTGTTTGTCAGACAACATTACTTGTATTGGAGAAACAACAGCAGTTTTTAGCCCATAAAACCATAGTAAACACCTTGATCAGAGATGTAATGGTGCTGTTCTGAGAGCTCTATGCCATTCTAACATCAGTTTCAAGTTAATCTTTTTTACCCAGATACAAAATATGAGAAATTTTGATTTTATATCCTGGCTTTACAGATATGCAACTCCCAGACCTTTCCCATGTCTTCTTGATCTTATAGGTGTTTCTGGCATGGTACTTAGACTTATAACTGCATTGTTTCAGTATTAACTACGTTGAAAACAGCAGCATTAGAAGGAAAGATGACTGACTGTGAAGAACAATTTGTCTCCACAGATAACTACACTGCTGTCCCTTAATGTACAACAGCAGATGCAACCTCTCACAGCTAACAGGTTGTGCTAAAGACAAAAATAAGACAAAGGGATTGTAGATGGTGAGTGAGAAATAAACAGAAAGTCTATTAGACTAATTATATTCCATTTTGAAATGGTGTCTTCTAGTCTCTAATTTTAATTCTCATTCAAGTAATCTATTCTCAAATGGAGCAAAACCAGATTATTCTTTTTTATGTATTATATGGTTAGTCTAAACAACCCATGACACTGTATTCAGGGGCATTCTCATTCAAGCAATCAAATTGAACATTTTTTTTTTTAATTGTTATATCTCTGGAAAAGAGTCATATGGAATAATTAGGCCCCCTGGGAATAGTACACTATGATTCTAATACAATAAGCTCAAATTCCATCATGGTTTTCTGTGATAGTCTATCTGACTCGTTTTCTATCCATGATGGGAAAACTTAAGAATGGTAGTAGTCTGTTAAGAAATAATATTGAAATATTCTTAAAGTAATGTGCTCCTCTGTGAAAGGAAAAAAGTTCATTATATACCCAAAGGTTTCATGAGAGGAGCAGCAAGCCTTGTGATATCATTAGAAGACTTTGGGATGTATGAGTGGAGAAGTAGTTTAAATCATTAAAAAGATTACAGTATTTTGATTAACTAATATCAGTCTCTCTCTAGTATTAATGATACATTCTTACACTGCTATTCTTCCATTTCTATTTGAAAACCAGGTTAAACTTGGAGTAGCATCCAACTAGAACATCCTTTAGGTAAGTTACTTCAATTGGATAATGTTTTTGCTTTTCTGACTTTAGGGATGGGTTTACTCTCCACCTCTTAGTGTCTTTATGAACTGAAGGTACCATATCCACACCACAAAACACAGGCAAACAAAAGACCTTCTAAATACGTAGTTAATTGTGCTTTTTTCTCTTTAAAAATCTATTGTCGACTTTTTCCACCAACAGAGACCAGACATGGGAATAAATAGAGTTTTGGTTATTTGTTCTTAGGTTTTCTCTTTATGGGGTGCGTTATACTGTCACGGAGGGCTGTGAGGCAAAAGAGGCAAAAAAACCCCACAGTCAAAAACCCAAATGCCTCCAAAACATTCTAATCTTTCCTGATGACCTTCTGCAATTCAATTTATTGCAACTCAAAGGAGTGGACATAGTCACATACTTACCTGCAGGGAGAGGAGCCACATTTAACAATTCATGTCGGGTATTTGTCCTCTTCACAACATAAGAATAGGTAGCAAAAGTGCTTCGTTTTGTTCCTCCTTGCTCTAATGTATTTTGTCTAGAGAATCCATCACAAAGGATAACAGGAAGGTAGCATACTTCTGACAGCTTTTTGTACTGAAAAGGAACATGAGGCGAGGAATATAGATACCATCTATCTGGATATGCCACCTGTGGTATCAACACGTTATCCACAGATTAATTGCTAGCAGATTTATGGTGACGGTCTGGAGCACAAAATGGTTTCTTTCCTTTCTTTCCTCTTGTTTTTGTCTACAAATTTGTCAAAGATGAGATAAAACTTTCCTCCCCTCTTCCAATTAAATCTTAATATAAATAATATTTTGTGCTAATGGCCCTTAGAAAAAGAGACCCATTAAGAGACTGATGAATGTTAAATTAGCATTAAAAATGCTTCCACCTCTGTGAGCTTTTAATACAGGATTAATTCTCTGAAAAAGATTCCTTAAACTGAAATTAATTAGTGCACAACTAATTGCTTTTTAAGATAACAACTTCATACCTCAGAAGGGAAACAGTGCATTGGAAAATAAGAAGGCCCACAGCACAGTATTTTCAGCATAAAACTAATGCCAATGCTTGGTCTTCATTACCAAACCTTAATTAATGAAGGTTTAGCACCCTGAGCCACCTTCTTGGAAGGTACCATAGTGTGGTTCTACTGCTCCTATGTTTGCAAGTTTAAAAGATAAGGCTTACCTGGTTCTGTTGTTTCTAGGAATACTCCCCTCCCCTTTATCCAACAGGAAATCGAGTTGTGTTGGCAGATGTTGGATGCTCTTTTGTTTCAGACCTGGCAGCATGAACCCGTCTTTAGAGCTGCTGTCAATCTCAAATCCCTCCAGTCTTTTCTTTTTCACCTCCTTTCTTACAAACAGGAAATGTGGTTCAGCTTTAACAAGCAAAGTCACGTTCTCCTTCAGTGTTTTCCTCCAAGAGAGAATTAAAGTATTTATGTGTACCCTTGTATTTATTATCCATCTGTCTTGCCACAGAAGAACATCTACAGGACTATTAGTTTCATTTATGTGATACAAACTTACTTTTGTAACATTCATATGAGACCCATACTCTAAGTCTTTTTGGGTTTAATGTTATGTTGAATTCAACAGAAGTATTCAGATGCTTCTTAAACTAAATTGCAGAACTATTTCACCTAGGAGTGCTACATAACTCTTACTCTTTTGAAATTTCTAAGCAGAGTCTGAAAATCCATTGCTGAGAACCTACAGTTTAGCAACTACAGGATTCAGAGGCATGAAAAAGGAATTACAACACTGCCAGCTCTTCAAGGTCAGGTTAAAATAACATATTGCCGTTCCTTCATTTTTTAGAGTTTATGAATCTGGGGCCACAGTCCAGTACAGTTGTGGAAAGAAAGGATAAATCAGCATGTGGTTTGCTGTGTGTATTTGTCTTTAGAATTTAATGAAACATGTCTGTGTTTAAGCAGAGGAGCCATTTTATTCTCAGAATCAGAGTAGGTTCTTCCAGAGGAAGCTTGCACACTGAGCACTGTCAAAGAAACCTTCTGTTAACTTCTGATGTTTTAGATATAGTTTGGGTTTTGGGGTTTTTCTTCAGAGCAAACAGTTTTATTTCCTACAGTGCATAATGTAGAACTAGGAAGTGTTTCTTAAGAAAAAAAAGTGAATCACATGACCATGTTTGTCTTTTTGGAATACATAAGTTGAAATAGCCCTCAGTGTAGTCTAAGGAGCAGTGTAAAACTCTGCTGTTCAAGAAAGACTCTAATGTGAGAAAATGTCCTCTGCATTCCATGTTTACTTGGAGTGTTATTGTTATTTTTATATTAACTGCCTTAGATCAATATTTAAGAAATAATTTACTGGATTCGCATCTTATTTGAATGTGAAGGAACAGATTAGTCTTGTTTATTATAATATATCCTTCTGTTCATGCCTAAAGGTGATATAGACTTTTAACTACTCAGAACTTTATCATAATTAAATGAATAGAGAAGGAGGAATTAATGTGAAAACACTCAAAATGGTGGAAATTCTTTTGGAAGGATACTGAGTTGAGAGAGAAACTAGAGAGGGTGGAAGATGCGCATTGTGAAAATGAAGACGGTTGCTTAGTTTCTCAGCTAAGAGCTCGAGGAGTAAATCTGAGATCTGCAGAGAATTCAGAATAAAATGCTTATCAGCTGAAACATAAGCTTACAAGAAATAAACTTCTTTGGAGATAATTAGGAGCATAATGGAAAGGTGAATACTGAGGATGCAGTGGGGGATTTCTGGGTTTGTAGTCCTGTTGGTGTGTTAATAAATCTGCTCTCCAAGAGCAAATCATTGCTGTGCTGTATCAGCTTTGAGTGGCTGCAAAAGCAAAGTCTATTGGAATGAACACGAACACGGTATGCTATTTTGGGCAACCTGCAAGAGACAGAAAGCTCTGTTAAATAGCAAGAAAATATTCGCTTCAGGCAGTTAAATCCATTGTGAATATGAGGCTTTTTTTTCCCTTTCCTTTGTATCAGTGCTATGTTTAAAAAAACTTAGGGAGCCAGTAGTCTGCTTAAAGTGCTGTTATTCAGGAAAACAGAGACAAGGACAAATCATGACTATATTTAGAAAGACAGGACATAAGGTAATGCTACCTCATCCCCATATAAAGGCATTTCCTCCTCTTTACAAGTCCCCAAGCTATAAATTCCTGGGTGCATATTCTGGGAAAGTATTTCTGCCTGGTAACAACTTACATGGTCTTTGGTAAACATATGATGCTGGTATCTCAAGAAAAGGGTCAATGGACATCTGACTGGGCTGGGAATAGCTCTTGCTACTGAAGTCCTTGGAGAAGGTAAACATAGCACGATTAAATATTGATGTGCACAGATGAATAAGAAGGAGTAAGTCTGTGCTGAAATGGAGTCAAACAAAGAGTACACAAGTACATTTGGTAATGTATGCCAGTTGCCAGCAAGTAGTGCTTTTCTAAGACCGCAGAATGCATGTTTCTTCTGGCTTCCTGAAGGTGAAATAAGTTGCAGAGCTGAGAACACCATCAGGCCTCAAATGCCTACTTTCTCTATTACTACTGAAATTACAACCTTTCTTTGAAAAATCACATCATTTTCTCTGCTAAGTGTTGTAGTGGAGATCCCCTTGCAAAGAGTGTAAAAGACACTGTAGTAGAAGTCTTGAAAAGAATAAGTATTCCTGCAAGATGTCAATGCTATTTCTGTTTGAAATGGAAATCTATTTTTAATAATGAAATTTCAAAATTTTCTGGGCAAAGCAACTACAGCAGAAATGTTTTTAATTGGGTTTATGCTGAAATGGAGTCTGCTCTGGTTCTAGTCTCACAAACATATTGGAGAAGTACAAGTGTTCTTTTAAGCCAAGCACGTGATTCTTTACTTCAGTGACAGGTGCAGACCTGGTGCTCCTTGTGCAGTGAACACAAATGAGCGACAGTGCTGCAGGAGAGAGGTTGGTCTCAAATAGCTGCCAGAAAGCGTGAGGCCTTTCAAGTGAGCTTCAAATGCTGCAGACAGCTCTTCTATCTCTCACAGTGAATTTTGTATTTAATGATGAAATTAGAAAACCAATCAGGGCCGTTTGTGCATTGTAGACAAAGTCTGTCTTGAATCACCGCTTTACTTAAAACCACTGCTGAGCAGAATGCTATCTCATTAACTGCCCCTGAAATTTTGGCTCCTGTTAAAAGCAGTATCATGGGTTTCCTGTGGGGAAACCACTGGGTGGGTTTTTTTCTGAATGTTACAAAACCTTATTATCAAGGACTATAAAGACAAAATTTCTTATCTTGATAACTCTGCACTGAAAATTTTCCATTGAAAGCTAACACTGCGCACTTGTGAGGCTTTGGATGGGTTTTTCTGTGTTGGATGCTTTAAGATAGCAGAGCAATCTCTGTGTACTTAGCAGAGAGAAAACAGACCAGATGCCACTTCATTCAGAACCTGCAGAAATAAAGTGTGGTTTTTCCAATAACTTCACTAGATTTTATTTTCTGTTCAGACAGACACTGTATGCTGAGAGAGACATAATCTCTAGTGATTTTTCTTTCAATAGCCACAAGAAGAATGAATTTCCTATTAAAGTGCTATAATCCATTTACCTGGTTTTAAGATGTTTTTAGTTCCCTCTTGACACAATTATACAAGACTGTGGGTAAATACTTTCCCCTGGACAACCAAAGACCTGACTCTGCAACTGTTCCTCACATGAGGCATCCTAGTGAAGCTAGCAGGCTCCTCTCTGTGCTTAGCAGCAAGCTTACAACTCTGTCAACTTTGACCAAAGTGCAAGAAGAATTGGTGAGCAAGATAGTGACCCTAAAATACTGAGCTTGTTCTTTTAAAAGTTTCTTGGGACGACCACATGCATGTCCATGTGGCTCTGTAGGAGCTAGCATGAAAACCCAAACTCATGTACATGTGGCCTGAAGCCTCGTAGAGAATTACCCTGAACAGTCTGAGCCCCTTGCTATGGCCTGAACTAACAAACTGACTCCATGCCTGTCCTCATTGCTGAAGTGATGAAGCTGACTTCTGCTCTGCAGTGTGTCCTTAACCAGCTTAGCCTTCATAGTGGACTTTCTTGTCAAGGTCAGAAGCTTGTTCTCCTTGTTGCAATGAGTTAAACTTGTTCTACCTTGAGCAAAGTGTTCCCAGCCACAATTCTGGATGAAAATAGCCCTTGCTTTGAGCAAAACAACTCCTGCACTCTACTGAGGGCCTGGTATTGCAGGTAATGAATTGTTGTAACTGAGGATGCTGTCTCTGCATTTGAACTCTGTGTCTTCCACCACTTTTTGAACCCTGTATCCTTCTGGGCACAAGAAAACTTCTGAGCTCTTTAAAATCTGATGGAGACCTAGTCTAGGCTGTCTTGTTGAGGGTTCTTGTTACAAGTCAGACTGGTGTATATGTGAGTGCTCCCACCTCCCTTTGCCATGACATTGAAGGGGAAAGTACTTGAAGCACGTGGTTTTCTCCTCCAAAATCCTTCCTGCATTTTATTCACAGGGACCCTGTTTCCCTCACATGACCCAATTACTGGAGGGCAGTAGGAGAACCACTGAACTGGGA
Organism: Rhipidura dahli; assembly: GCA_013399225.1. Classification (NCBI taxonomy): domain Eukaryota; kingdom Metazoa; phylum Chordata; class Aves; order Passeriformes; family Rhipiduridae; genus Rhipidura; species Rhipidura dahli. Next base: position 1,405,319 of record VXAC01002721.1, on the reverse strand, counting down.
GTCAAGTGCAGGTCGTGCACGTCTGCCAAGTCAGGGACAGGGAAATGAAAAAAATGTGTGAGCCTGCCTCAACTTAATCTGTGATTGCAAATATTTACCAGTAAGCCAAGGTGTCTCTGCAGTGCAGCTTAATGGCCCCTTAGACCTAATTCTTGTGTGGATGTAGGTTAAGAGAAAGATCTGAAATAATGACCATGAAGCTAAGCTAAGCCTTGAAAAGTGGTCAGTGATGCATCGGAGTAGTGAACTTGAACTGAATTACTTGACTACTGAACCTTTCAGCTTAACAGTGTTGTGGTTGCATCTCTATTTAAAGAAGTTTCTGGTAAGCAGATAAAAGGTACTCATCTTGCCACATTCATGGCTGTTAAAACATTGTTTTCTTACTACTTCCTGTTGAGCAGCACATTTGGGCACAGCAAAGCGTGTGCTGCTTCTCTTGTAGTTTAAACTGTCAGGGACTTGTTAGCATTTACAGAAAGTAAGAACACAGGTGCATGGGAAATGGCTGTCCTGTCCCACAGGATGTTGAAAGCCTATGAAGTGACTGTCCTACATTGGCATGTACATTTTGGCATTTCTCAGAGGCCAAATGTACTATTCCAGGAGCTCTCTTTGGGCATGAGAGTCTTGGATTAAAGTGTCTGTGTGAAGGAAGCAGGGCATGGACAGAACTTCTGTCTGTGGTAGCTGAAAAATGCAGTCATGGACCCCTTTAGGTATCATGGGTGGCCTTACTCTGTCATGCACAGATGATGCAGCTGCAAAAGGAGGACTTTGGTTTGGAACTAGATGATCTTTAGTGTTCCTTCCAAACCAAACCATTCCATGACAAATTTTTCCAGAAGAATTTTCCCAAGAGAAATGTCACGACACATTTCACTAAGCTTCCTGGTTAACAAGAGCATACACTTGCAGAAGCCTGGCATTGCTGAAACACTGATAGGCTCTAAGTGAGCTCAGTTGTGGCTACCTTGAGCTAGCAGAATAATCCCAGGACTTCAGTTTTTATTTTGGTTCTAATCTAGGCTACTAAAGTTCCTTCTATTCATGTTCTGTCCTTAATACTCTTATTTTGCAATAGACTGTTTAAGAAAGGTGTTTTTCTCTTTTATGAAACATGCTCCTCAGGAGTATTTTCTGTTTTCTTTATTGTGTGTGTGCAGCTCCCACTTCCATAGTGGGTTATGAAAGAGTTGCTCTGTGTGCTATTATTGGTGCCAATAAATTCTTGCTGGGTTGCTGAGTCAGTGCTTTATTTGTAGCACTGTCCAGAGATGAAGAAATAGTTACATGAGTGGATTTTCTCTTTTTATAACCTAAAGAACAAAATTACTTAATATTTAAAGGTGACAGCAAATTGTGTGATTTGGTTGCTATTTAGAGATTTCTGTTCAGATGTAACTGATGCATGAAATGAAACGCACATCCTTCTACATCACCGCTGATGTACACGTGTGCAAAGGTTCCATTCTCTGTGTCAGATATGCCCAGGGGGAGCAAAGACATTGTGGCTGAGATGGGAGTTGAATGATTTCAAAGCAGACAGCAATGCTGTCCCTCTGTGTGAGCACTGCAGAAATAGATGGCATTTCCATCTTTAAAGCTGGCTGTCATTTCAGCAGAAAGTGTGCCGTAGCTATGTAGTTCAAAGAATACTCCTTAGGTCATGCTCTGCAGCTGCTGAAAAAAAAGATTCTTCTGAATGGAGCTCAGGAACTTGATGGCATTCCCTTCAAGCAGAGGAGGCAGGTAGATTAAGCAATTTTCCAATCTTACCCACACCTCCCTAATAAAGAGGTAGTATGTTATTAAGTAGTACAGGGGGCTGGAGAGAAAAAGGGAGATGGATTAAATGCTGCACCCCCACACCTCAGTGAGGGAACAAAAAAAGTACCAGCATGCCTGAAGCTCGAAAGCAAAGTGAAACAAGCAAGAGAACAGTGTTAGTATTTGATCTTTGTGCATGGAGCTTTATTTTCTTCCCAGTACATAACTAAATGCATGCTTAAAACTGTTCATCTTCACTGTGACCCAAGCATCCTGGATAAAGCATCGGTTTCATATATTGCCGTACCCTTTCCTTGAAGTGGAACATTTTTTAGGAGTCAGAGCACCATGCTAAAATTGAGAGAAGAGTGTAAATTATTTTCTGTCAGTTTTGAAAACAATTACCCATTTTAGCTGAACAGGCATAGCGTGGGTTTTTCAGCCACTTGGGGAGAAAAAAAATGTGGTAAAGGCTGACCATTCTGGTTTGTGGCTTTCTCCTGCTGAATGCTTCTATTCCGCATTTGAAACCTTGCACATCATGGGACAGTTCACAGAGGGTCACTGGATCACACCGAGATGACAGGTTCTGATATGCTTTGCACTAGTTTTCCTGGAGTGGTGCTCAGCCTCAGTAGCAATAGCAAAACTGTGGCATGGAAAGAAAAGCTGGAATTTTCTTCATATATATATGACTGGTTTTCTTTTAACCATTGTTGACTTGCAGTATACATCAAAAGTTTGCACTGATAACATGTCAAACAAACATTGTTGAACAAATATGCAATATTGACATCAAAACCCAGAGCTTCTTTCTCCATAACTGGAGGCTGAGGAGGTTCTTTGAAAGAAATCGTTGATAGCTTCTTTTTTCTTCAACTAGGAGGAAAAAAGCTCTGAGGCCTCACTAAGTTTTCTATCTCACTGGTTAGATGTATAACTGGGTGCATGATTCATACACTAATGCTGTGACTTGAAGCTAATTTTTTCCCTGCCATCATATAATGGAGTTCTGTTTTTTAATGTGCCTACTTATTTTAGGCAATGAAATCCAGAGACAAGCTATGCAAAAAAGGAATCTGTACTGAAGTGCTTTTTAAAACCTGGTATTATTACAGGACTGACTGTCTTTGAAATGTATCAAAACTCTTGATAAAGTGAAATCAATAAATACTGTGCACCATAGAGAACACGACCATACACCCAGCCTTGAATCAGAGTGCACACCTTACCCAGCAGCAGCTCTGTGAGGTTGTTTAAAGGCATGATGGAAGGGTGATACCCAATGAGGAATGCAGGATGGCTTCTGCTGAGTGCAGGTAATTACACACAGATTCCTTCACATACTGGAGCAAATTCTCTCTTTGTGCAATCAGATCTATGGTATATATGCAGAGCCTTGGCTCTGCATTTCTCTTGAGCATTACTGTATTTGCAAGTTCAGGTCTCCAGTGGCTTGCAGAGAGCATTAATTCATGTCTAATTCAGCACTAAAGAAATCTGAAGATTTAATGCATTTATAGATAAATGTGTGGAGGTTTTCAGGAAGGGCATTGTACCAGTCCTTCTACAATTCCTGGAGTGAGGCAGTTTCTACCCTACCTAACAGGGTTGTGGTTTATAACACGACTTATGTATCAACTCACTAACATTTCCCTGTGGCTGTAGAGAGCCTGACAAAGTAACTGTGAAATACTACCTGTACTTCTCACTTTGATGCCAGCATTTTTAAAGATGTCATATAGATGATTTAGATGGTTAAATTTCAGGTTTGGAGAAGCAAAGGAGGGAGCAGAGCACTGTTATCAGGCATTTCACTAATGCATGGCTGCCAGTACTTACTGTACCATCCTTTTATGTCTCTGCTTTTCTCATGTGACACCTGCTGCTCTGAGCATCCTGAGGTGGGTGAGGGACTCACCTGGGCTGAACAGCTGGTGTTTTGTTATGGGCAAGCTACCTTTTGAGCACTGTCTTTCCTGACATGACTTGCTTCCCTAGCTGTAGAGCAGAGCTGGAGTGTCTCTCCTGCACTGATTCACAAAGGAAAGATCTGATGACAGTGCAGCATGTGATGAGAGAAAATTGGGCAAGGTTGTCTTGCCTCAGATGAGAGACCTGGCAACCTTAATAGGAAAAAGAACAGAGGCTTAGCTGCATGCACGAGCCTTTAGCAGCATGTCACTGATGTCTCCTAATAGAAGGTGGAGGGGAGTGCCAGCAAATCTTTTAAACTTGGAAAATGCTGATCAAGTAGTGAGGTGTCACCTATGAAACAAGCATTTCTTAGAGCCAACTAGTTTCTTTAGTGGTCAAAGAGATCCTATCTCACTTCAGGGTGATTTTGTGCAGATCAGTCATATCCTTCCCTTCCCTCACCAGCACACTGACACTGCCAATTAACTGACAGCTGCCTTGCTGTAGCTCAGAGATGGAGATGTTTGTTATCCTGGAGTGGAATCAATAGCTGCATTGCTTTATATCCAGTGCCTGTGATTTCTGGCAAGCATAAGGACTTTTCTGCTAGCTTAAGCTAACTAAGATTTAATTAGTGGATTTTAAAGTGGTAAATACATCCATCTGTCCTGTGCAAAGTCTTTCTTATGATGATAAGCTGAGCAGCCAGAGCACCAGATCCTTCCAGCAGACATCTGTGTTAATTTGGAGAGCTTTTCAAGCTCCTTTCTTTCAGGTCAGCTCTGTTCTGTACTTATCTTTCTACCTTTAAGAATAGAACCTATCCCATGCTCTCAGCAGGAGATAGAGTCTTCCCAGTGCCAGTAATTTCTCATAATCTTTTGTTACCATTTCCTCCTCCTTTCTCTGTTCAAAGCATGTCTTATCTAGAGAGAGCAGAACATGGAGTGAAAACAAACCAATAGATATGTGCAGTAAACATCAGGTTAAGATACATAATTCAGTTTACGGTACCAGAGTGGCATTTCTGAGAGAGGTGTTTAAGGTACAGAAAGGGATTTTTCTGGGCTATCAGATACATGGCTTCTGTCAGGAGAAAAATACCGGGGTTTGTGTTGGTTCATTAGAATAACAAATGAAAAAGCAGAGTGCACTGAGTGCCAAAGCTGTATTTATCTTCATGCCATATTCAGTGCTTTCTCAAGGCAAATGTTCTAGCTCAGAAAGAAATTGTGAGAATGCAGACTGAGACAGCAAGTTCCAAAGTCTCTGTGCATGCTTTTCAGAAGCACATTTTGAAGCTGAATTCCTTTGCTCTCAGGAAATTCCTCAGGTTATGGATACTTGAGTTCAACTATGACTGTCACATCAAAAGTTGAATGGGATCATGAGTCATACTGGAAAGGACAACTGGGCAATGCTGCAGGGAAAAGAGAGACAAATTTAAGATGAGAAAGACATAACAAACAAAGAAAGACATGTGGGTGAAAGAAAATAGAACTCTAGTCATTTCAGTAAAGGAGAGATAGCAAAGTGATGTGAGCCATGCTTCATTAAAGTAGCCAGAGGCATTGAGTCTCACCCAGCACTAAGCTGTGTGGTGGAGCTCTTGGAGAGCATCCTTCCTGAAATCTTTGGGAGCCCTGCTGCAAGAGCAGAACTGAGCCCTTACATAAGGGCAGGGGCAACAAGTAATGGACATATAAATCTTATCCATTTATGTGAAAAACGTCTGTGGCAGTGTTGAATCGTGCCACTGTGGAAAGAGATCCAACTACATGCTTCTGCCCCTCACCCACGGTAAGGAAATACTCTGCCTCCTGCCAAGGACACAGAGCAGGCTCTACACAAAGGCACATGAGTAACAACAAATAAACAAACAAACAAAAGGAGGGGCTTTTCTGGCTTTAAAAAGGGAGCTGCTGCAGAGGAGCTAATTCTTGAGCAAGTCTTAATACTCTCCATGTGGTTTGCTGTGAGTTACCTTCAGTGCCAGAGATTTTAAGCTCAGGCCTCTGAGCAGGTGTTCTTTGGAATTAAGGCAGCAGTAAAGGTTACAGATTCCCCCTTGAGGTTTAGGGATCTTTTTGGGGTAGGGGAGAAATTTTTGGCTTATTTTGTTTATTAGTTTGTTTTCCCTCTGGTGGGGAAGCTCATGGACAAGTACTGCAGTGTATTGCTACCTCAGTGGTGTCAGCGCCACTTTTTGAGGTTTGTGGTTGTTCTGGGCTGGCTGCATTTTGCAATATTCTTAACAAATTTACGTCATTTCATACAACACATTGTCTTTAGAGCAATTTCTAGATCCTAACTCAGAAGGAAGCCATGAAAAAGAAAGAGTGCTGTTTATAGAAGTCTGTCTTAAAAGGCGACTTGGAAAGGACAGAGTTCTGCTCAGTACTGCATCATTTATAGCACTTTTATGTAAGTGTGCCAGCTTCCTTGATTTATGTGTATGTATATTTGGAGTTATTTTCTTCCAATTATCCCAGAAATTTATTCTCTTTCGTCATGCCTCTTTACAGACCGCGTGATATTCCATCACCTGCCTGAGTTACAGTGAATGCAGTGGAACAAATGCCCAGAGATGCTCCATTTCCAGAGTAAGGAATGGGCATTTGTGCCCACCGGTGGAGATGAGGACAGCTGGTTTTGCTGCTGGATAGATCATGGATACCTCTGGTTTTGGGCATCAGAAAATGGGATGGTATTTGTGTTGCTTTCCTAGGATGTGTCCTCCCTCATTCTGCACTTGGAAATTTTATCTGAATGTGACTGTTTGCAGTGTTTAGGATTCTGAGTAGCCTAATAGGAGAAAGTGGTGTTACAGAAGTGTGCAGGATGGTTTTCATGCACCTCCAGTGTGCCAAATTTATATGCTGGCTGTAAACACTGTGCACCCACAAGCACTTGTCAGACGTGGTGACACTCTGCTGCTCAGTACATTCCTGCCAGGACAGCCATGGACAGAAGCATGGTGAGACACCTTCAGAAGCACTTACACAAGAAGGATCACATTAGTATTTACTGAGTGGTAGCCTTCCAGAGAGGCATAGAAACCCTATGTATTCTCTGCCTCCTTTGGTTATTTACCATGACAGATAATTCTGAAGTTCCTGACTGAACCCATTGAGCACTAATAAGATTATTGCCCAGCCACTTTAGAGGGAAGAAGGTCTGGCAATTTAAGGACACGAAGAAGGGTGTTTGGAAAAGCACTTAAGAGATTTCACCCCCGGGCATAGAAGCACTGCGCTTAGAAGTAACCTGTAAAAGAAAATTAAGAGCACCATCTACTGGTGCAGAAGAAACTGAACCGTTTGTATACAAAGCCTTCTTTTTTTTTTTCTTTTCCTTCACCTTAGACAACTTGTTCTTGGCTTTTTAAATGCCGACTTTATTCCGGATTTTGATTGTCAGTAGCAAGATATTTTAATTCTTGACTCCCCTTGCTAATGGTGCTGATAGAGAAGAGGTTTGTTCTGACCCTCAGCAATCCCAGCAAAGAAAGGGGTCTCATTAGCACCTTTGATATGCATAGATATGTGTGCCAAATGTATCAGCTGGCTGCCTAATCCTTATTGTCATGGCAGTTGCTTTCAGTATCAGCTTAGAAAAGCATGTTGAGCTGCCACAGGCCATCATGGTCTCTTTCCAGTGCCAGCTTGCTAGCTGAGAGCTGAATGATTTGTCACCTGACAAATCATTACCTGACAAACCTTACCTGACAGCTTCATGTGCTCCATGCTTGGAACACTCCACAAACTTTAGGGACTTGACACTGTCAAAGTTTGTTGTGCATGGGAGTGGATCATGAAGGTCCTGTTGCTGTCAGCTCCTAGGCAGACCATGCTGAATACACCCAAGAAATTTGGAATCATCTTAAAATGAAAGTGCCCCTTTTTTGTTTCTCTGGATCTTGGTCAGCCTGACCTAACCCCTTCTGCTAAGGAGGACTAAATCTATATTCAATCTCCTCATCGACTAGTGCTCCATCACCAGGGCCTCTTTTTCAGTGTTAGATTGGGCATGAAGTTGCATCATTCAGAAATCTCAAATTAGTTAATTTGAGTTTGCCTTAAGGGAGCTCTGATAGGAACAATTAGACCTGCACAGATATCTGTGTCTCAGGTGTTGCAATCTTTCCATCCTGTTACTGCCTGATGATGGATGAAGAGAGAGCACAGCCTTGCTTCCTATTTTACAGAAGCACAAAGCTCCCTCTTTTGTCATACACCATCACCACTTAGTGCTGAGAAGTTCCAGAGGTCACTAATAGAAAAGTATGTTCATATATGATCATATTCAATTTCTGAGGGAAGCCCAAGCTTGTGAGGCTTTGTATTAACACTCAACTATTTTAAGCTCTGTCTTTGCTCTTTCTTCCCTGCCCACCTCCATTTCATGGAAATTACAGCACCTTTCCCTACTGGAGCAGTATATTTGCAAGCACACAGCTTATTCACTGGAATGAAGGGTACAACTCATGTCTTGGGCCACCCCTTGCCAGCCATCAGCCAGTTACAAATTTAAAGATTCTGGGTGTTCTCAGTTTCTGTAAAATCTAGTAGATATGAACAGATTGAAAAAGTCAGAATATTATCAAAGGGAAGAGAATCTTAGAACTGCTTATTCTGTTTGGTGAAAAAAACTGAAAAGTGATCTTCAGGATAGTGACGTGCTACTGGCTTGGAGTTGGTTTTAGTTTGGGTTTTTTTCTTCCATTAATCAGCAGATTAAGTAGAGGGATTTTCTTCTTACAAACCTTATTTTACAGAAACTGAACAATCTGGTGACTTCATTTTAGTGAAGATGATTACAGAGAGGGACAAGGATCTTTTTACCTGCTTATGTCCATTATCTCTGAACTGGATTAAAAAAATGTATCTGGAACCATAGTGGCATCTTGTTTCCTAGGAGGGAAAGGGACAAGTAAACCAGTGAACCATTCAACTCTTCTGAACATGTTCTTCCTAACGTCAGAGGAATGTAAGACTTGGATGAAGCTGCTGCTGCCTTACCTTGCTGCAAGATATAAACAAACACGAGCAAAAGGAAATACGTAAGACTTCTATGCATCATAGGCTTATGCCAAATGATACTTCTGGCACCTTACATATTTAAATGTGACACTTTGAATAGAGGCTTGAGAGGTTTCATAGAAAATTATTTCTTTCACTGTCGCAGGGAGCATTGGGTGATCCCTTTCTGAAGAAGAAAACGCCAGCTGATGCTTTTTTTGCAAGCAGTAGTGCCCAAGGCAAGCCGGGAGAGGGAGCAGGGGCCGCCTGAGCAGAGCTCCCCTACACAGCTGCAGGCAGCAGAACTTGTTCTTGCTTAGAACCCGTGGCACACCAGCTTCTAAATGTTTGGACAATATCCAGATGTTTTGATCACAGTTTTGTGAGTGCCAACAATCTCCACTGTCCTCTCCAAAAGCCTCCTTGGCCTGGTACCCACGTGGAGTAGAAAACAGCAGAGTACAGAGGTGACAGCTGCAGAAGGACAGCAAGATCTTTGGCATCAGAGCACAGGGGAAAAGGAAACTGCTCTCATTTAGCATCTAAGCCCAGCAGTCAGGCATCAGGGAGGGACTAGGGCCTAAATATCTTCATCTACTATGAAAATGCATCGAGCTGAGGAAAGCACTGGCTCTTTTTATGTCACTGTGAAGGGAAATATGTTCAAAAATACTGAATAACTTACTATGGAACAGCCCTTATGCTTATATGATTATTTATTTACACCTGGTTTCGACTATCATCATACCCTCTGTTTTTCATACAAGAGTTGAAAAGAGTGGAGATACAACAGTGTAAAGTTTCTAAGCTTCTCAGTTATCTGGCAACACCTGCCAGACAAAAGCATCATTTGCTTGCTCTGTGCTTCATTTAGGCTATTTTCTTATTTTACTGTAAGACTTCATTGCATATTCCTGTTCACTCAGCAAGTGAACTGAAAGAAGACTTTGTTGCTTCTTTTTTCTGTACGAAATAGTTTGGTGGTAGTAATTGATTTGTCTAGTAAAGAAAATCAAATGGACAATTGGTGAGAGTTTCCATAGCTAGAATAATTGAATATTTCACAACAAAATATATTGAGGACCAGAAACTGATCTCCAGATTGGATAGAAGAGTTTGTGATCTATATTGTTTTTACAATGAGTAGTGCAGCTATTGTATTTTTGCATATTGACTACCAGGAATTAATGATATAGTTAAATTTTTAAAACCGTTTCATTATTGTAAAAAATATGCGTAGGTCTAAAAAAAAAAAAAAACCACAACATGTCTGGGGGCTTTTTAACTTTGTATCTCTTTCTTCAGGTTTGAAGCTCAGGCAGATCTTGCAGCAAAGATGATTTCACAGCAGTGTGAAATAATCTACTTCATGATTTTACCTGTAAGGTATAACACTCCAACAAAGTAAGGCTAAACAGAAATACAAAAGTGTTCCAGCTGTGTATTTGTCATCTGCTCCATTCCAGTGACTCGCAAAACTTAAAATTTTGTCTTGAAACTTGAATTTTCACTAGGAATTACTTCTCTTTTATTATAATCTACTCCTGGGAAGTTTGGAGATCAAGTAGGATAGTGAGATCTTATGTGTTGTCTTGATTTTGATGTTAGTTGCTTGTTTAGTATTAATTCTAATACTTCTGTGGATATTTTCCTTTGTATCTAGGGCCAAAAAACCACCTAGATGAACAGAGCCCTATCTCAAGGAATTCCTAGTTGCTGCCACACATGAAGTTTGTGGAAGTCTCCCTGCACTGCCTCTGAAGGCACAAAGGTAGGAAGGGGAACAGTGGGGGCCCTGGGAGGCGAGGCAGAGATGAAATCTCTGCATCTGGAGTTCCTACCTGATCTCACAGCTGATCACTGGCAGAGTGGGGACAGTGCCCAGTGCCTGCCCATGGCTGGCATCAGCACTGGTCCCTCATTTAGCCCATATAATCCACTGAGCATTCAGCACTGCCAGCTCTTCCTGTGTCTCTGTGGGGACACAGCCCTGCCCTCTGCCTTGTGTGTCCCCTGTGGGGACAGTTTGACCTTCCCGTGGGGCTGAAGTGCCACAGCCCCAGTCAGAGCCCAGCCCAGGGCACACTGGAAGCCCAGGTGCTGCAGGGGACACAGCAGGGCTCTGCCAGGGATGAGTCCTTGGTGCCATTTGCATCCCATGGCTAATGCTAATGACCTTTAGAGATGTGTGCAGCCCTGATAATGCCACTCTCTTGTGGTGGCAAACTTGATATTAGCCAACTGTATATTTACCCAATGACTGTACAAATGGCAATATGCACTTTTTCTGTTTGAGTAGCTCATCTAGAAAGCTCACAGTGGGAGGTGGGAACATTCACTGTGTGAGTTTTCCTCCAAAAGGTCACCTTAAATGAGATCTAAAATTTTCATTATAATTGTTTTGATGTTTCATTCTGGAATAGCTGGGACAAGTATTTCTTGAATAAGTTCTTGAATCTCCAGTTTCAGAACCATGTTGTCATATATTTCTTCCCTTAAGAATTGTGGATATATAGTACTTACTTTTCAGAGACTTATTTTAAATTGTTGACTTTTTGTCCCCTTTGGGGTCAAAGCTTTTTGAAACCTTGGACTCCTTCAAAGGACAAAGTGTATAGTAGCTATGACTAGTCAGACTACTGTGCCACTACAGTGTAACATGTTCTTCTGAGTTAATTTTCAAAAAAAGTTTTATTACTTCAAGTGGGTCTACAGAGGAAAATCAGAACACTAAATGGAACAAGGACTGAAGAGACAGGAGGCTATGAGACAAATGTAATACACAGATGTAAGGAAAGTGGAAAAATATGTAGCAAGGAGCAGTAATTACAGCAACAATAGACATAGAGCCAAACAATTAGTAGAATTGAAGACGCCTGAATGAAAGGGGACAATTTTATAAAAAAAGAAGATGCCAAAGCAAAAGGAAAGAAGGGATTTTTATCACTATTGAAATGAGTCGTGAAGAGATGTAGGGAGAGAGAATTGTGGTGAATTCATAAGGAAAGGAAGGTGAGTGGAAGAAGAAAGGGAAAATCTTCTGTTGATGTTTTAAGCAGGTTCAAGCCAGACCTCCAGGGGCTGGAACATTTCCATCCCTTCCTGCAGAGAGCAGCGAGCATGTAGGGCAGCTGGTTAGCACCTGTGAGATGTGAAGTGACTTGCTGAGGACTTCAGTCAGCTGGTGCCTGCTGCCTCTCTACTGTTCAAGATGCTGCCCACCTCTGCATGCTAATAAATCTCAACCAGCCCGAGGGCACCCTGATGGAAAATGCTTTTATGGGGGCATTAAGTAATCTGTGAAGCAGTCAGCTCCCAGAGAACAGCGCTGGCACTCTCCGTGGGCAAGAACAATGTCTTGGAAAGCACAAAGGGACTGCTGAACACAACTAAGCAAATTAGAGGAATTAGACAGTGGTTTAGAAGATGAATGCCAAAGGTATGACAAAAGGCCATTGACCTTTCATGATATGCAGCCCTTGTTAGCAGCACTGCTGCACAGTGAATAATCCTTTCTTCAGGCTGCTTGCCCGACTGGCTGATAAACCCATTTGAACCTTTGCAATTCAATCCAGTGCAATTCACCATACCCTCTTCAAATATGAATTCTATCCCCTGCTCCTACCCCCTTTTCCAGCTCTATAAGAAATAAGTGAGGCTAAAGCCTATATTTAATTTTCACACACAATTTAAAGGCTAGATAACTACACTGTGCAGACTCCTTGTAGTAGTGGGTGAGCTGTCCTTTTGATAGTGTGTGGCTGAAGATGAGGTGTCCTGGAAAATTAATTTCTTCCAGAAGGTCTTGGCAGCAGGGTTCCAGGCTCCACATTAATATTTTTCAGCCAGTGTCCTGGACCTTAGTCCTTCTCCTTTTAATTCCTGAGTCATTTAGATCAAGAAAGACTGTGGGAAATCAGCTCCCTTCTGAAGGTCAGGAAGAGAACAACTGCAAGAACTCCAAGTAAAGCCAGATCAAACCCATTCAGCTGCAGCCACACAAATGATGTAGGGAGTTGCTTGGTGGGTTCATAAACTCACTGCTGGAGCAAATACCAGCAACAACTATACAGAGAAGGGTTATAATTGCAATTCTAGGCTGAAAAAGGGATCTAATTCACAAGTCCTTCACTAGTGGGGTTCTGAGAATATGCAAAACCTGCATCCCCCTTCACCCACACTTTTATTTTGAATGACAATTTGTAATGAAGGAGTCAATTGGCTTGTGCTGAAGAGAGCAGGCTCCAGGAGGTTTGGTGACAGGACACCCCAAGTGGCTAGAGGAGGGTGTAGCAGAGCATTCAATTGTCCCCTTCAGTGAGCTGTTTTGAATTCAGGAAAGGTGGAATGTGATCCTCTGAAATACTAAATATTGAATTCAGGGCAGGTGGTATAATTTAAGATGAACTCAGCCATTCTGATATTTCATCATTTGGTCAGTACTAGCAACCCAGGACTTAAAACATTCTTAAAATAGTTCTGTATGTTCTTTGCAGCTCCATTTCAGCTCTGCTCTTCTTGGCTCTAGCACTTGCCTCAATTCTGAGCTGCTGTAAGAGGGAGCACAAAGAGCAAACTTGCTTTTATTGTTAGTGAACCTGAAATGCTGCTGCATTTGGAGAACCCTTGGGTTTGCTTCTAGAGTTTTTCTGAAGCCTACAGATACATGCAGAAGGGATAGGGGACACATAAAAATCCCACGAAGACTACAAAACCAGGTAGACTCCACAGTTTGTGCAAAGCCATTACCGAAGTAGTGACAAAGTCTGGAAATTCTCTGACTGAAGAAAGTGGCTGGTTTATCTACTCTGCTGCCTTTTTGCTTTGCAAGAAATAGCGGTCTTGGGAATTAAAGTAGGTAGCAAAACTGTACCAGTTTGGACAAATTTGGAAGAAGATATTCTCTGACAGAAGGCAGGTTACAAGGACACCTCCCCCACCAGATTCAGGAAAAAATAAATTTTCCTCAGAGGAAAGTGAAAGAGATAAAAAACCTATTTATTTAACAAACACACAGGAAAAGGATAATAATGCTAAATAATAAAAGCTCTCACTGTGGAGAGAAACCTAGAAAGATTTCAGAGTCCTTCTGTAGATGTGATCTTTCCTCCTCCTCTGAGCTGGGTCGTGGGCCCACCTCTGGGGCCTCGATGGAAAATTCTCCTGGTGTGTTCTGATGTTGAAACAGTCCAGAAGAGAAGAAGGGAAAAAAGACTGAAGTCTCAGGAAAACGAAGTTCAACTCTGTCTCCCTCTGGAGAACAGGAGCTGAAAGCTGGCTGGAAAACAGGAAGGTGCTTCCTCCACTCTTGCTGCTGCAGCAGCTGGACGCAGAGGAGTGTGTGTCTGACTGCTCTGAAAATTTACTCGGTTTTTTTCTCTCTTTCCCATGTCAGGCTCAGTTTAAAGGCACAGAAAGGCACAAAAGTAATTCCTGGGCATGGAGCAGCGATAGGGGATACACATCATAAAGTCACCCCAAGACAACAACCACTTTAATCCTGTGTCTTCTTTTATTCCTCTTCATGCAAGGCTGTCCAAAGAAGAATTGAAAACCCAGATTACTTCTCAATACGTACGTATCCACACTTTTTTTAACATCCAGTTTTCAGAAACTACTTCAACACACAAGTAGCTTACAAATCTTCCTTAAAAACAGTTTACAAGCCAGACAGGTATGTGTCGGCGATTGAGAGATGGGACACAGCTTGATGCAAGCAAAAGCCGTTTATTGTTTCTCCAGCATGGCTCATACACTCTTACAGCCTTCGGATAAAACTTTCCACTACCTTAGGAAAAAACTGCAACAGTCATGTTTCCTAGCAACATTAATGAACTACCATCTTACACGATTTCTCTTAAGCAAAGCACAATGTAACACACAGTGTTCCTTCTACTCAGTCCTTCAAATATTTGTCTGCCATTCCCATGGCTTCTGGCCCACTAAGATCAAGATATCCACACCTGTGGTGCTTTCTGCTTGACTTCCCAAGTGCCTCTCCATAGATATGTGTGTGGGTTTGGGTTTGGGGTTTCTTTGTTTCTCCCTTCTAGCAACACTACTGCAAATTGGAGAATGCCACTATATTGAAAATGACTGTGAAAAAGACTTAGTTTTGATGGCTATCTGTCACCAAAATGAAAAAAAAAAATCCCATTTCAATACCCTTGCCTACATTTTAAACTTTGGTGCAAATAACTTCATTTCAAAGTTTTTGTGTACCATGGACTAAAAGTTATTAGTGTTTTGGGGAAGCTTCCTTGGACTGCAAAGCAACATGAACATTTTCTTCTTATTTGCTTAAATTTTTGTGGCACTTGAATTTTTTGAAAGTCTTCCTGTCCTAAATCATAGAATTATAGAGTAATTTGGGTTGGAGGGAATTTGGTTTAAGGGTCACCTAATCCAAACCCCCTGCAATAATCAGGGGCATCTTCAACTAAATCAGATTGCTCAGAGCCTCATCTCACCTGACTGTGGACACTTACAGGGATGGGGCATCTACCACCTCTCTGGGCAACCTGTTCTACACACACTAAACAGAGTGTAGTGAAATGCAGTTCCATGCAGAGATTTCTTTTCAGCAGTTTGTTCATGCCAGCAACACGAGGTTGTTTTCCCTGTTAACTTTGAATCTTTACATGTGAGGGAATCACAACTCCTGGTACGTTGTATGGACAGAAATTAAAGAGATCCATAGGAACTGTTTGTCTCTTGTCTATCAGCTCATTTCCTGCTAGATGCTGTGCAGTGTGTCCAGGCTGTCATGACTCCTGGTCAAGTGGCTGAGGACATCCAAGAGCAAACCTGCTTGGAAACAGCAGTGTGGAGCACAGTCTGTGGCATGCATGGACTAAGCAGGGCAGCTCCACCAATGTCAGGGAAGTATGCAAATCCCTGACAGCATTTATATAAACGCTGGCTAATATAAAACTAACAGGAATTACAGGGGCTGCTAACCATTTCTGGTGCTAGTGAAAGACAACACATTATTTTAGCAGAAGGGGAAAGAAAAAGCAGTGAATTGTGGTGTTCAGTAAATCCTTAATTCAGTAAATATTAATGGTGTCATGGTTTAACCCCGGCTGGTAACTGAGCACCACATGGTCTGAGAGTAAGTGTGACGTTGGTCCATGGTCACTGAATATTTCTCTTGGGTTTTTAGCTGTCTCTAAGAGCACCAATACTTTCACAGAGGTGACTAAATATCATCTGAAGTCCAGTGAAAAAACCCAGCATCTAATCAACAGTGTTAAAGAATGAAGGCATACTGAAAGCCAGCATCCAGATAGTGCTTGACATGAATGGTAAGGCTAAAAAACATGCTGCTGTGAGAAGTGTCCACTGGATCAGCTGGGTGGTCAGTACAGAGCATGCAAATAATATTTGCTTGAGGTGCTCATCTGAGGATTTCATTATTTTGATAGAAAAGAAGAATTATTGGTGGCTTGTTAAGATAATTTGTATTAGAGCACTTAAAGGGAAAGGCACCTTGTTTTTTTCTTCAGGCCAAAGAACAAAAACCACCCTGAAATCTACAAAATACCTCTAAGGATATCAACATTTGAAATAAAATTAGTCCCTTTACATTCATAAGACTTGAGATCGCCTTTATTCCAGGCAACTAAAATACTCTGTTGGCTCTGAGACTGGCTTGCAAGTTGCTACACAAAATTAATTTTTAAATCTCTTAAGAAAAAAACCAAGCAAGGCTTATGCTACTTGCATGCTATGCTAAACCAGTACCTTTTTCAATGTAAAATGCACTGTGTCTGTAACTTTCCTGGCAAGGTACAGGAAGAATAGGAGGAGAACATAATTGTTTTTTTAGTTCAGGGTTATTCATCTTTCAGTCTTGGTACACAGTATTCTAATATTCATATCCATATATAATAAAGAATCTCTTGATGGCTGTAAATGTGATCTAGCAGATGATTTTCTTCAAAGCTGGAAAGAGCATGAAGGAAACCTGCAGTTATTTCATGCATTATTTTATAGTTGCATTGGTAAGTGTACATATTAAAAGACTGGAATTCGTTTTCCTTGTAATTAAGTTGATATGTCTATATTTTAGGCAAGGATGTTAAAGTTCCTGGGATGCCAGAAAGACTAATGCTGTCTCAAAAACTAGATGTATACATAAGTAATAATCAGTATTACGTTGCTTGCCAAACATTACTCCAAAAACATGAAAATAGGAATAAAAGACAAAATTTTTATATATTCTAAATACTGCACAAACTATCCATGTGACTACTGTGTACTTAGTGTTCTGGACTAATATCCATTTGTATATATGCTGACATATATATGTGTGTGTAAACATTGCTTCATGTCCCTCACTGTCAGGCCCCCAGAGTAAATCAGCAGTTTACAAGTATAATTACTATAATAGTTATGTAAGATCTTGTCATTGTTACTATTTATTGCTTTTTCTGCCCAGTGGGCTCCTTTCTTTGAGGGCAGGAAGTATCCTGGAGGAGGGACTATATTTATCTGTTGCAAACTGTCAGACACATAGTAGGTGGAACTAAAAATGAACTGATAACAGATAAGTCCTTTGTCTTCTGTCCTGATACTAAATAAAATTTGCACCTCATGCAGATCATAGGTAATATCTACTAAGCTATTTTCAAGTGATCTTTTGGGAAAGCACTAAGCTGAAGTACCTTTTACTTACCTTTGTCTTCTTCAGCAGCACAGCCACCTAACCTATAAATGGTACCTTTTATTCCCCTCATGTTTAAACATTTCTTAAAGTTTCAATATAATAATTTCCAAACCTGTTCATCTGAGTCGTTGTTCCCTCTCCAGCACTTAGAATGCAAATGCTGTGAAATAGTGTTGCATTAGAAAGGGCTAATTAACTCAACATGAAACACTAAAATGAAGAGAGTGTAGGTAGGTTATCTCCATTAACCTAGTAGATTTTTTCCTAATAATGTTCTCATTAATGTAGAAATACATTTTCTAGTCTCTCATGGCTGCTGCATGAGTCCTACAATAGTCAAATAATATGAAAAGACTGAATGCTTTGCAGATCTCTAAATGGCCACTTGAAGTTATTTAAATTATACAGCTGCTTTTCTTAGACAGTATCTTCTGATAATTAAACTAAGCCTTTTGAAAGCTCATCTTACTTCCTTTTGAATGTAAAAGGAGATCAAAACAGAGTATTTCATGGGAACACAGTAAAATCTTAAATTATGGAAAGCTCCTGCTTCCCATGAGTAAACCAGAGACTGCAACAGGCTCAGAGGGAAGCGAGCTGAGTTTTGTAGTTGCCAGTAAGACCCTTGCTGCTTCAGTGGTAGGAAGAAGGAAAGGGTGATTCAGAACCATTCTGCTTAGCCTCACACCAAAAGGGAATTTGTTCCCTTATTTCCAGCATCAGCAGTCAATAGAAAACATCCCCACTTGGATATTTTTGGATTTGAGATGGACTTAGAAATTTTCAAACAGTTTCCTAAAGCTGTCTTAAAATGCTGTTTCACATCTTAGTAGAACATTAGAATAACTGGATGAACAAAAGAAAGTTGAGTCATAGAGAAACTTCTGCCAATGTATTGTTACCAGCTTAGGGTTGTGTGGCTTATAATGATAAACTCCCTGAATTTTCTTCCAATTTCCCTCTTTTCCAGATTAAAGGAACACTGCAGAACAGCTTTGTCACACTGAAGTGTGACAAGACTCAACTTTAATTATTCAGCGTTCTTCCTTTGCATTTGGGTAACAAGGACAGCAAGTGAGGACACAGCCTGATGTCCTGCAATAGCATTGCTGGGGTGTCTCTTTGTTTAGATTATCAGGGTTTTGGCAAAGCAAAAGGACAGGAAATGTGACAAATTCAGAAAAAAGAAGGAACCTGTAGCAAGAACTGGAGCGATGAAGACTTTGAGCTAATTAATGAAATCTGTCATTGCTGGCAACTGGTCGCCTCTGTGCATTAAATTAAAATTTCCTTAATTTACATCTGGGAGATACATTTAAAAGGTATTTAAAAACATATTTTAGAGGGGAAATTTTTTTTAAAAAAAATCAGCTGCTACTTAGTAATATTTGACTTATTTTCTTCAGCTTAACAAAGGGTCTATCAGCTCAACTCAGGTTTACCAAGAGGGTTCAGAAATACTTTGTTGAAGACTCTTTGCTTTATCTCGGCCTGTATATTTCAGATTATGTTAGGACAAAGTAGGAAACATGCATTTTTTCATTACTCAGAGCAGCTGCTGCAGGCGTTGTGCCTTGGAATTTGTGGGATCTTACACTGATTACGGCATGAGAAAGAATTGCTCAGAAATCAAGTTACATATGTCCATATGCAAGAAGCCATTACTCAGATTTAATTGGGAAGGATTACAAGTGAAAAAATGGCCTTCATTAGCATAATGTTATTTTCAGGATACTGGTAGGGATTAGGAGTTCCTCCAGAGAACATGAAGGCCATATTCATCAACAGAAAGCAACAGCAACCCTCACTTCAAGAAAAACTTCTGATTTACATAACTAGCCTTGAGTCATGATGCAGGTTTTATAAATGACTTTGTCAATCTAAAAGATGCTTGCTATTCAAATTATGAAGCCCCTGTGAGTACAGGCCTATTTCTCTGAATAAAGAGACCATGAAAACATCAGTAACTCTGGCATAAAACTGATGTATTGTGTAATAATGTTTCACACAGAACCTGGTGCTTCATCTATCATCAATGTCTGTAGCTGGGTTTTGTACAGGTTACAAATGAAGCCCTGAATGCTTCAGTCACATCACAGATGTTAATAAAATGGCATAATAGTGAGGTTGAGCAAGATGAATTTGGGATTTAATGACTTCTTCAAGCCAAATGCTCATGAATATCAGTGGAGGAGGATGGAGGGGAATCTCTGCTTTAGAATTATGCTGACCATCTTCCTACCAATAGCAAATTGATCAATCTGCTGTGGAAAAAGTAAATAGATACATGGCAGGTTTCTTACCTAACTGTCTGCTTGCATAATTCTGCTCATTCTACCAGCTTTGACATATCACTAGTTTTGAACATTAACTTTCCCTACGTGCAGATCAAAATCACATGGAAATCTAGGAGTTAAAATCCAGCAAAATGCAGATTTGGTAGGAAAGGTGAAATAGGGTAGAGAGCAGGGTAGGAAAGAAAAGGTGAAAAAGATGGGATTCAGGAAATTCTAAGGATAAAGTTAAAAGCTTAAATGCAAAGCAACCCATATAACTGAAAACTGGGGTGCTTTTTTTCTCTTACAGTAATCCATGTGTGAATTAACAAAGAGTGACTTAGAGAGTAAAGAGTTAAGGCTGCTTGACCACAACCTGGATCTGGAACTCCTCTGACCAAGCCCTAGAGATTTAGTTTTATTTCCTTAGGAGCTCTTGGCATGTGTCTGCGGCATGGGAATAAGGCTGCTTCCTGATAGCACTGACTTGTGTCATGTGTGAGCAGTTAAGTATGACAAGAGAGACTCGGGATGTCAAGGCTATTTAAATTGGTAGTCAGGGTGAAAGCCAACTGCAGCCTGGCCACTTTCCTCAGTTAATGTACTCTGCTTTGTATCTGAAAGCAGCTGAGGCAAAATTAAAGTAAGCAATGTCTCCTGTGTAGCATACCTACCTTTGCCTTTACATATCTAAAAATTCCACTCCCTGATCCTTCTTCCTCACCAAATGCTCTGCTCATGGCAGGGACAAAGGCTTTCAGAGTGACATTACAGCAGTATGCTGTTACCTAGAACAACATCTTTTATCTGTTGTTGTTCACATTGCATTCAGACACAGGAGCACCAGCAAGGCTGGAACAGGATTGTTAGATAATGTGTCTGAATTTCCACAGGAGCTTGTACAGATGCATCTGTGGGCTCCTGTGCTGTATGCTT
Organism: Rhipidura dahli; assembly: GCA_013399225.1. Taxonomy (NCBI): domain Eukaryota; kingdom Metazoa; phylum Chordata; class Aves; order Passeriformes; family Rhipiduridae; genus Rhipidura; species Rhipidura dahli. The sequence continues at coordinate 1,384,728 of VXAC01002721.1, read as the reverse complement.
CTAATTAACTACTGAACAGTGGGGTTTCTTGTATCTCACCATTCCACTCATTAGAAAATATTTATCTATAGAAGAAAAGGGAAGTAGCTATCTAAACTGCAGAATTCTAGCAAACGTATCAGGTTCCTTTTGAATTGTTTCTGAGATGCAACAATAAATCTTACCTGATGTGTTATGCCACTCTCTCTCTAAGCAGAAAACTACTTTTACTTTTAAGAAGAATGTAGGAGAGCATGCAGTTTCATTACTTCTCACACTGAAATCTCAGATTATAGTTAATCCTGTGCTTTTCAGATTTACAGTTTTGATTCCCCCAGGACTAAGATCTGCTTCTGAAAGCTTTTCTCTCCTGCCTCTCTCATCTTGATCCCACATGCTGTTTTTCAAGGTGACAGACCACTCTTCAAACATAGGAGGAGGTGGGGAAGGAGGGGAGGAGAGAAAGCATTCCATTTTAAATTGGTGCAAAATGAAATAAGACTTTAAAATGTTACAAAGGAAACAGTTAATCTCCCAAAGTATTACAGGGCTAGCACATCCCCACCTTCTGCATCCCCCTAATCTTGTTAGATAACACCAGGAATAAGCAGTTGGCACAATACAAAAAAATGCCAAATAAATGATTTTGAACTGCTGGAAAGTATGAGCAAAAAAACTTGAGATGGATAAAAAGCATTGGGAACATGACAAGAATGTGAGAGTATTCAGCCCCTAGTCTTGTGCATAATGGCTGTCACTCAAATATGTCTAGTTTAGACTTGGGAAGGTATTCATTCCACTGGAGACTTTTTGATCTGGGTATCATCTTGCATGAAAGTTTTCACTAATTGCTTGCTTTCAGTAGTTTGATGATATTTCTATCTTGGCTAAAGTAAGAGAAGTATTTATGTGAGCTCTGCAATTTGAAATTGTTTTCAAGGAATATGATCATCTGGGTGCCTATCTCTGCTTTTCATTGTGTCCTGTAACTCACTAGTCAAGAGTGAGGAAGTGGTGAGGTGCTGCTGATACCTGGTGCCCCTGTTCCTTCAAATACTCTTTGCAGCAGAATGCTCTGGGGTTTTGGGTTTTTTTAATCTGACGCCTCTCCATTCATGAAGTTCAAAGTATTTACACAGCTGTCACTTCTGCCTCTCATTCCACAGAGGAAACTAAGAAGAGAGGAATGAACTGCACTCAAGGAGAGTTCATGCCTAAATGTTCATGCCTAAATACAGTTTAGGTTTTAGTCCCTGTGTTTTCTGTGGTGATGAGTTCCTCTCTCTGGTTCTCCAGCAGATTAGGGTTACTCGTTCCCTAACAAAGGAAATGTTGAAGCCATAGTGTTCCTTTCAGATGCCAGCTGTAAAAAGCTTCCCAGGTATAGAATCCCAAGCCAGTAAACCTACACTTGTAAATCACATCTGTACCAACACAGACTTTCCAAAATTCAGTTAATGTGTAATGTAACTGACCTTCTAAAAAGTCAGATGTAACTGAAGACCTTCTACATCCTTATTCCACTAAGGCAAGATGGATAAACTGTATCAAAAAATCCTTAATTTGGTTCATTTTTTGAGGTGAATTAAGGCATTGGATGAGGTGGTTGGGTTTTTCCACTCCACTTAGGACATAAACGACTTTAAAGCAAAACAGTTACCCATGACTACCCATGGCTGTGGCTATGCCAGATGCAGAAATTGCCACAATTGTAATGCAGACAAGAAACTTAGCATATTATGTCCTAGAAGAGACTTAACTCAAGGACTTTTACTCCTAAACAGAAAGTAGCTCAACTTTAAGATTGAGATCCAGTCCTGGTAACTTTTTGCACACTTCATTAAAATTAGGTCAAAGTATGCCTCTCCCAGCTACAATCAGAGCCCATATTCAAGAAGTAGGGACAAAAGGGAAGGACAGGTGAAAAGGTTTCATTGTTATAAACCAGATCCACAGATTAGAAAGGAGGTGAAAACACACACCTGTGATAGGAATGTTTAAAAAAAATAAATGTGTCTAAATAGCAAACCTACACACCTTTTCTTCAGAAGTCCTTTTTGCTTTAGAGCACTTTGTTAAAGTTGATTATTAGTAAACAGGGAAGACACTGGGGGGACTGACACCTCCACAAGCTTTAAGCCAAAACCCATACATATGCCATCACTGTTTGCCAATTGCATGGCATGAGCTTGGCAAGGAATATAGGATTTCATTTCCAAGATGTAAACTTTTGATACTTTGATAAATGAGAAGTCACTTTGAGTGAACTGATATGTGAAATACAAGATTTGTCCACCACCTTGCTACTACCAGGATTTCGAGCAGCCACAGGTCTCTCACTTGCTCCAAGCCCATGCCTAGAGCACACCTTTATGCCAATTCAGGAGTGATGTATAGGACTGTAAGGAAATTTGGGAATTACTCATGGTCATGCTGGGTGGATAAGCACTGTGGATAAGCACAGGATTTCAGTGTCCATGACTGCTGTTGTAGATTTGAGGCTTTACGATCACTGTGAATTTATCACTCTTTCATTGCATGCAGATAGTTGTGGGTGTTTTTTCTTCACTGGAGAGTCTTCACTCACCAAGGCTTCCACTCAGAAGATTGCCTTCAAACTTGTTTTCTTCATCATGTTCAGAGATGATGTCTTTAGTTTCAGGCTGTGCATGCTCAGAACGCAGGATAAGTTTCCTCTGGATGCTGTTTAGGAGCTGCCTGTTCCAGCAGACTTCAAACACAGCATCAGACAGAGACTTGAAATCAAATGTAAAATCAAGAAGTGCTGATATATCATATTTAACATAGGCTGTGCAGGGAAATCAACCTTAAAAGATTTGTGTGTGTTGTTCTGCTCCTCTAGTTCTTCAGTTAATATTTCAAAATTAGTCCTAGGTTTTCATGGGAGCTTAAAGATTCATTCATATCCTGGTGTAATCATTTATTAGCATTATTTAGCCTCTATTCTAAGCCTAAAACCCCTGTTAAGATTGTGGAAGCAGCACTGTTAATGTTGGATAGTACTTGTCAACTAAACAAGTACTATTGGAGTGGGGAGATGCCCAAATGTTGTCCTACAGCAACTAGTTTAACATCACTGGTTTGTGTGGAGGTCAGTGGAGACCACTCATTGTAATTCACTCAATTTATTCTGAAAAGAGTTTTTTAGGAGAACCTACATAAACTAATCCTCTCACATCCAAAAATGGTCTAGCTTTGATTAAGCACCAGAGCTGGATACCCAAAGTCCTGTCCTATCCATCACCCACCAAAGAAAGTTTGTGTGATCTGCCTTTCTGCAGAGCCAGGTGCTGTAGGACTCATTATGACTTGGAGCACTTCCACCAGCGCCAGCCACTGGGGGCAAAGCAGCAGGTACTGCTCTGTGCTCTCATCTAAGAGGGATTTATGCAAGAGCACGTTGCACTGAGATAATGAAACCCTGCTCAAATTTTAACAGGTGTCAAAGCACTGGAGAAACCTAACTCCAAGCTAGAGCATCTTTGTGGGAAAGTCCTTTATGTGGCTCCTGGTTTCTTCACAGGGTGAGAGAGCTATTGCATTTTTCCAAGCTATTCAAGGGCTTAGACACTTCAAGGTGAAATATTTCAAAGTAAGTCAGTGCTGTGCTTAGTTTAATGTGGAGCTGCAAAGGATACTTCTAAGTACCAGACAGTGCTTGTGCTGCATGAACTGTGAAATGCTTTACAGCTGCAAAATACCCACAGCAGTCAGCACACCTTTGTGCCCCTAAGGCTCTGAAGCATTTCTGAAAATGTTAAATTCAGATTCACCTCTTCAAATGTTATAGCCAGAAATAGCCCTACACACATTAGTTTCTTGATTCAAGAAAACTGTACCTTTTTCTGCATGCATTTTAACAAAAAATTAGCTAGAGATTTCCTCACCAGAAGCTCAGAGCCTACAGAACTGTCTGAGAGGTGACTAATTCATGGATCTTGGGAGGACACACAGCTACAGAAAGTGATGCAAATAATTATTTTTGTAAATTTATGTGTGATAATCACTGCAATGAGTGAAAGGTGGTCTTTGGGTTAGGACAATGGGAAGCAGCTGGCTGCATGTAGAACAGACCAAAGAACATACTAATACTTCTGCAGAACAGCTATTATTCAATTTACCCATTAAATGCTCATAGCCAGAACAATCAGCACATTCTTGTGCAAGAGGCATGGAAGAAGAAACAGGTGGGGAAAAGTTAGAGCATTTCAGCTAACTCATGAGAACTGAGGTTTTAGAGGAAACTCTAGCTTTTGTAGTCAAGGCAGGTACATTTTCTATGAGAAAAACATTATTTCCTTCTTGCTTTTTAATCAGTACAATTCTCCCAAATTTGGCATAGTAATTAGTCTGAAAACTTCATGGAATAAAAAACATAAACTTTTATCATATTGTATTTAATTACGTATGTCATACTTCCATTTTATAATTATAAGGTTATGAAGATCACTTTACTGACTTTTCAATTATTTTTCAATTAATTGGTTTTCATTTTCATGCTCACTTATAAGGGATGTCTGCAAATTACTTTGTGGATGAGTGAAGTGTTGCAGAAGGTTCTGCTTCTGTTTCTTTTTCTGAAAAACAAGCTGGTGAAATAGAGTCAAGCATTCAGCATAAATTAAAAGCTCACACACGATACCTGGAAAATAGTTTGTAACTATAATTTTAGCTATGGTGATAGAACTGAATTGATGGCCTAGAAACAATACCCTTAGTGAGTACTAGAAGCTTATAGAAATAGCCTTGCTGAAGTACAGGAGCTTCAGATCAAAAATCCCACCCAGCTCCTGGACTCTCATGATTAAATCAGGATGTGCTTTATTCTTGGTATTAAGGAAAAAAACCACAACCACCACCACCAAAACCCTGTGTAAATGGAATTTTTAAAATATTTGAAACAAAGAATTCAGATAGACACAGCTGCTTTTATTTGCTCCAGACCTAAAATGGCTTCCCAAGGAAAATATGGCCTGTCACAGCAGCAGGGATACAGCATGCAGTTGTACAGTAGAAGTTGCTTGTGATGCTGCATTGCCTTTTGAACTGATACACTAAGTTTTTAATTACTGAAGTGCTGTGTCTGAAGGCAACCAATATTTGATATTTCAAGGGCTGATTAATATTTTCTGTGACCCATAAAACTGTGCATTTTCTCATCTACCGCAAACATCCTGGGGGAAAAAAAAAAAGCCACTATTTGTTTTCCTAGATGGTGAGAAGGGATCTGCATCCCACTGGTAATCAGTAAACCATTTACTTTGATTATTTCTGGTGTTTGGATTCCTCCATCGCACTGCATTAGTCCTACATGGAATAACAATTCTCTCCTGAAGCAGAGAAGAGTAAATAGCAGATGGGAAGGGGTAGCAGTTCAACACTCTATAAAATATGTATGAAAATGATCAAAATTCTCAAAAGTTATTAAGGCTTTTTGAAATAGCTGGAGGTTCACTAAGCAGAACCACAAGCTGAGACCTGAAAGAGACACTCTCACACTCAGCTTCAGAGGTAGACCAACCAAAAACCAAGCTGATTAAATGGACTCCAAAGACAACAAGAAGCCTTGTTTTGGCACGTGAAACTATGGAAGTGTTGCAAATTAGAGATTTCTATTACAAAACTGAATGTCTGGTTAAGAACATGAGCTTTTTGCATAATTGGGATAAATACAGGTGTGCAGGAATTCTGGAAGTTCAAATGTGCCTCATCCTCAGAATATGAATGTAACATTATTGCAGCTGTTTTTACAAAGAAATACCAGTCTTTCCTATTATAAAATTAAAAAATCAGAGTCTCAGACTAAGGTTTGGGTCAAAAGGTGTAGCTGAAAATTAAGGGTTTTAAGAAAGCAAGGCTAAGGCAGAGATTATTTCTAATTCCGATGAAATCAATTCACTGTAATTTGGTATGCACATTAAGTAGAAAGAAAATGTGGGGGGGAGGAGGAGGAGGTAGGAGCAAGTGAGACATAGTCAGTTGAAGACTAATACATCCCATGTTTCACCAAATCAAGGAGATGAAGGAGCAACTGGTATGGACTTGGAGCACTGCCTGCCTACAGCAGACAGCCAAGCTGCTCAGCAGAAGCCTTGGTTTTCCATGCTGATGGAGATGGTTCAGAGATGTGCCAGGAGCTGTTATTTAGATTGAATAAAAAGGAGAGCTTGCAGCCCATGCAGGAAGCAGGTTACCTCCCAAGAACTACAGTTTTACACGTAACAAGGTCTATCTTTGGTCTGTTTTCCCTGCAGTACCCAGGTATAAAAGTGCATATATAGGCATGATGTTCTTATGATACAGACAAGAGCCAGCATTGCTGTTTTAGAGTTAGAAACTGAAATGCAGAATAGTTCTCAGCTCACTCCAGTGCCAACAAGCACCTAAGTTCCTCCCTGCTGTACCTTATACAGCAGAATCTCTGAGTATATGAGAAAATGGGGGAGGATTTTAGATTTGTTGGTTATGCTACCTGTGGCTGAAAGGAAGTTCTAAAATATGAGTAGATTGGGCTATTTGAGGGGTTTGAAATAGCTCTGTGAAAGCTGCAGGGAAGAAGAATCTGATTTATCCTCCCTGTAATTTCACCTCTGCTCTTTCCTGCCTAAATCTCTACTGCACCCCTACAAAAGCCCAGAAAAGAAAAAAAAAAGGTAGTGTGTAAGCAGTAGAGGCCCTCAGAGCATGTAAGGGATGAAAAAGGTGTGGGAAAATTGAGAGATAACCTGAACCAAACAAATCTCTCCTGTTTACCAGACTAACTGCAGAATCTCTGAGGGCTGTTGTTATCCTACAGCTGAATACAAAAGTGTATCCTACTTGTGCCAGCAAAAATGGCTCTACAAAGAGCTGCACATGTGAAGACACTTAGGATCGGTGAGGTAGTTGAAATTATGCTTTTTGTCTTCCAAGTAGAGCCATGAAAAGTACTTCAGATTAAGGCCCATCCTAGATTGTAGCCATGGGGATTGACTTGCTAGTTATTGATTCCTATGGATCCAGAGATAGGCAGTTTGTGGGGAATGTGCTTGTTCCAGCTGTGGAAAAGGGGATACATGAGCCTGGCCATGTCAAGGTCTTGCTTTCAGCCCTACGTGTTTTTCATGTGACAAAAACCTAAAATCCTTTTCAGTTTGAGTTACTGGCTATTTTTGTCAGTACTTTAGCCGGTTCCTATCCACTATGGTATTCTTCATGGATTTAAAGTTGTGAATACCAGCAGAAGAAAGAGTCTATATTTTTGACTCAATAGTGAAATTAATTCTGTCAAAGTTCTATAACCATATAAGACCTGTAACAGACGCTCTTATCAAGCAAATGGCTATAATTCTTTTTTTTTTTTTGGTCAAGTCAAAGAAGTTCTGTGATTATGCTACTCCTGTAAAGATCACCAGAAGAAGAACAAAACAGGTTCCAGCTGGAAAGAAGAATACCCTTCTGCATTTAAAAGTAATTTTCTGTCTGGGATTCTTGTTCTAAACTGTAAAATCCCACTTGCTCCAGGTATGATCCCTTGCATTAAACATGCAATATACACTCTGAAATTTTAAACTGCTTACTTTCATGGACTAAAGTGTTATGCTTTCCAGCCTGTATTGGCATTAAAAGTGATATCCACATAAATATCAGTGTGAGTATTAAGGACAATGGAAATAAGCACTGTGTGATGCAATCCTGCAGGTTTTGTGCATTCTGGTCGTGACCCACCAAAGCACTGACTAGCATATATTTTGTCTTATATGCAGCCATTGAACTCAGCAAGGATATTTGCATCATTGAAGGTAAGGATGCATTTGAGCACTCAGCTGGATTACATCCAAAGCAATTCTCAGCTGTCAAGATCCTGCTTACTGTGCATAAAGTAGCAGAATTTGCAAGCAAGAAACACAGATGTGTCACTCTAAAGCAGTGCTTTACCCTTCAAAAACCACCAAAGTAACTATTTACACATAACCACAGTTAGTTACAAGCCTTCCTTCCAGGCAATGAATATGTATTTAACAGAGAGGGGAGCAGTGCAATGCAACTAACTACTTAAATTCTCAGTCTTGAATGTTGATAAGATAAAGATTAATTTCAAAGAAATGACTTCTACCCACAGAAATCCACCTAGTGTTGAGAACACAGGTCATTTACTCCAGATAAATGCATATGTTTGATCAGATTTGGACCAGTTTCTTGAGAGCTGGATCACTGTCACCCAAATGAAGCTCTCCCTACCACCACCTCACCCCACCTACATCTTGCTGGATTTTCTTCTGTTAGCATGTCACTACTACTCACTGCACTTCTCTTAAAGAACTCATTTTGTCCTTTGTTTTGTGATTCAATAAAGTTTACTTCCAGATTTTTAATTCTTGACTTTCATGCAATTCATAGCAAAATCTTTCCTTCATTCTAAAATCATTCTCTTCTTTAAAACAGTGAAAGGGGAAACAGACAAAACATTAGGAAAGGCTTTTTAATCAACTGCTGTATCAGGTTTTGGGTTTGTTTTTTTGTTTGGTTTTGGTTTTTTATATGTTTGACTCTAATACTATTTTTATATGATAGATCCCATGAAAAATCTTTTCAGTCAGTCTGTTCTCAAAGTTTAAATATACCACATTGAACAACCTAATTCCCACGTTCAACTAGCCCAATGACTGCTACTAATGAATAAACAGATTTGTGGTATAAGAATCCTGAAAGAATCCTTTTCACTGAAGAAAACATCCAAATATGCTTAAGAAGAAAGGAATGCAAGTTAAGTTTGCCCCTATCCATTAGTAATATAGAAAAAGCACTAATAATAATTATTTCTTTATTAGAATAAAAATAATATTGATCAAATAAAAGTTCAGACAGGGAACAGGGAAAAAATATATATTTGTAACAAGTATATCAGTCTCATACTGACACATGACAGTTTCACACTGGACATGTAAGTTCTTCCCATGAGTTTTAGTAACAAAAGTACAACAATTCAATACCAAATTGTGAATACATTGTTTAACTTGGCTGCCAAGTTAGAAAAGTGGCACCTCCCACTTTTTCTAAACAAAAAGTGTAACTTTGCTTTTTTTCCATGAATCTGTTGGTTATGCAGAAAGTACACAAGTTTTTCAGTTGCTTATGCAGGGAATATCAGTGGAAAAATAAGGTGCTAACCACAGAGGCAATGGAAAGCTAAAACATTCTTAGACAGGCTGGTAAGAGATGGAAGAGATGGGAAAACAAAACAAGTAATGAAGTAATGAAATAAGCCCATGGATACCATTAATCTTTAGGTAAACAATTTTAAAACAACCTTTTAGCCTTAGGGAGATCATGTTTCATTTAGACATAGCATGAGCCAGCTGCATCAGCAAATCCATCTCTCAAGGGCTACCATTTATTCTGACACTGAATGTTAGAGCTGCAGGCAATGAAAATTACTGATCAAAATCTGTATTTTAAAAATGTTTGCACGGGGGTGAGAAACTTCAGTGAGCTATAGTTGATGTTTCTTGGGGTAAGGAAACATGAGTCATATAATATATTGGTCATGGTTTTAGTTGTTTGTGAACCTGTCTTGATTACAGCTCACCTAGCAGATCTGTCCTTCATGTTGAAATTACATTTCATGGTCTAGCATGTGACCAAAGACTATGCTCTGATTCTTTGCTTGTGGTTTTTTTTGATTCAAGGGCTCAGCCAACTGAGCATCCCCTGTTTGTTTCCAGTTTTTAGCAGCTCAGAAGGGCTGTCTGTAAGCAAGCCCCTTGCAATGGGACCATCAGCATGGCTGCAGTAAGAATACTGCATGGTGCAAAGCGGGGTGCTGAGGGATTACTGGTGTCTTAAACACACAGAAAACTCCCCAAACTTTTGCAACAACAACCTTTTGCAACCAATACAAGTTAAGAAGAGAAGATCTCACAAGTGCAAATCATCTCATCCTCATTCATCCCAGCCAGTGCTTATTTATTGGAGGCAATTCCTTCTGAAAATTGAAATGCTTGAATTTACGGGGGATTGGTAACAAAAAATTACACGGTAAGAGATACAGTCTCCAGTTTCATTAATGCTATATGTTGTCTCTTTTGGACCTCTTGTTCCTCCTCAGAAAAGTTTTAAAATCTGAGTTGTAAAAAGTTTCCATTCTAAATGTTGAGGAATGTTTTACACCTGTAGCCCAACTCTGAGCTGACTTAGCATTTATGAAAGACTTTTTTAAGTCTTTAAGAGGCTTAATCCTCTGAGTTTTGGCAATGATTGTAATGGTTGTCCCATTACAGTGAGTCCCAAAGCAGGCAATAAAGAGTCCAAATGGTCCTGGTTATTGAGGACATTTTAAAATTGGGCTTGCCAATGCCAAATCAAGCTCAAGCAATTAGTCTGATATGTAAAGTGCTTGAGCAGGATCTGTGTGCTTAAGGAGAATTACACAGCAGAGTTAAATTGTTAGGGAACTCTTTCCATGCAAAGGGCTGCCCACTATTTCTGTCACTGAGCTCTTCCCTCAACCAGAACATATATATGAAGCATAAAACTTAGGTCTGATCCTGAATGGTGCCAGAAGGATGATGCTTTAGCACTTCCGCTCCAAAAGCAAAAAATGGGTGGCAATTCGAAGCCATGCTTGGACACGTAACTGCTTGCCCTCTCTTAGCATATGCTCCAACATCAATCTGCTTTATTTCTTTTTACTGTAATTGAACATGCTTTATTAAAAAGCAAGGGTAAGTTGTGTAAAAGTTGAAAACCCTTTACTATTGTGTGACTGTAGAAATGGTTTTCTGCCATATTTCTTTCTTTTGCTCTCTCTGAACTAGAATTTATTTCTGGAGTCAATGGTTATCTGCAATGGGCAGCCTGATAGGCCACATGAAGAGCAAATGGTGCATTGTATTGGACCACAAAGCACCAATTCTTCCTTACTGACCTGGAGCACCCAACCATGAAGTCATCCTGGGTGGCTGGGGAAAGGTTAGGACACCAGTAGGGAATATAATTTTGAAGCTGGCAGAACAGGACTGTTAGGAAAGTGTCATGCTAAAACAGACATAAGGAGGAAATATTTTGAAAAGCACTGGCTTTGTGCCCCAAGCTCATCAGAGAACTTTCCGAGAAGAAGCTGTGCCTGTTCTTCCAATCACTGTTTCACCTGAATGGTGTATGGCAAGACGGTCCTCATCTAATACACGTAAGGGCTGAATTCATTAACCAGCAACACTGCCTGAAAGCTTTTTCTTTGCCTCAGAGTACATGAGGGTGGTGTAATTCATGGAGTTCAAGACTGACAGATGGAATTATTTTGACCTTGGTTACACAAGCAAGGTTATGTATGTATGGTAGTCCAATTCTAAGTACAAAGACCATATCTAAAAGGCTGGGAAGGTGTACAGAGGTCAAAGGCATTATGAACCATGTCACAAAGACACTTTAAAATGGGCAATAGTGCTTAGCTGGGGAAATCAGAAAGACCTCCAATTTCAGCTCCTTATTTTCAGTCATGTACTGTTGAATCCTGTGCCTACTAAGCAAAATGAGCACTAAATAATTTGCTCAAAATGGCTTAATAATAGCATTTTAGCTCTTCTAGCCAGCATCCTCTGTTTGATGCATAATTTTTCACTTCTCTGAGGAAATACTGTGATTGCTTGAAAGAGGCTCTTCATACAAGACAGATCTTGATTTGAAACCTGAGACAGAAGTTGTCTCTGCACAAAAAAGAGCTATGTTTTTTCCCTTGAACACCCTGTATAACACACCCAGAATATGCTGCAAGCTGAATAGTCCATTTAAACAGAGCCTTTGGCTTTTGTCCTTACTGAAATTAGAAACAGTACTGTTCTACAGTTTCTCTACTTTGACTCCACAGTAAATATTATTCAGAAATAAAGATTTATAATTAAATAATAGAAAATGAATGGGATTGACAAGTGTATAGGTGGCACTCAATTGTAGCTGTCTATAATAGGCTTAAAAGTGTGAAAGTTGTTAAATGTAAAATAATAATTACCTTGTAATGGCAGAAAGTTACTGAGAACAAATGTTTCAGGGTTAAAGTGCCTTAATTTATGCAAGTTTTGCACCATTATTTTAATACCACAGATCACCCCCTGACTTACAGTGGAATAAAAGGAAAAATTAATTTCTGTCTCCAGTTAGCAGTGACTCACGTTACACCTGGATGTCTGTATTGGTAGAGAGCTTATGCCTAAATTACAGATTTCCAAAGTTGGCAATCATAAGACTTTTTCTCTATTTATTGATACAACCAAAGCTGATGTTTTCTCTAAGTGATTTGGAGAAATCAAAGCCCAGAAAGCAAAGCAGTATCTGGCTGCTACTTCAGCAGTGCTTCACACAGCAGTACACAATCAGAAGAAACTTTTGCTGACTGTTCTGTCTTTAAGAGCAGGATACAATATTTGATCAAACAGGATTCCCTTGTGTTTCTGCAAATCTCTAAAAGTCTTGAAATAAAGGTCAGGAACTGATAAACATCCTTTATACATATTGATGTCTTTATACTTCTATACCAAGAGTGTAAAATACTCATATCCTACCTGGGGGTGACACCTGGGATGGGATTACTGTTTCTGCTAGTTTTTCCACCAGAAAACAGGCAGGACTCTTGTGGCCAGCCAGGAGCATGCACATGCAGTGCAGGAAGCAAGAGCCACACTGAGTTCTGGGTCAGCCACGTGTAATCTGGATGTGGCCTTCAGCAGACTGAGGTTTACGTGTGAAATACCAAAGTGCAAAGGAGCTGACACCAAATGCAACCTCGCTTGCTATACAGCAACACTAAAAAGTACATTTAAGGAACAAAATGCTAGACAGCACTAAGACAGCTAATGGCAACCAGCTAATAAAAGAGATGATATCACAACAATTTCAAGTGATACTAGAGAGCAGAGCCCCAGTTTCAAAAAGCTGGACTTGTGCAAGCACATTCTAATCCTCTTTTATCCTGTGATGTGAGAAACATCATTATGCTAATGGCTTGGGTGTTTTGTTGTATTTTATATTTCAAATGAATAAGTTTAAAATCTGTATAAAGAAAGTAAACAAGTAAAGGTGAACCTTGTTTTTTTCTGTGAACACCTGCAATAGATTTTAAAAAAGATTGATGTAAAACAAGGCACAAGACACAAAATGCGTCAGAAGCATTTGAATAACAAGGAAACTGAAGGGGGTGCAGCAAAAGGCATTGGTGATTCAATAACATTCATCAAGATTTGTAATAGTACAGGACCTCTTACAGATAAACAAGGAGACTCGTGGACAGAAAAAGAACCGAGAATAATTGCTGAGACTCTCAGGGCACAGAAAATAGACTGGAACTATAAGAGAAACTGTTGACTGGCAGTAGCTACTTGCACTGAAGTAATAATCTAATTCTTTCATATCATAAACCAAGAAAGGAAAAGTGAGATTCAAGTAAAAGCCAAGGCAAGCCACAGGGAAATTCCAAGTTAAAATGCTGAAAGCTTGTAGTAAGTCCCTTGATTTTAGAAGTTTTACACAGCCTGGGCCTATGAAGAGTGTCCTGACAAAATAGAATAAAATGCAGATTCTTCCCTTAGGAGAAAAAATAATAGTTGAATTAATAACAAATATTAGATTGTAACAAATCTAAAAAACAAATCTTACTTGAAACTGAACAATCAGGAGAAGGAGGAAAATATTCAGGCCCCATGTTCCAAAGCACAGGAGTGCTTAATTAGATGGCTAGGGCAAACTTTGCCAATGCTCTGTTGTCAGCTAGGAGGGATTGCTGTACTCCTGTCCAAATTATCCCAACTGGTACGCAACTGTGTAAACTCCCTGTCTCATTTTCCATGAGGAAAGCTAACGTAACTTTTCCAGGACAGTCAAAGTGCAAATAGGCATGATTTGTAACACTGGGCAGGTATCAGAGAAGCTTCTCAAAGAAGGTATTCAACTGTTTCCTTGACTCTGTGCTTGGGGTGTGTGATGAGGCAGATGCAAAAAAAAGAAAGAAGAAATTTACAGTGCAAATCGGACATTTTAAAAACAGAATTTTCAGTAGGAAAATCAGCTAAAAGTTAACATATTTTGCTGTGAAGCAGGGCAACGGTTAAATAATTATTCCTTCTCAGAGCAAAGTTCTGAAATATTCAAATCACAAATCTTGAAACAAAATAATCTTTTCAGGTCTTTGAGCTTAAACAAAAGTTTTTATGCTTTTTTTTTTTTTTTTTTCCAGTCAGAATCATGAAAGTGAAACAAAAACTGAACCCTTTAAACAAGAAGTTTTGAACAAAACCTGTACCCCCTTAAGCAGGTAGGTTGCAATCAAAATCAAAATTTGATGGCACAAATATATAAGAAATAAGGCCTCCCCCTTCAAATCTTCCTCAAAACAACTTTTATCTTTCATAATGACCTTTTTTTGTTTTCCACTGAGTTGGAAGCCTGATTTGTGAATTGTCTTTGAATGTTACTTCTGTTCCTTAGATAAAATATACTTCTCATCTTGGCATAGAACAAGCTTTGGTTTTGTTTTCTGTAATGTAGCAAGAAGCCAGATGTGAGTTTGTGTTCTGGAATCAGGAATGTTAAAATAGCATTAAATCTGTAACTAAATGGCATTTGAGAACCAGAAGCAGGTAGACCTTATTGGCAAGTCATCTGCTGTATCTTTCTAGTAGGAATAAAACCAATGGATCTTCAGATTTCCAAGGAGCACACTCTAAACTGACAAATGAAATGCAGAATCATTGAAGTGCCATATTACTGTTATGTGTACCATCATTTGCTTTATCCTTGTGTTTGAATGAAGATGTGGGAATGGAAGATAGGACCAAAAAAGTGCAACAGTTTTTCCATTAACAAAAAGTGCTTTCCCTTTGGTTCTTCTCTGGACGTGGACAGTACAATTATGGCAATTGAGTGCCACTTATATACCTATCATTTTGCAAAACAGAAACTAGATTACTTCAGATTTAACTTCTCATTTAGTTCACATTTCTAGCTAAATATAGGTCAGAACACGGACTCACTGCCACTGAGGCAAGAAGCAGGTATAAACTGATTTATTGCTGTAATTCTATGCCTGCCTTGGTCCATCTGTTTCCATAAGCCCTATGACAGCTGAAGTGCACATGATGCCCAGTTGCTGGAGAGACTTTGTGATCTTCAGAACTCAATCAGTTGTAATTGCTATTCCCACCATGCTGCTGCTTCTACAGCAGCATATTTACACAACAACAACAGAAAAATACACTTGTTGATGTAAAACATTCCCCTCTAGGCTGTTCCAGGCCAGAGTGCAAGCCAGCCAGAAGTATACACTGCACCAGCAGCAGCTGGAGCCTGAGCATTTTCATCCTGCAGAACGGGACCCCAAATGGCCATCGCTCGTCTCCCACCTCACACTGGCACCAGGCATCCACAACATGAGTTGGCTTCAAGGAATGTTCAGGCCCACTTCTGAGGGCAGGGCACTGCTTGGCTTTTCTGGTAAAGTTCCTTGTTGCTATGAAAATTTTCCAAAACAGGCAATTAATCTTGGAGGAACATTGGGGATATTACAAGAATTAAATGTAGCACTTGAAAACAAACTTAAAGCTAAAAAGTTTAAAGTTTCCTCACTTCGTATATTCAAAAATTTACTAATTATATCTTACAGTTGTGTCTCATTTTCCCCCTGAGATCTGAGACGCAAAATTATGTGTCATCAGTATTTACTGGCAATATTTTTGTGGATCATCCTTATACCACAATGCTCTCTGGTCCCTGATGGATATTATAAAGAAATTTGCTGCGTGGTGAGATTTGTCTAGGACTTAATGGAAGTAGTGGTGATCATTATTTCTCCCAGTCCTCTTGCCATCTTCACTGATGGCTGTGCTAAGAAATCACTAGCACCTACTCTGAATACAGCCTGCATCCACTCTGTAGGACAGAAACTGAAGCAATTGACTGTCTTAGGCCCTGTGGGCTTGACTTAGGCTTCTCCTTGTGTTTATGGCAGTGAAATCATCTTTGTGCAAATCAGAAACATTTGACTTGAAGTTAGGAAAGATGCATAGCTTTGCATCCCAGAGGCAAGGGTCTGCTTAGGCCTCTTTGGTATGTGACCACAAAGAATTCTGTCATTTTCACTTGATAACTTTATTGCAACTGTTGTGGCTTCATTATAGCATTTATTTATATCTCCTGTTGAAACACAGTGTGGTCACATAATATTATAATATTTATATATTATTCACATAATATAGTCACCACTATTTAAAAGTATTTATTACAAATAAGAAAGGATTATATAATGTACTGGACTTCTCAGAGGGTTGGAACAGATTGAGGTTCTTTGTGAAAACTCTGTTCTTCTCTCATCCCAGTTCTGTAGCGCTCTCAGAGCCGATATCCTACTGCAGCCCAAATACACAGAATGCTCATGCAAAATGTTAAGCCTGATCTTCTGTCATGACAGCTATCATGCTGCTTTCCACTAAGGAAATCATGTTAGAGGCTTTTATCAGTATGAATCAGGAGGTGACTAAATGCCAGTCTCTGATAATACAAAAGATCCTGAACCTGCTTTTGGTTTGTTCATCCCCCACCACCTATGCTTGTGCTTCTGCTAGTAGCTATTCTGAATAGTAACACAGGTTGGAAAGTTGATTTCTATTTTAAAATTTTTAAATTACATTCATTTCCAGTTTGGAAGCAGGAAAAAATATTATCTCTATTGATTTAAGACTTTGGATAATATATCTCTCCATGCCTTTAATAACACGATGGCTAGCAGTGAATTCTCAAGCACTGATTGATCACACTGATACCTTGCAATTGTGAAGAGCTGATTTAACCCTTCAGTTATGTGCTTCTAATCAAACATAACAACCTAGCTATAGATACTGCTACATCCAGTGTACAGAGACAGAATGGTAGGGAAGCAAATCTCTAATTGGATAACTCAGGTGACTTAAGAAAGAACATATAAGTGAAACAGCACCCAGCTGGCTGTATGTGTGGTATTAACTGTGCACAAACTGAGGGAGGTATTTTATGAAGCACAAACTTGTGCTGTGACCTAAGAAGTGAATAAACACTATACATACAGCTATTATTGCATGTCTCATATAGAAAGGATGGAAGCTAGTCATTTGGCAGCTGTGACTTCTTACTCAGTTGGCAATGCACTTTTTTTACAAGGGTAGGGCCTTCTAGATTAATTATTACAAAGAGTCACAGTGCCATCTAGAGACTGCAGACAGACAGCTTTCAGAACTGATAATAGAGGAACAGAAAGGCTTTGTTTCCATACTTAGGTTTAACACATTATGCCTCGAGAACGCTGCTTTTCACGGAAACAATAGCATGCTTTGTGGTTATTAATATCCAGTTTTGAACACGAGCCTACCTCTTGTCTTCATGGGGTTTTGTTGAAACCCAATCTTAAACATGAAAATGCAAAGAAGACTGGTGTCTGGTGGAAGAAGCAAGCTTAAGCAAAACTAGCCTCACATCCAAGCCAAGCCCCTGAAGTATTTTTGGCTGAAGTGCAGCTGTGCTGTTGAACACCAGAAGGCACTATGCACTCGTGAGATAATCCGAGGGAACTTCAGAGCAAATGCAAGTCGCACATGCTTTCCCTTGCTCTGTTTATTGGGGTGGGAGGCAAGGCTCAGGTAGGAAGTATTTTGCACTTCCAGCCTTTCTGATTAGCGTTGTGTTGGGAAGCCTGTGTGCTCAGTGTTGGCTGTGCAAACGCAGCCTTCACGCCCATAGGAAGGCAGGCAGAGTGGCACAGGTGTCTGAAGAGCATTTCCTCTCTTTGCTCCGTACGTGTGAGGAAAAACCACCTGGCAGAAGTCAGTTACCAGAAAGACCAAGGTAAACATTGTGGGATTAGCAAAGGAGAAAAGTAACACATTCTGATTTTTTTTTTTTTTAATTAAACCAAAGAGATTTAATCAATGTCTTCTAGTGACAAGAAGCCACTTAGAATTTTCCTGAGACCTGAAGCAGGAGTTGCAATCTGCCCCTGTAAACAGTGCACCTGCATCAGACAATTTGGGATTCAGATGGCCCAGGAGGAAAGAGCTAGGTTTGGGAGTTGGGTGACATGGTTCATGGCCATACTTTGTATAATTAAGTCAGGCATCCAAAATCAGTTGGGTTAGGTCTCCTGTCTCTGTGGAGAAGATGCAAATATTTCATTTAAACCCCATTTCTGGGGATTTGGGAACCCAGGGCACACAGAGTAATTTGAGCTTACACTTCATATTCTTGGTGCTTTGAAGGAGAAGGGAGAGGAAGATTTGGAGGCCTGGAGGCTTTGCAGGTTATTTGGAAGGCTCAGCAATTCCCCAAAACCAGCAATTCCCCATTCCTCCTCTCCCAGTGTCTGTAAAGCCATTTCAAAGCTGGGACAACAGTTACCCACGGCCTTTACACTGGATGCTGTCGCAGAACCAAATGAGAACTTCAGGAAAAGTTTATCAGGAAGACCCTCCTGCTGAGTAACAAGGTGTAGCTAGCATGTTTTCTAAACTCCTTCTCAGAGAGGAGTAGAGGTGTGGCTGGATCCAGTCCTATCCCCAGACTTGGTCATTAGTTCATGTCTAAAGAACTGTACAGGTGAAATAGAACCTCTATACAAGTTTTTCCTGCAGGATTAAGGGTGGTAAACCAGATATTCAATATTAATAAAATGAATGGGTTTTTTTAATTGTTAATGATTAGGTAAAAATGTAAAAAAAAAAAAAGGTAAAAATTGAAAAAGTAAAAATGGAAAAGAACGCAAGGTCAGAAAGACAAAAGGCTTTAGTCAGAATTACTTACTACACAATTAAACCACAAATATAGCACACTTCTTATTAAATCAATAATATCAGAGTTGGCTTATCAAGTATATATTGATGTTACTCACCCATACCAATGGTCATGAGCAATCACTTTCACCCAGCCCTGAGGGGTATCCTTGAGGGACAGCCCCATGAAAGGGAAGGATCCTCACACACCTTAGAGAGGTATGCTAGAAATCCCCTCCATGAAAAAGTGGGACTGGTCTTTTATAGTGTAAAACAATTGACTGTCAATCACATACAATTATGTGTTGTTGTGCCTCCTGTGGTGGGCTGACCTTGGCTGGGTACCAGGTTCCCACCAAGCCACTCCACCACTCCCCTTCCCAGNGTGCCTCCTGTGGTGGGCTGACCTTGGCTGGGTACCAGGTTCCCACCAAGCCACTCCACCACTCCCCTTCCCAGCAGGACAGGGGAGAGAGAGTAAAATGGAAAACAACTCTTAGATTGAGATAAGGCAGTTTACTAAAGCAAAAGTTAAAGTTTGGGTGTGCATTAAGCAAAGGGAAAAAGAAAGTTTATTCTCTACTTCCTATCAGCAAGAGATGTTCAGCCACTTTCCAGGAAGCAGGGCTTCAGCAGATGGAGTGATTGCTCCAGAAGACAAACATTCTAAACAGCGAAAGTCCCCTGCCCCATTCCTCCTCCCCTTAGCTTTCACACCTGAGCTGACATCCTATGGGATGGAATATCCCTTTGGTTAATTTGGGTCAGCTCTCCAAGTTGTGTCCCCTCCCAGGATCTTGCCCACCCGCAGCCCCTAGATGGGGGTGGGGTGATGTGGGAGAGGCAGC
This sequence comes from Rhipidura dahli, assembly GCA_013399225.1. NCBI lineage: Eukaryota > Metazoa > Chordata > Aves > Passeriformes > Rhipiduridae > Rhipidura > Rhipidura dahli. The sequence continues at coordinate 1,365,122 of VXAC01002721.1, read as the reverse complement.
GCTGATGCCGTGCCAGCACTGCTCAGCACGAGCCAAAACACTGGTGTGCTATCAACAGCTTCCCATGCAAGGCACAGCACTGAGAGGGCTGCTAAGGGAAAATGAACTTCAGCTCAGCCAGACCCAATACACTTACTCAACAAAATATGCTTTTTTGCTGAAAGAGATATTATCAGCTCTTGGGTTTCTTCTACTAGGCACTTCTGGCTCTCACACTCCCCTCAGGGCCTGCACACCCATGTTGGTGCCAGCCTCAGCCTGGAAGCATCTGTCTGGCACTTGCTCATGATGGGTCTAAACTGAGACCATTTGGCAAGATGGTCTCAGCATTCTTCAACACTAAAAATCCTCTTTGCTCAATCCACCACTGCCAACTTGTAAATAAGGGAAATTCTGAGCTGCTGTACCCTGGCCTAGGCAGAGCATCCTGCTACAGACACTTGAATACATGACTTCTTTGCATACCATGCAAACTTAAAATCTTCACTTTTCCCCTTTAGCAGAGTGAAAATAGAGTTTGGATAACCAAATGATAATAACATACTGTGTGGGCTAAGGAAAAATCACTGGCAAGCCTATTGGAGCCTCCTATGTCCCCAAAGTACATCTTGTTGAAGAATTACTCTTCCCCTGGCAGAGGGAGAGAGACCCTGCTTTTTGTTGCTTCAGGAACGAGCACATGAGGATGCTTAGCTATCATGCCCTCATCTCACTATTCTGTTTTTGTCTCATGAAAGGGTATTTTCTCTTTGAGAAATTAGGGTAGAATGGTGCTAGGAGCTTGATGACTATCACAGCCAGCCCAGGATTACCCTCCTGCAGGAAGAGCCATTGTGCATATCTGCATCCAGTGATCCCTACAAAGGGTAAGTCTCAGCCCTCCCTGAGACAACTGCTAGAGTGTCTGTGTTGGGGCACTGAGGAAGTTAGAGCCAAAGGAAGCCCTACCACTGCTTTCTGCTCCTGCAGTTGCTCTGTGGCCCATGGGGCAGCCCTGCTCCTCCTGTACCACCACAGTGCCGTCTCTGAAGAAACCAGAGCAGCCCCATGATGAGGTGACTGTGTAAATCCTGCCTTGCTGCCTTCTGTACCTGTTTGTTAACATGTAAGAGGGGTTTTTTCCATCTTATACAAGACTGGAATTGATTCTTTAAAATGGGACATATTAAAATTTGGAGGCTGGCCTCAGCATCCTGCTGTAGCACTCAATCCAAGGAGAAAAGTCAAAGCAAAAGGAATGTGGTATACTGGGAATTATCAGTCACCACTGCACACAGGGTGAGCATGTACTCATCAGCCTGACTCTTTCCTGAGATGACAAAATGAACTACCCTTTTCTTTTCCTCTCTTAACTCAGCTTCATGAAATGTAAAAAGGAAAGAAAATGACAGTGTGTTCCAACCAAAAATATTTATACAAGGGAGCCCCATGGAAGCCTCTTGAGATTCGTCTCAATTATGGGTCCTGTTTCTCCACAGAGTTACTCTATGAATGGTGGTAAAAACCCTCTCTGCCTCTTTTTAGATAGACAGAGAGAGAAGTGCATTGCCTAACTACAATATGCTAACACAGAGATGAGATCACTTTGTTTTATTGATTTATATCAGTTACCCTGTTGGCTCTTTCTTAGTTTGTATACATAATTTAATTGCAGTTTAAAACAAATAACCTGAAAAATTCCGTAATATTATCCAGAAATCTGTTTTCTTTCCCACTAAGAAAGGAATTTCTCACTTGTTCTGGGGATCTAAAGTTCAACCTTTCTAAAGCCGAAGACTACCCCACCTGTGGCTAGCCCAGTATTCGATGTAACCATTGTAGATTTGTCTGTAACAGGCTGAGTGAGAAGTTATTTTATGAAAGTTGTTGAGGAAACCTACAGAGCAGCTCTCTGTTTGAGAAGGCAATTTAATGGATCATGAAGTGACAAACCAGCATGACAGATCTTCCATATTTTTCAGCAGTAAAACTGCTGAAAAAACTCCTCACTAAAACAAAAAGCCCAGCATGTAGTAAAGAGCAAGGGCTGCAGAGTGGAAGGGCCTTAATAGGGCTCTCAGAGGGGGTACCAGAAAACAGATCTGCTTGATAGTCTGCTGAGAGCTCTGCTGTTAAAAATCGCCTTTTCATACGAGACTAATAACCTCCAATTTTGCAAGGAAACTTGTGGGTAAAATCTAGTTTTGCTGCAAATCCAGATGCTCTACTTGCACAGTTTTACAGCCGTGCTGAAGGCTTCTTCCATGGGGCTGGGGATAGGCTGGCACCCAGGGCTGGGAGCAGGCAGTCCCTGGGACAAGAGTTTCCTGCTGGACCTTGGCTGGAAGCAGCTCCTGGGTCAGGTCACGGTCCCTTGGGAGCCCCCAGGACACCCTGCAGCCATGCCAGTCATCCCTGGAGGCTGCAATCAGGGCCCTTGAAGTTTGTAAGTAGAGGGATTCAGCACTGCATTTTCTTTCTTTTGGTTCTAATTACGGTTGCAGAATATTTGAATTCTTTTGCATATATATTAAATGGTGTCTCATACCAAGTTTTTTTCTTCACAGGAGGGGTAATAAGGTCCTTGTGAATTCATATCCAAACAGATTCTCTAGATCACAGAAGTGAGGCGTTGAGCTGCAAGTAGGACAGACTCAACATAACAAAACAGCGAGGGCTCTCCACACTTACACTGCCAGTGTGTCAGGCTGCAGAGCTAAGCTGAACCACAAATGATTGCATGGTAAGGTTTATTTTGCTCCTTTTTAATGGAGCATATCTGTACAGATAGATTATAACAGTCTTTATGTAAGCACAAATTCTTACCCTTCTCTCCTCTACAGGAGTTAAGTAAGCTCTGTTAAAAGACTCCCAAGACTTCCAAAGAAAAATTGAAGTGTTCATGCTGTTAATTCTCGTTTCTGCTTCCTTCTTCATGATTAATTTAACCAGTGCAGTGTAGTTATTTTCAGAGGCACCAAGCCAGCGAATCATTTCATTCAGCTTTCAAGCTGTGAGATGGAGAATTTGGGTTTGAATATGAATTTGATAGCAGCAACAGTAGCAGTGGGAAGCTTTATCTGTCAAAGGGAGTCAAAATGGAGCAGAACTGAGAACTCCATCAGCAAGAGAATCTGTCATAGCTGTCCTGCAGTAGTTCAAGTCCTTTATTTTTCCCTCTTAATCTGGTGACAGAAAAAGTGTTCATGCCTGGCTCAGCACTTCTAATCTAGGCATGCTGTAAAAACACAAAGCCCTTGATAAATGCTGGCCTCTACTAATTTGTGCCAAAAAGAACAAAGGTTCTGTAACTAGTTTGGGGGTCTGTAAGTGCTGATTTGGGTTGAAATGCTAAATTATAATCTAATTTTTTAATTTTTCATTTAATTTTTTGCAAAGAGTAAGCTGCCAAAGTGTAGCTCTTAGGCTCTGAAATCTACAGAAAAGCTGGGAGTCCTCACATGGCCTCCACTCAGGTCACTTTCATAAACTGTCCTTGAAAAAGAGAAAAGTTCGCCTGCTCAAATACAGCTGTGCTGGAGATCAAAACTAACCACATGAATTTGATCAGAGAAGCTGAAGCTGTGTGGGAAAACCATCCTGCAGTGCAGTTCATGGGCTATGTTCACATGAAAGTCATGGTACCTGTACTTCACACTGCCCTAATGAATCACTCATCATATGATCAGCGTTTGCCGATATGTCTTTAAACAAAATTAGGTAAAATGGACTTTACATATTTTCCTCTTTTTATTATTCTCATCAGCCTTTGATTGTTTTTAAGGACAATCAAGTTTTGTTTCACTAATCTTTTTTTTCCTAGCTCCCTTCCTTTCCCTCCTTTGTTGCCTTGCCTCTGCCCTTCCCCTCCTGTGAGGCTGACCTCAGCCAGCCTGCTGGGTGAGTGAAACTGGCCTTGAGACACTGGCTGCTCTTCCCATGGTTTTAGTGACCCTCACTTTAAGGACTCCTTACAGGATCTCACTTGTGCTTCCTACTGCATGCTGCTCATTCTGTTCCCCTTTTGTCATCTGTCTTCCTCCCTTCTATCCTATGATCTGCTCTGTTGTCATTTGCACTCTCCTTGAGGGATTCCCTTTGTCTCCTTCTGGCTTTCCTTTGAGCAATCACAGAAGATTCCAACCGAGAAAACTGGCTGACAGACCCATTTAATCTAATTGAGGCATTTTCTTGGAATCTAGGGCTACTGAGTGAGCTTTACCTAAAACCATTCTTCCATTATGTTCTCTACCAGAGAGCACAACTAAAGGGACACAAAGCTGAATGTCACCTTTGCTGGGGCATCTATAGGTTCCCATAATCAGTCTTCATCTGAACTTTGCAGCTTCTGTCTAGCAAGGACATGTCTTTTCCTACTGATTTTTACTAAGATAAGATTTTTAATAAGATAAGGTTCTTATCTTAGCTGTCTTTTCACAGTATTTATCCTCTCTTGTACAAGAACTGTACTCACTTTTGTATAAAAAAGTGTATCTTACACTTTCTTTTTCTACATATCCACTAGTAACCATTTTTGGAAGTGGGATATAAAAATGGCTTCTGGCTTAAACCAGATGGACAATCTAAATGCTTTCTTTGCTTTTGATAGGCTCCACAAATTCTGCTTTAATCAGTGCTCCTACCCTATTCTTTTGACCCCATTATTTATATGTCTACAACTTAAAATTCCATTTGTGTTTTAGCCTAGCTGATACTTCCAAGTATAAGCTTCTGTATGGGGATTCATGTCTGTCTTGCCCAAGGCATGGATCCAAGCCCAAGATCTATGTGAACTTGTGCTGTACACTCTTGAGAGCTGGGACCATAATTTTGTCCTGTGCATGCACTGCATGTACTTGGAGAGCCTGGTTCTCTGACCACCTCTCTGTAGTGCTGCCCAGACCACCAGTAAAGGAATAGGATTATGTGAAGGAAGCTTGGTAGTTGTAGGATAATAATTAAATGCTGGCACCCAAGTGGTTTAGAAAATGATGCAAGAGCCCTCTGAATTTTAGATGTTCTCATCCTGTTTTTCTTTACATTACTCAGTGCCTAATTACTATGGGAGGGGAGGGGGGAAAGTGTTGTTCTCAGTATTATGCAAAGATGGCACTGTTCCAAAGCTGCAGTTGCCATGTACACAGCATTCAGGACAGGACACTGTAAGTTAGTGGCTAGGAAAATATTAGTAATGGTAAAAAGATCTATTAGTATGAGAAAATTCACAAGGTAAAGATGATGTCACTGTCAATATGACTCCAAATGCCAGGGACAGATGAACACCCTGGTCAGTCTCGTCAAATATTAAGACAAAAGCTCAAAGTTTTCTAGTGAGTTATATTTGATGGATTATGCAGCAGAAGTATAGAAATGTGATTAAGTGATGTCTGTGACTTCCTAGAGTTTTATTGGCACATTTCTTTACAGGAAGGGGGTACTTTAGGGGCATTATGATGTGAACTGATTTCTTAGTGCATTTCATTAATTGATTTATGTGATATTTGAGAACAATGAATGATGTCTTAGAAGTTGAATTTTCAGAATATATTTTTATATTTTTGTAAAAAATAACTAAAATGGCTACATACCTTCCTTCTGCTGCAATTAAATTGTTTTAAAATAAGTATGCCTCATATATACACCAATGATTCAGTATTATTTTACTCTAATTCACTCCAAGGGATCTATTAACAAGACCCCCAGTTACTCTGCCTTAGGGGCAGATCATAACACTTAAATACAAACATTGCAGCTACTATAAGCTCAGGGAGTAGTTGAATATTGATCACTCTGAACCCTGACAACGTGGTAGCCAGTGAAAAGGAAATTATTGTTTTATGACTCTATCCTGCAAGCAATCTTTTAAGCAAAATTCTAGATCATTTCAAGACCAAAATCCATTCCTTACACACACTCATGTATCTTATACACCTTTTTAACTGTTTAGCTCTGTGACTTTTTAATTAAAATTTTAGCACAGACAACTTTGAACTACCATTTTTGCTTCATTCTGAACTACCATCTTCTCTTTACTTGTATTTAAAAAACTGGCAGAATGTTAAGAATGTTATATAACAGGCTTTTCTCCTAGGTTTGTATTTTATTAGAAAGCTAATGGCAGAGCTCTGATGCCTTGGGGCTCCAGACAGCTGTAGCAGAAATCTCTAAGTAATAGACACATTAGTTCAATTTTCTTCTTGAATTTACATCATAATGATTTTTCTTTCAGTCTCGAGTAAATCTTGCCATCAACAGATACCACCAAAAAAAATCCCTTCATACCCAGTAAATTGCAAAAGTACAGACTGGTGTAGATATCATGCTAAAATTGTAAATTGTAGCTAAATGGAATTTGCTGCTATAACAGTTCTTCTTCCAAAAACTTTATTGGTTCTGTTTGTGGAGTAAGCCACAGGACTGTGACTGCCCAGCAACACAGCTCAACGAGAACTCAGATTCAGGAGATTTAGCTAAAGCTCCACTTACTTTCTGTTTTCTTATTTTGTGGCTGTTTTTTTTTCTTTCTCCTTGCTTTATTCACGACAGTTCAAGCACACTGGTTTTGCTTTTGACTGCAGCTTTTATCTAGCCCTGATATCCCACACTCTGCCTGGTGAGTCACTGAATGTCTAACATGCTGTGTTAGCAGCCTAGCTTCTCCCCAGATTTCCTGTTCGTACAGGAACTTACACTGTGTTAGAGCTGCAGCCAGGAGACATTGCAGAACCACAGCTCCAAGTGGGCTTGTCAAGATGAGGTATCACTGTGAAATGGCCCCACTGAGTGTTACAATAACAGGAGGGGGAAAAAAATAAAGTTAGTCCAGGCAGCCAAATAGCAGAAAATCAATTAGATATACGGTCAACCAGGGCTTGGCAGTGCTGCCAAAATGTTCCATGTCTTGTTTCTCTAACAGCTATTCTGTGAAGGGAAGTGGGGCTAATTATCCCGCTCTTCTAATTGAAAGACTTTGCTTATGTTTAGGCATAGAATTTCATAGAAGTGGTAGCCAAGGTGGTGTCAGAGAAAAGTAAGGAGAACAGTTGCAAGAAAAGGTGGCTTGTGGAAAAAGACTGAAGGAAGTGATTGCATTTAGCTCAGAAAACATAAGATTGACTAAAGGATGTAATTGTTTTGACATACAGAAGACTTTTAGAAAGTGAAACTCCACCTGTTTTTCTCCCCATGCCATGGTAGAAGCAGGCCAAGAGGCAATCTCTCAGGAAAAAGAACTTTGCTTTTGCCCCGTTCTCTGCCATATGAAAGGCTAGTCACTGCAGGAGGCTATCCCAGGAACCTTGAATCTCCTTAAGTGGATGAGGGATAAAAAACAACCCAATCTTATTTTGGAGTGGAATAAAGTGACTTTAAGTGCAGATTCACAACAGCCATTGCTTGGTTTGGTGTAGCTAAGATTTTGTAAGATTCCCAGAGGCTCGTCCTGGTGCTACTTCCTCAACCACCCAAGCCCCGCTGCCTTGGGGCATCACTGCCATTCCAGCTCCCCAGGACTCTCATCACACATTTAATCAGAGTTAATATCATCAGCTCATATTTCTGACCACTCTTCAGACTTGGCTGAGAAGGCAGCCCGGGTATGCAGGTTTGTGTAAGCCAAAAACACTTGAATGAAATGTTTGTATTAGGAAATGTTTGCTCAGAGTTTACAGCTCCATTAGGCCCATGGAAATATATTGTTATGTGATCTCAACATGCACAGTAAAGATTCAGTGCTGTGTGGTACAAGTTGTGGTGAGGCTCATGGTGCAGCTCTGTGTTGATTGACAAGGAAATCTCCCCACACCTTCCACATGTTTACACAGCATCCATCAGCAGGTATCCCAGGCTGGGATCTGCAGGGCCTGCTGTGGGTTTTGCCAGAAGCTGTGTGGTTTTGCCCTGGATTAGCCCTCAAACATACACACACACACACATATTTAGTGACTGACCAGACCATATTTACAGCCTGTCTCCTTTCCCCTTCCCAGAGCCCTTTCTGTGGTATATTTCTGTGATTTCTGCTTTAAAATCAAGCTCTTATTCTCAGGTCCATTTGAATACTAACGACAGGTAAGGTGAGGTAAAAGGACAATGTTAATTCCTGAATGCACTCGGAGCTGGGGAGACAACTGAGGAGGAAGGTGATCAGGCCAGTGGGTGGTGACTGCTGTTGGAAGGAGACCCCAGCCCCCATTTCTCCTCAAGCACTGTCTCCTTTTCAAGGTTTTTTTAATCACACAAACACTCTACAAAGCCGTCAGCAGCTGTGGTTGCTGTTTCACTTTAAGTAACTTCTAAATTCATATCTGCAAATCTGCTGAAACGACTGTCTTATATTTCTGCACCTAGGTAATGAGGTAATTTTAGGGGAAATTGTGAAGAACATCTATTTCTTACCTTCCTGAAAGAGAAATTTGCAGTTGTTTCCTATTTACCTCCCTTTCAATGCAAGGAGAGAACCTGCCTGAAGCAGGACAGTGCTGAGCAGCTGCTGCTCTTCATTTGCAGAGCTGGGCTTCTGGAAAAGCCATTCACCTCACAATACCTCATGGAAATTGTTTATTTATATGATGCATAGGAAAAAAGCCACAAACAGTTTTAACCTGTAGGAAAATACAAGTGCATTTGATAACAAGGAGAATCTTAGTCACATATTCTTAAGGATGTTTACAAGACCCCCCAGTACCAGTACGCCCATCCCACTGGAGGATGAAGAAGACTTATTCCAAATGCAGCTGTCTACAGACACCTGAAACTGGAGGAGCTAAGTACATAAACAAATTCACCCTCTCGGGGATCAGGGCTTGTTTTGTCAATAACCTGTGGTTACTGCAGCACAGACCGCAGCTACAGTGTCACCTTGGACTTGCCATTTTTACATTTCTCTCCTAGGGATATCTTTTTTCCTTAAGTCACCAAAGTTCTTTGAGACAAAACAAAGTACCCTTTTAGAGGTACTTTATTCTTAAACTAACTAAGATGCCATCTGGAAATGGTCCTCATGTCATGCATGATCAACATCATGCATGTCATGCAAAATGTTAACATAAGATTTTCATGTGTACAAAGTTGTCAGAGAAACAAACATGAATGCAACAGCTGCATATACAACATGGCTGTTCTTGCTTACAGTGTGCATTCAGTATTTATCTTGGTTTTTTCACAGGTTCTTTTTCTCTGTGATCAAGATGACAGCAGTCCCTGCATCTCACACTGTTCCCCTAGTAAACACCTTGTGTCATTCTACAGCTTGTTTTGATGAAATTTGTTTAAACTTCTGCATGAACAGAGAGTTGCCAAGTTTTTTCTGGCACTTTCTATGGCTTCATGACTGAGGCTGATTAAAACATCACAAACACTCATTTTCTTTTCTAAAAAACACCTGAAAAAAGACAAGAGTACTTTTAGATAATTATATCCTCTCCTATATAGTCCTGGGTTATTCCTGAAGCATAGGACCCTATTTGCAGGGCTTTCAGTCACTTTAAACATAAAAGTTATCCTACAAATATAACTGTACCTCAGTGTCAACTTAGCTATTCCATAGCTTAGAGGTGTGATACACAACCCAAAAGTCTGCTGGTGTAATGTGACAAAAGTGTCTTCCTTTTTGATGTGGACTGTGACCAGTGCAGAACAACCCTTTCCTGCCTCCACAGAGCTCATGAGCTGTCAAGAGCTAACCCACCTCACAGGGGACAGTTCAGTAAACAACACGGATGAACTCCTGCATGACCTTGGCACCTCCAACTTCAGGGGTCTGCAGGAAGCTGCTTTTGGAATAAGTCTTCCTTTTATGCCAGGCTTCTGACTTGCTCTAGAATTGCTTTGAAAGGCAAGATACCTTATTTTCTTTTGTCCATGGAGTTGTCATTCCCATTTTTCCATGGAAAGATAACAAGAAGAACCTGTGAAGAGCTGCTGAGCAAGAAGAAAAAGAATGGCAGCTATTTAATACGGGAGAGTGAGAGTGTGGAAGGAGCCTTGTGTCTCTGTGTTTTGTAAGTACCCTAATATTGATTTTTACAAGTTTTCAGTTGGATGCATCGACAACAATCATCTTCTCTAACATTCATAGTTCTTCTCTGATATTAACAGCCTCCAAGGGAGTCTATGTATTCAAGTAGTGCTGGTTGCTTTAGTTTTCCTTTATAGTGAGAGGGTGGCATTTGCAAAAAAATATTTTGTGTAACAGATGATAAATGAATTATAATCTGTTTGACGCTGGTCTCTCTCTGCAGACAAAAAGAGGAGCCCAGAGAAAACAGTTCCACCTGCCAAAACTTGTTAAGAATCTTACTCAAAGTAACTACTTCTGTAATGATGAGTAAACAGCATTTAGCATTTTAGCCATTTGAGACACTGAAAAGTCTCATGGCATGTTACAAAACACTTCCTTCTTTGTAGAATTTCTGTCTGATTAAAGCTCAGACTTGTGTTTCAAAGGAATTTTGCCTGATACAAGAACATAGGCTGAGACTGGAAATTACAAAGCTCTGTTTGAATTCATATGACAAATCCACAGACAAGATGGGCATAGAAAACTGCTATTTCTAGTCCTTAGCTTTAATTATTACAATTAAAATTTTATTATTTTCTTTTTCTATAGGGAATAGCACTTTTGTTTCCCTTTTTACACTTTTCATATATAATTGAGCTGTTCATAATGCATTTGAAGTTTAAATATTAGAATCTAGGTCTTTGAACCTATGAGATTTGACACTCTTGTTGAGGATACATTTCAATGTGACATGAAAACTTTTTAACACATCTAATTAATTAAAAATTACGAGAAGATGTTTTTATCAAACACTAAAAATTCATTTCTTACGAAAACAAATCAATGGAGAAGGGAGAAAAAGGGACAGAGAAATAGAGTATGACTGGGTTGGTGGGTAAAAGAAAGGAGGTCTGCAAAATGACAATACAAGGAGAAGAGACATAGCAAGTAGGGGACAAACAGAGCCCTCAGCAAGGGAACGACAGGAACCTGCTTTCAGTATGGTGTGGAATGAGATGATGCAGGGGGTGAGGGGAGGGCTGGGAGATGGGAGGGAGAGCACATGCATATCCTGTCAGAAGGGAACCTGACACACAGGAACAATGACAATATTAGTTAGAACCTGGGTTAAGCTTTGTGCCACACCAACACAGTTGCTTCCCCTTCCGTCTTCTTTTTTTTGTTTTAAGGGCAAAGCAGATTTGCCTTGTGATACCTTGTAGCCATGCTCTGGCCTGTCACATCTGCCTGCCACAATATTCTGCTCAGGCATGTGAAATACCATGTGACTTCCAGTTTGCCTCTGTGGGTTTGTAGTGTTAAAAGCTGATAAAAACTGAAGTGTTTAGTGGATTTGACTATAACTCTGACATGAACAAATGCCATAGTTGAACTGCCAGGGTGGCAGCAGTGGTGCACAGATGGTGCCTTGCACAGGTCAGAGCAGGGCTTGTGCTCAGACAGCACACGGGATGCTATTGGTGTACTGGCTGAGAATTGCCTCAGACACTGAATGGTTCACTAGGAACAGGAAAAACTGCCCTAAAACTGGGGGCACTCAACATTGAAACTCTTCCTGATGTTTCAAGGCAGCTTTTGAATTAGAATTGCATCTTAACACCTTGTTTAGCACCTAGGATGGCTGATGTGCAAACTGATACACCCTTCTCACATTAACTGATCTGTGGGCAGAGATACTGATCCACTTGCTACAGCAAACAACCTTTTTTGTCCTTTTTATTGGGATTTGGGGGAGAATGAACTCCCATGGAGTACCTGGGGCTCAGAATGGTGGGACAAGTTCAAGTGCTTCTCTCCTCTAATCAGGCATGGTGCACGGCTCTGCTGATACACCTTCCTCCACAGCACTGTCTTCTTCATCCAAAATTATCCCAGGTCTCTGACAGTGCCTCACTTCAGATCTACTGTTTTTTATGCTGTTCTCCTTAGTGTTCAACATGCCATTCTCCCTCTCATCTCACTTTTCTTCCAAGCCCTTTGTTTGTTTGTTACCCTATTACTAGCTCTTGGTAAGCATTTAGTAGTTAATGCAGAAACAGAGGTTTCCATTTTAATGGCAGTTTCATGTTCATTTAGTAAAAATTATAGTAGCTGAATAATATCCAGGCAATAAACGTTTTAAAATTTAGTTGATCAGTAAAGAACAAGTATCAAAAATGATCAGTTCCTGGTATTTCTTTTTATCACTTCTCTATCTCTGTGCAAAGACTGAGCACTCACATTTATAAAAGTACTCTTCAGCAAAGAATATGTAGATTTCCACAGGTATCTCAAGAAGGCAAAAATGAAAATATGCATCCCTGCAATACCACTCTTTGAATTAAAATGAATCTGTTATAACTGGAAGCCTTATGCTGATCTCAGTTCATAGTAACTTGTTTTGCAGAACAAAGTAGCTTATTTTTAGAGTAACCCTTCATTTCTGTGCAAGGCCCCTGAGCCAGGTTTTTGCCCCAAGGCTCTCCCTCTCATGATGGTTCACTTCACATAGCCACGTAGGTACATCTGAAGTCCTCCTGATGAACAGGCATATCAGTTAAAAAAACTTGTTTTCAGATGCTGCTCCCCGCTCTTCCCAACCTCCTCACTTATTTGTGATGTATATTTTCTTGCAACTCTGCTACCTTTTTGGATCATGGTCATGATCTCCAGTTTACCTCCCAAATTGCTGCTACTGTGGTATCTGATAAACCTTTTATTTCTGTTGACAAAATATAACCAAAGACATCAGTAGCCTCAGTGTTCAAACACCATCATATTATAAAAAATAATAATAACTAAAAGCCTGGGAAATGCAAAGGAGGAATATTATTCTTAGAAGTAGGAGCCATGCAGTCATATTCTGGGTGCTGGTGACTGGAGGCCATTTTCTGCCAACACCTCTCCAAGAATTCAACAGCCTTCTTGTGATAGAAATGCAAAATGAAGTTTAGGGAGGTATCACACATGAGGAAGATAAGAGAGGGACGACAGGAGGTGATGTCTGTGGAATGAAATCATGCTCATAAAAGGCCTGTGTTAGGTTTTGTTCATAAATTCTTTGAAACCCACAGTTAGAGTAATCTTGTATTTCAAGATATTAAACCATCACTCATTTTGTAATCTCTAGGCTCTCTTCTGTTTTGCTTTTCTGTCTTTGCCTCATTCAATTTAACTGCATAGCTTCTCATGTCTTTAATAGTGTTTGCAGACACATCTACTTTATTAATGTGATGTATTAGGTACACAATATTTTTCACAGCTTTGAGGACCTCATCTACACTTACCGTATCTTCAGGGAATTCCAAGGATATTTTAGAATACAGGTGAGTAACTCTCATTACATCTCTAAAGACTGCATTAAGGATCACAGATTTTTTAAAAATCATAAATTAAAAGATCTTAGATTCATCTATGATCAATGATCCTTTCAATCTATGGTCATTTTAGTCTATGATAATTTGACAGATCATAGATTTGTTTTTTTAATCCATAAGCACAATACCATAGAAAATATTTCCAAGTTTGCTCTCTACTCAATTTTTATTATATATGAGCTCAAAAGTAGCTCTTGTGTTTGTAGAATTTCCTTATAATCTAAGTGGCTCTGTTATTTATTAACCATGTACTTTCTGATTTGACCATTTATTTTCTATAGCACTGATGAAAAAACTATTACTTTTGTTACTTTCTCCTGTTCCTAATCAGCTTTTCCTACTTGAAAGCACAGCCATTGCATGCAGCATCTCATAGGGAGCTGGGATACTGCAACGATCTTTTCAATTTAAAAAATACAGTATAATTCTGTGTGATTGTGAGGCACCTGAACTAATGATGCCAAATAATGCTGCTAATTCAAGCAAAACAAGTATAGGCGAGACTAATGCATCAATTAAATCCCCAGGCAATGTGAAAGGACACCTATAAGCTCACTCCCCTGCTTCTAGTAGGACAGCCAAGAGGATTGCAGTATTAAGCAGTATTTAAGTGGAATGAGGAAATCACTCCATAAAGGACACTCCAAGCTCTCATATGCTGGTAATTTATTGCTTATTAGTGGTTTTGCCTGAGTATGATAAACACAATTTCCCATGAGGAAGAATGGTTTGTGGACAAAAAATATTCTGTTTTGGACCTTAGCCACTCTGCTGGGGTTATGTTGTCATTTGTATCAGCAAGTAATAACTCAGACACCTTTAGGTTTTTCAAACCCATTTTTCCTTACAAAGTTTCGCTAATAATGTGAAAGAGGAGTTCAGTTCTTAAAAAAATTAATTCAGATTATTTTGTCTTACTAAAATAATTGACTGAAATAATACATTGATGGTGGAGGAAAGGTTTGGGGTTTGGGGTTTTTTAAAGGCCAAAAGAAAGCCATGAGCTTTCTAGAACGCAGTAGGCTGGCCCAAATCAGCTAAGCACCCCCACAGCTGCTCACTCCCTCTCTCCTTAGCAGGACAGGGTGGGGGAAGAGAACAAAAAGAGCAAAAGGGGAGGAACTCCTGGACCAGATGAAATACAGTTTAATAGCTAAACAGGTAAAGCAAAGTTGTGCACACAAGCAAAGCAAAGGAGTTTAGCAACTGCTTCCCACTGGGAGGCAGATGTTTAGCCACATCCTGAAAAGCGAGGCCCCAGCACACACATAGCCACAAACGTCCTCCCCTTTCCCTGAGCTCTTATTGTTGAGTACAGGATCAGATGGGGTGTGATGGAATAGCCAGCATCCTGCACAACCCCAGCCTACTCCCCAGGGGAACCAAGTTCAGGAAAAAGACAACCTCGAGGATCCACAAGCACTGTTCAGCAACAGCTTTATCAGCACTGTTTTAGTCACAAATTCAAAGCACAGCACTATGTAGGCTGCTATGAAGAATGTTAACTCATCCCAGCCAGAGCCAGTACACAGAGGCATTGGCACCCAGTCCATGCAGGGCTGAATGGTAGATGAGGGATGCAGAAAACCAAAGAAAATAAATGCATGTTCTTTGTTAGCTAGCAGATTAAGTGAAACCAAAGGCCTGTTCTCTTTCAATGAGTACTAATAGGCTGCTCACTGTCTGTCACTGCCCTGAAGTCACAGCACTGTAAAATCTGTGCACAGATCCCTGCAGGGCTGAGCTGCAGGAGTAGTTCAGTCCTGTCGTATGAACCCACACTTAAAAAGAAGGTTTTTGCACATGTCCTTTGCTTGCCAATGCTGATATTTTGTAAAATCTTTGGGTTCTGTTTGTCACCTACTTATTTAAAGACAACATTTTAGGTCTATTTTAAATAGACCAGAGCTCAGTGTGTAATGCTGACACTCTGCTGTAGTGGATTGCTGCAGCATGCATCTACACCAATAATTTAATCTGATGCTCTTTTTAAAAAAAAAAAAAAAATAAAGATGGTGAGGAAGGTTACTTTCAGTGCCATAGCCATGCCTCCAAATAGGTGTTCCTTGTGTTTTAAGGGCAGTGCAATATTCTGTCACCAAATCTGCTTACAAAACAGCTCCTTGGTAAAAAAGAAAGAACCTATCATCCTTTTTTATTTAGGGGACTCCATGTGAAGGGCACTTGCAAACACATTTTGTTATCCTTTCCTTACAGACTTCTGAAGGTGTTCCAGAGAGGACCTTCAAAACATTAAAGGACTTAATATACGCTTTTGAAAAGCCAAATCAAGGACTAATAACAAACCTCCGCTACCCAGTGAAGAAACCGAAAGCCTTGCAAAGAACCCAGAGCTTCGAGTCAGGAGTGGACAGCATTTATGATGGTGAGAAATTTAGCTCTGACTTGTGGGTTTTTTAAGATGACAGCATTGACAGGTTTGTGGTGAATACTTGCTAAATGTCCTCTTGCATGGACTGAAATTTGACATCCCCCCTTCTCTCTTATGTTCACTGAAATGGTTATTCTTAGCTCACAGGTTACTTACCCTCACCCATTATAAATGAACAAATTAAAATCGCTAGAGATAGACAGTGATGAAAAAAAGCTGCCTACAGCTCTCTCGTTCATGGCTGTTGACGCCTCGAGGCTGGAGAAGACTGAGAACCAGTCCAGTTTTACCTAATGGGCTTCTGCCTAGGTACCAGGCCCTTGCACTTCACTGGAGGTTGAGGGTGTCCTTTACATTCATTGTCCAGGTTCTAAGATATTTTTATATCAAAACCTTACTCAGTTAATTCTAAGATGGGCGGCTAAGCAAGCCAGCTTGTGATTTGTATTCAAATATGACTAATTGATAAAAAGCATATAGCCTATGTGCCCAGTATCACAGCTTTGGAACCAGAGTTCAACTTCTCACTGCTCTTCTGCTAATTTATGCTCATAAGTCCCAGGTGTAGGACAAGGGTATGATGCTTCTACCTGACAGAATTATGCAAATGGATACAACAGACAGAGGTTCTCATAAAGCTTTAGACTGTGTTGTATAGCCCCATGTCATCCTTACATCCTTGTTTTGAGAAGCCTGATTGCAGATCCTTTTGGTAACTTGCCAGCATCCCTCACAGACCTCTGGATGTCATTCTTCATATTCCTGCACTACAACACTCAGATGCTGCATCCATCAGGTCATGGGCTGCCAAATAACGCTGAAAGTGTTCCATGACCTCTGGCAGAGTGTGCCAAGAGCCGCAGCGTGAGCAAGGGAAATCCTTTCATTAAGTACAGGTATCATAAATAAACACAACCTTGGAGTCTCCACCCTGCTCTGTGATTTGCATCTCATGCCCAACAGCAGCTCAGCACAGTGGTGTGGGACAGTGTTATGATCCACTTATTAAAGTTCTTAGAAATGCCTCTGCCCAAATTAAGGTTTAAATGAAACCTTATGCCAGGGACAATAGTATGGGTTTTATCTGATAGTAAATTTGAGAGGGAGAGAGAGAAAAACGAGAGTAAAAATAAAAGAAAGAAATAGGAGAAAGAAGTGGAGGGGACAGAAAGAGTGACAGAAAATATCACCCCTCCATGGATCCCAATGATGCTCCATTAATCCTCTCCAGCTGGTCTTCTTAGTGGTGAAGGTCCCCCCAAAAAGTATAGAATCCAATGGGTACAGCTCAGGTTGGGGAGGAAAACCCAGGCACATCCCTGGGTGGGGGAGTGTTTGCCATTGGCTTTTACAACAGACTCCGGGTTTGTTGAATCCCATGGAGTCCTTCAGTGCAAGGCTTCAGGAATGACTCTGGGGGGCACTTTGGGGCACCTTTGATGTATTAAGGCACCCCCTTAGCTGCCTCTCATGTGAATGTCTCACAGATGTACCCTTCCCTGGGTGGGGGTTCCAGAGCCAGGTTTGTAAGGGAGGATGGGTTCACTGCCCCTGAGCAGAGGTTATGACAAACCAAAACTTCCTCCCCCCACCTCAGCTGGGGGGAAAATCTGTGCAAACCTGCTCCCAGCAAACGGGTCTGTGGGCTACGGCCTCCCTCATCCCAAAACAAGCCAGAGATGATTCTTAGCATGGCTGCTGGGTTTGGCTCACATTCTTTTGTTTACTTGCTTGTTTCAGGTGATTGAAGAAAGGGTTTTCCCTTTATCTAATCTTAGTAGTTTGACTTACAGTGCAAAGTTCCAGTCAGGCATGTTCAGAGGAGGCTTCTTTAGTTGTAGCTTCTTTATGCAGTTGTTGTTATAAAAAAAAAAACTTTATATCAGTGTTTGAGGCATGAACTATGTCAATCTCTGACAGGCAGCCCCTCTGTGCTGCAGTCGCTGGGGTTTCACACACAAGAGCACCACAACCCCTGTGGCCGAGCTCCCCCAGCACTGCATGCACTATGTTGCAGTTTTGGGGCCAGAGCCCCAGCAACCTTACTGATGGGAAGTTGCAGAGCAGTATTTCCCATGTCCTCAACATTGCCTTGTCACCTGCATCACAACGCAAATACGCCATATGTGCTCTAAAAATGTTTTTCTGGTATCTTAGGATTACTGTTCTAGGGAGATGGAAAATACTGTAGTAGTGTGGATATATTTTTAGGAAGAATCAAGTGTAACAAGTATTTTATTTTTGGTTCTGCAATAGGAATTTTTCTAGAAGATACACAACATCCTTATCTGGACTCACAGGGAGGAAAAGAAACCCTTTCACTTCAGTGTCAAAATGTGTGATCTTCCATAAAAATTGAGGCTTTTTAGAAATAATCAAACTACTTTGGAATTGTTTTTATTAAATTTTTATTTAAATTTCACTTTTACAGCATTCCAAACTTCCCTCTCAGACTGCATTATTACATGTCCATGAAGGGGCTTATGTTAATATCATGATAGCTCTCTCTGGCACCGCCCAAAGCACAGCAGTGCTCCCTAAAGCAAGCACCCTGTTTTCCCTGTCCCATCCCTCGTGTGCCACCAGCAGCTGGCTTTGCTGCACACATGGGACTGAGTGCTCCAGCACGATCAGTGGAACATCTCAAGGGACTGGGGTCACAATCCTGATGGTTGGAGATATTTGAGCTTTGTTTTCCAAAGGAACAGCTTTTCTAAGGCAGCTGGTTGAAGAGCAGCAGATTTCCATGGTGGAGCTTTGAGTCCACAGCACTGAATTTCTGCTTTTTCCCTGGCTTTTCAAAAAGTGTAACCAATCTGACAAAGTAAAAGAGAGAACAGGGTTTTTCAGGCTTTCCTCCTTTAGTGGGGGTGAGAAGTTTTCTCTCAGGTATTTATTTACAGAAGAAGGGATGTGTTATGCGAGTCACAGATATCTTGGCTATTGATCTGATCTACCAAGAATGGATGATTTCCAACATTAGACTGTTCCTCAGGAAGGAGGGGGTCTTGTGGATAAAACTGTTTATAGCAGTGCTTGCTGGCTCAGAAAAGGCAGTGCAGGCTTTGCCTCCAGGTGTGCTCCTGGAGAATCCAATCCTTAGGGCAGGGGGCCTAAATGTTGGCCCTGCAATATCAGAGAGAATGCTGAGAAACAAAATTGAGTTACCGATACTTCCCTGCCCCAGGCCATGCTGCTTCCCATGGCCTTTCAGAAGAGCCCCTTGCAATGACATCTTTCTTTATTTGTATTCATTACTTTACAGAAGCTGATGACAGTGGTGATTACGTCACTGTCTTACCCTGAAGGATCTGCACCTGCGAGTTCGGGAAGCTGCCGTTCCAGGATGTGCTTCGGTGCAGTGCCTTAGCCAGAGAGAGCTTCCAGCTGGGTGTCCTCGGCTCTGGATCTGGAATTAGCCTCCTCCTTTTGCAGACTGTCAGAGCAGCTGTATTTTCTACCAGTAAATCCAGTACAAGCTATTATGCATTTTTGCTCAGCAATAAAAGAATTACTTTTTGTTACAGACATATACACACACACATACCTAGGTAGAAAGGTATCTTGTGTCCGTGTATGTGTCTTGGGTGTTTTTTAGCCAGCAAATTGTCCAAGATGTTGACTGCTAGACAGAATATTCTGTTAGAAAGCAGCAATATAAATACATCAAATGAATGAGCATAAAGCAGTGATTAATGGCAGAATTGATAGGTGTTGATAAAAAACACATGACAAAATTATTGGCATCATAAGATGCTTTAAAACCTCCAAACTCTTGTTATTTTGCACATGATTCAAGTTACCTCATTGCTGGAGAAGTATTTCAGCAATGTCAAGGAATACTAATAGTCTGTAGTTTGAATAATGCAAATTAAAACAAAAATGCTGTGTTAAATCCATGCCGTAAAAAATTAATCAACCAGAGGAAAATGGTTTGAAATACTTTTAATAATGAGAAATGGTTCTGGCAGCTAACAAGAGAAGTACAAGTTCTACATATCTGTCAGTGTGAATACATCCTGTTTTTAATAGGTCTTGTACATATGGGAATGCTTACTCCATTTCATCTGCTACTGCTTTTACTTCTGTATTATGTGTATGTCTTTTTCTTTTTTATATAAGAATTTGCTTTAATATTACCCCTAGTTTTAAATATTTAATAAATACTTTCGTTCTGAAGGTAGCCTGCAACCTTCACACAGCCAGAACTGGAATGTATGTCCTGAGTCTTCCAGTCACTACCACAGACTCCCTCACCCTTTGAGACTGTGAGGGAGGCATCTATATTCGTTGTGTGTTTAAGACCCTTCACAAATTATTTATGTATTTTAATGGGTAATACCAGATAGATTTTTTTTCTATTGTGTTCCTCTCACACCATTATTTGTCAAAGGAATTTTAAACCCTTCAGTACTCTGGACTTCATGATGAATTTAACAGTGCTGCAGAGCTTTTGGCTCCAGGCTGAACTAATATTTGTAGCATGAAGGAGACAAAAAAAGAGAGACTATTAATTAACTCTAGCAATGCCAAGAAATACTAAAATATGTGTTCAAAACGTCATTAATTGAAAAGAAAGTAGCTGTCCATGAAAAATGGTACTATGGGACATAAACCTCCCAGCCCTTGCTCAGTAGAAGCACGTAACTGATGTGTCTATTTATAGACTCGAGCAGCCTGTCTGATAGCAGGTTATTATTACCAGACTGAGGAACTGCTGTGCTGAGACCCCACCTACAGCACCGTGGTCCTTAACAAAGCACAACACTGTAGTTTTTCTGAAATGACAGTCTCAGCAGTCTTCCAGGTGCTCACCCGATGTTCAGCCTAGGGAAAAAACCGAGTGACAAGGAATGCCTGCCTGTGCCTCACGGTGCCTACTGAGTGATGGCCAAGCAGGGGACAAGGGCCGGGCTGTGGTGCCTTTTAGATGTCACTTGGCAGCGTGTTTTGGACTCGGATTTTCAACAGTAGTGGTGGCTGCAGCTCCTGGTGTGGTATCCAGGATTGAGGTTGACCCCAAGCCCACGCTCCAGTCACTTCTCCAGCATTTCCTTGCGGCAGTCATGTGAAGCAGGGGACACGAGAAGGATCAAGGACTTACAAGAGGAAAAAAGGGACACAATGACATTTACATTACATTCACATTACTCGCCTGTGCTTTACAGCAATGTTTGTCCTATTAACATTATAGGAAATTGAGGCAAATACAGACCTTCCTACACACATTTGCACCTAACACGGCAGAAAACAATCCGTGCACGAGTTGAAAAAAACATCTTCAAAATCTTCACGCAGCAGCGCCTACTTGCCGACATCGGAAAGGTGGGTGGCTGAGTGCGTGTGCGTTCATGTCGGGGGCTTGAGCAGTGAGGGGACAGAACCACTTGTACCTCTTGTACACCTAAAGGTTCGAGCACACGGTGTAAGGAAGAACATGGTCCAAGAAGGGCATGATCCCGGTGTCTCGGGGCGCTCCAAATGAAGGGGCACGGGGAAAGGACTCTCCTGTTGCAGCGCAGGCAGCGGGGGCGGCCGCTGTGCCCGCAGGGGCCTGCGGGAGCCGCTGTGTGGACGAACGAGCGGCCGGGTCGCGGAGCTGCAGGTTCGATCCCCGCCATTGCCATGGCGCCGCTAAGGCTTCCCTTTCCCGCGGGGGGGGTCAGGGAACCACAGGAAGGAGGGGAGGCTGGCTGCTGGTCGGAGTTAAGTCCTCCCCAGAAGGAGTGGAAAGGATACTGGGGACTAGAAAGGCTGCAAGAAGGCGAGGCAGGGCTGCGGGGGCCAGGTGGGAACTGACGGCAGCTGCAATCCAGAGGTGTCCCTCTAGAGGCTGGGCGGCTGGAATACTCAGCTGACACAACCACATACAGCTCTGCTTAGGAAAAGGATCTCTTGGGATCGCCCAGACGGCACATGAGCCCTGGAGCCGGTGTCACCAATCCGAGCGCCGGCACTCCCCACATCCCTCGCTCCTCCCCCGGCTCTCGCCGCCGCCCCCAGGCCGAGGCCGCTGCCCGCCTCTGTTTCCCTTGAGCAAGATGGCGGCGGCGGCGTCTCCCGTGGTGCCGCGCGGCGCCGGCGGCCGCTCGCGCTCAGTGGTTGCTGAGCCAAGATGGCGGCGGCGGCGGGAAATGCGAATGAGGGCTGAGTGGGGAGCGCCTGAGGGGCTGGGCCGCCATGGATGCCCCGGGCTGCATGAAGGCCCTGCTCCTCGCGGCCGCGGAGTACCGCGCCGCCAAGACAGCGCAGAACGCCGCGCTCCTGCAGCGCAGCCTGGAGGTGGGAACGGATCCCGTCCCGGGGGTGCGGAGGGAGGCGGGCGTGGGGGTGGCTGTGGTGTCCTTTATTATATTTTTTTATGGTGCGTTTACAGAGGTGTGTTGTAAGCCTGTATGCACCGAGGGCAAGCAAACAGTATGTGTTACAAGGGACTTCTTTTTTTATGTATCCCCAAAGTTCTGGCCGGCATGAATCATTTATTTTCACGCTTAAAAAATAGCGTTTGATTGACGAACTGGGTTGTATGTGGAGTTTTCCAGTTCCGTGCAACACGTCTGCAAACGAGTTTTCTGCTAAGGAGGTGGGCCAGTGCATTTCCGTGATCTCCAGCTACAGCACTGTGTACGACTTTTGTGGTGGCCTTTGAATTAATCTGCAAGTTAATTTTTTCAAATACAGATTTACTTTAATTGCTAGAACGTTTGTAGGACAGTTGGCATCTAGCTTTGCTTTCGTCTCTATATCCCTTGTAAAGAGACACAGAGGGAATATACAAACCCAATATTGTGTGTTTCCATTGTGCAAAATATAAATCGTGCCTGCCTGTATTGATATGAAGGTGCATAATTTTTGGCCTCTTCTTATATCGGGTTCCCCGAGCTCAGGTTCCATTTTTTCATCCCAGTGACAGAGAGCTCTGAAAACAGCACTGACTGCTGCTGCTGATCCTCCTGCTGCCTTTGGGTCCCTGTCCACGCTTCTGGAAGGCAGGCTGATTGCTACATGTTTGTGTTGAGCCATCTGTTGGATTGTTCTTCCAAAATAAATAAACCTGGTACTTTCCAAGCATAAAGGAATGAAAACCAGATTTTTTTACAACACTTCTTTTTTTTTTTTTTTCAGCAGGTGTGAATACAAACGTCCCATTAGAGTGGCACTCACATTCTCAGTTTGTCAAGAAGGACAAAATCTATTTAATACAACCCCTGTGCTTTGACTTCTATGTCAATTACATTGTTGCAGTTGAGTAAGTAAGATTGTTTTTCTCCTCTCATCTTCAGGTTATCTCTGGACTGAAGCTCACCCGTTTTTTTGCTTCAAGCCAGATTCTGCCAAGTGAATGTCTCAGTTGCCTTGTAGAGCTCCTGGAGGACACTAACATAAACCCATCTCTGGCCTTGTCTGTGATTACTTTGCTATCACAGCTAGGTAAGGTTTTCATCTGAACTTTTTATTTTTTGTCCAAGCAAGGGAAGACAGGACAGGTGCAGATTCTGTGGCATGGGTGATGAATTTCTTGGAAGAAACATAAGGTGTGAAAGATGAAGTATTTTTCATTAGTGGAGTGCTTGTGCCACCTGTTAAGATGTTAAATTGCAGTGGGAAGGAGATTTGAAGTCATCCCTGTAAAATGACGATAATCATGCTTGTCAGAATTTGTTTATCCAATAGGTAGAGTGAGGAATTAGTCTCTTGTCCTTAATTTTTGGAGCTGGAAAAGACTACCTTTTTAATCAAGTGAGAAACCTGGCTGGGGGTGCAAAGACAGGGAGAAGTCATGTCACATCAACTACTGTCATCACCTCAGTTCACCTCTCCCACTGGAGTGTTTGCTGCCAGTGTGGGCTCTCCAATGGCCTGGGCCTGTGTGCATCAAGTTTCCCAACTGCAAAAGAGGTTCTTCTGCCTTTTGCTTGTGTCTTGAGATGCCTTTTTTGGGTGTTTTAATCTCTCTACTTCATGGAGGTGGAACTTTATTGTCCGGGGAGCTCTGTGCTCAGAGCACAACCTACGTATACAGGGAAAAGTTATCCCTTCACTGCTTAGCTTCTCATCATATATGAGTAGCTATTAAAGATTTGAGTCCTTTATGACTTGTTTATGTTCTCTGATTCATGGAGTTTAAGGCTGTCTGAGCTTCCTTTTATGTTTTTGGAACTGTTACTGTAAAATTTTATTGGTTGCTGGAGTTCGGTCTGGAAAACTTAAAGGATTAAATCCTCTTCCAGCTGATCGATTGCTTTACCTGTTTTGCCATATCTCTTTGAGGATTGCCTAAGCAGAACTGGATTTTATTTATTTGTTTAACTAATGCTAGATAACCTTATCAGGTTATCAATTTGAGTCTACTTGTCCACCATAGCACAAAGCAAGAATCTGAGCTCACTGAGTTTAAGATCTAAGCCTTGAAGTGCAGGTTTCAAGATCTCAGAACTGAAACTTGGTAGGTAGGAGGTAGACTATTCTTTCAGTGTCCAAGCATCTTAAGGAAATGGATTAGTGTTGTAATTAACTGTATGTCCAGAAGTGTGGTAGAGAGGTAATTGTGTAGGAACTGTTATTTATTTGTAGTTACCTTTAAAACATACATGAAGAGCTGGTCAGAGACTTTGGCTTCTGCTTCAGTTGGTAGCTAATACAACAGTTTCTTTTGCTATTAGATGGGGCTCTTGCTAACAATTCTTAAATTCCAGCTTCAGACACTGAGACTAGAGAAGCTCTCCAGGACACCTACAATCTGACGAGTGTGCTGGCAGGAGTGGTTCATCGAAGTTCTACTAATCTGAGTGATCCAGTCTTATTACAGGTAAAGGAATTAATGCTTAATAATATTTGGCTGCTGTTGCATGATAAAAATTATACTGTATGCATATAATAACCCTTCAAAAGCTCTATTGGAAATAATGTGTTGAGGGAAATTTGATCTTAGCTGTGTACTTTATTTGCTGTATGAGGTGGGTATGAGAAGAATTTAACAATTTATAGAGTTCTTTGTACTCTCTTTAATCTTACTGTGCTTCTCACCTACTCTAGTTAAAAAACCCCAAAAACTCCCACAAAGCAAAAATAACAGCCAACCAAAAAAAATGTTGCTTTTTAAAAATGGTTTCAATAAGTCATTGCTTGGGATCTCAGAAAATTGTTTTCCAGTTGAGATATTTGGTTATTTCTCCTGACACAAGCCTGTTTCATAACCCAAACCTGGAGATCATTTTGTCTAATCAGTGCTTTGACAGGTAACTGTGAAGGAGTGAAGGGAAAGCTGTGGCTGTCTGTGTTCATGGGAGGTTTGCAGGACATGCTCCTCCTTTCTGGTCATTGCCATCTGTCAGTGAATACCAGGCACTGTGCTGATCAAAGCTGACTGTGAATGTCTGACATCTGTCAGTTCCACCTCAGTAATTTTAACCTGTCTTTAAAGTTTCTTTATTTTTTTCAAATATGCACAGGTTTTCCCCTAAGCTTTCAGCAAGTACTTGCTGGGTGCCTACTGACACTTGTCTTTTTCTGAAAAGCAGAAAATTAATTTACTAGTAGTTCTGTGCCCCTTGTTCTGTAGAAAATAAGTCAGGTATCCAGTAAAAATCCCTTTTCTTGTGGTTTGCATATTTGTCAAAGCACTAGGAGTATCACAAGATCTAGGGATTCAAGTGATTGGCCAGTCAATGGAAGAGATTTTGTCATCACCAGATAGATCCAATGTTAAGACCTTGAAGCTCTTAGATATCTAAATGGTGAGGTTTTGTTTTAGCTGCTAACCTCTGCTGTGATTTTTGTCATGTTTGAGTGTATTGACTTCAGTTGTGTGCCAGAAGAGTGCTGTATGAAGGATTTTGCTACCCTTAGGATCTGTAGGCAGTCTTTAGAGCAAACCTGTTTTCCTGTAAGCATCCGTTCTACAAAAGGTTGCAAAATGCTTTTTGGATTTTGATGAGACTTCTAGACCTTTCAATAGGACAAAGCCTGTTTATCACTGACAGAATGGAGAACTTGCTGGTGAGGCAAAAGTGGAGAATTGGATGGGCTGAAAAGGTAACTTTTCTGTAAAATAAAATCTTAGTATTTTTGTGATTCAGTATGGTAGGACATTAGAATTTGCTTGCAGCAGCTTGTGTAATTGGTATGTTAATGTTAGAGACTGAAAATTAATTCAGTTGTGGTGTCTTGATATTTGTCCTTTCAGTTTCATCTTTTGTAACATTCCTCTCGAGACACTATAGGACAGGCATGTGAACAGTCTTCTGTTTCCTTAGGGTATTCAGTTGCTGCAGAGACTGACCTACAACATTCCTGTCTTTTGTGCTGGTGCCAACATCGATGGATTAATTTTGTTTCTAATGCATCGTGTGTAAGTGTGTGCTCGATGTCTTTTCTTATGGGAAACAGCAGGCTAAGTTTCTAAACTTCCTGTAGGCCATTAGAGTACTGTACTCACCTGGTCTCCAGAGTCAGCTGTGCTCTGAAGTTAACAGAGACTTTCCTTTGACAAACCATGTACTTGTTACAGATTGTCAAATGCAGTGATTGGGATTTTGCGTGGTGGAATATTAATTGGCCTCTTAGCCCACCTCCACACCTCTGGGAGCACAGTGCTAACAAAGAGAAAAGCCAGGAGGAAATTCATGCTTGTCACTAGGAGCAGATTAATAAAATTGTTAGATTAAATTTGATTTAAAATTTGATTTAAGTGCGCTTTTAAGAAATCTAATGAGTATTAGAAGTGTATGTAGTAAAAAACCTCTGATAGCAGTGAGCTCTGATACTTTGGGGTTTTTTTCATCTGTACTCAGTTAAAAGCTGCCCACACTGCATGGATTACAATCTGAATTTGGTTTAGCATGGTGAGATGGTGTCTCATTAAAAGACAAGCTCCCACCAAGACACAAAAAAAAAAAAAAGAAGCCCCTCAAGCACCCAGGTCTCCCAGCCCCCACCCTACAATTTCTCGTAATTAAATTCAGGATGCTTCAATGAAAACATTTTAAACATCTTTTGGGCTTTTCTTTTAAGTCAATCCACTGAAGACGAGTTAACAATACCGTGTTTAGGACTCCTGGCAAACCTCTGTCGTCACAACTTGTCTATTCAAAGTCAGATAAAATCTTTGGTAAGAGTTTTGCTTTTGTGTCCTGATTCTCCGGCTTAAGGATAAGAGTTAATTGACTGTAGAGAATTATCTTATTATTTCTTAAGCACTTTTTTTCAGTGATGATATCCCTGACCTGCTTGTTCTGCCAAATGGGCAGTTGTTTCTCCCATGTTAGAGAAAATAACCAGTAGAACAGGAAGCTGGGTATTCTCTTGCCCTGTTGTTGCCCTGGTTTGCATTATGCATTTGGTTTTTGCAACTGTTCTCTGCAGCCAAAAGGTGAATTTAAAATTTGAGCATTCTTCCTTAGAAAAACTAAATGTCATTAAAACAAAGGCTGTAAGCAAGAAAGAGATCTGCCTTTCAGAAGAAAAATCAATAAAACAGCGCTGATTTTCTTGTCAGGGCCCTTGTTGAATCCTCAAACACATACATATCTCAACTATTTGGTTCCTGTGTCTTCATAAATCAGTGCAAACACTTTATTTTTTAATTCAGAAATAGAAATTCACCTACATAGCGGGATATGTTGTACTGTTATCTTGGAAGAGAGGCAGGGGGCAAAAAAAAAAAGAAAAAAAAAGGAGAAACTATTGTCCGATCTGATCATTGAGCAGAAAAGAGATGGGAGTCAGTTTTCAGTGATTATTTTCTCATATAGGCTTTAGCAAAACGACTTTCTCATCTTTCTGTAGAATAATAGTCGAATTTCATCTTTGGTTGGTTCTCTGTTGTTTTGGGTTTTTTTTTCTCATCCTTGTTAATAAGTACATGGTGGGATACAGGTTTAACAGAGAACATTAACATCAATGCCAGTATTCTGCAGTAGAACAGTAGAATATCTTTCCTAGAGAACTGTTACCATACTAGCCTATTTTTGTATTATTCATTATTTGTATGGCTTATTTATGAATATTTAAAACCTGTAAATTTGGTGGGTTTCTAATACCTGTGTTTCTCCTTTTTGCTTTAGAGTAATGTGAAGAGTTTCTATCGTACCTTAATAAGTTTCTTGGCCCATAGCAGTTTGACTATGGTTGTGTTTGCGCTTACAGTATTATCAAGCCTTACCCTAAATGAAGAAGTAGGAGAAAAAGTAAGTGAGTCTGAAGTTGTTTCTATTCTTAAGTTGTAGATAAAACCAATTGTCACAGTGGCCAAATAAAATTCTAATTCCAGCTAGTTTTAATAAGCAAGAGACCCAGCAAAATGTGTGCCTATACATAACTTTCTTTTACCTTTCAGCTCTTTCATGCTCGAAATATCCATCAGACATTCCAGTTAATATTCAATATTGTTGTAAATGGAGATACTCTAACAAGAAAATATTCTGTTGATCTACTCATGGATCTTATGAAGAACCCCAAAATTGCAGATTATCTTACCAGGTATGGCTTCATTTCCTAAAAGTATTTTTCCCAGGTTCTAGTTCAGTTTCTTTGCTGTATGCTATTTGAATTCTAAACCAAGCATTGGGAAAAAAAAATTCCAATATGCTTTTTGAATGTTGCTAGTTGATTATAATTATAACTGCTATATCTGAACCTAAAGTTTTGGTGGGTTACTAGTTTTGCACAGAAATGTGATTCAAAACCTGTTTATTTCATAATCACTGAAGGAATTTTGAATACCCTGTTCTGTAATTTTTTTGTCTGGACTATGTTGGTAGTCAAAAAGCATGATGAGGTAGCTCTCCTGCCTTTTACAGTGCTATATAAGCTTGAGGTGGAATAGTATGGTTGAAGCTGTGAGAAATAATAATTTTACAGGGGGAGGGATTTTAGAGTGTTTCTGTTGAGAGCTTGGCTAGTTCTGCAAATTTAGCTAGCAGAATTTAGTTGCTGATTTTCAATTAACTCAAGCAGTAAGAATAGCTGAAAAATCACAGCTTATTTTAAGGAATTTGCATTCATTCTTAAAATATTTTTAATGCTCATGCTGTTTCAAATAGAAATTAAATTATCAGAACTATCACTGTACTTGAAGTGTTTGGGGGTAAGAAGGAGAATAGGGCACTTTTATTCATCACTTGGTGTAAATGTCTAAATGTGGTGAAATTCCAATTTTATTTTTAATTTTTTTCTTTTCTATGCATGCTGTAGATACAAGCACTTTACCTCTTGCCTTGGTCAAGTATTAGATCTCCTTCATGGAAGGGATCCTGATTCATCATCTAAGGTATTTATACTTTTTTAGATAAAGGCTAAGAGTCTATAATCCTAATCTAGTTCCTCTTCTGCTATTATGAATAGATTCCTTGTGTACAGGGGTTGATAATGAAATACACTGACTTCAGGACTCTTAAATGACCCAGAGAATTCACCAAGTTTATATTTTCTAGTTCTTCAAAAGATCTAGAATGTCATGTTGTATTTGTAATACTGGGGGTTTTGCCAGTTTGTGTGTCTTCTTTCAGGCAACCGATGTAAAGGCGAAAAGCCAGCGTAAACACCTTTCATGCTTTGGCTAATAAGAAATTCTGGGATGTACCAGGAATGCAGTGTACCCCACTTTGCTCTCTAAACCTCGAATGAATACTCAGACTTCAACTGATGGTGATCAGGGAATGATCCTGATCCTGATTACCCTGATGCTAATTTCAATTTTAGGAATAAGTGCTCTCACTTTCATTGAACAAACAGATGCCACTTCTGTTTAAGCAGTGAACTGTTACATTCAACTTTGTCTTACTACCACCTTATGTAAATGAATCATAGACTGTCTGTCACTAAAGGCTAAAATATGAAATGTGAAAATGTTGGTCCTAATTATATCTGTAAAACAGATCTGGAGCTTTTTTTTTATGAATGTGTTACACATCCTAGTCAATAGTAGAGGCTACTATTTCTCTCTCTGTGATTTTTGTTGTTGTTTATTTGGTTTATTTAGAGAGGCATATTGACAAGGAGCTTTCCAGGGTGGAAAGCTTTCTTTGTTCAT
Organism: Rhipidura dahli; assembly: GCA_013399225.1. Taxonomy (NCBI): domain Eukaryota; kingdom Metazoa; phylum Chordata; class Aves; order Passeriformes; family Rhipiduridae; genus Rhipidura; species Rhipidura dahli. The sequence continues at coordinate 1,335,342 of VXAC01002721.1, read as the reverse complement.
GCTCAGAGACACGTGCATCCATTCCTGGGTGGTTTTCTCTTTGTTCATGCTCAGAGACACGTGCATCCATTCCTGTCTCAGAATGTTATGAATGCTCTTCAATAGCTTTCTTCATGTTGAGTGTATATACATGTTTGTACTTTTTATTGTATCACTAGCTAGCAGCCATGGCTGAAAAAAAGAAAGCAATACACTGAATACTTTCACAGGCCTTCACCAGTCCAGTGAACTGTTTCTGCTGCTGACCTGGCTTTAAAGAAGGAAAATTATTCCTCTGAAAACTTTAAAGTGCTAAAAGGAGTTGCAGAGAACTTGCGTATCTCTTTAGACTTGTGTTACAGGAGTTGCAGTTTCTGTATAAGTTCTTGGTTTAAAAGCATCTGAACTCTTCTTCACTTCACACAGATCTTAGAGCTGCTGCTTGCCTTCTGCTCTGTGCTAGAACTGCGTCACACCCTGCGGCAGGCGATACTGCAACCAGCTGCCTTGCCAGTCTCTGGAAACACCAGGCTTGTGACTCGCTCAAAGAGTTTTGAACCATCTGTTGCATTGGTGCACTTGTCAAACCAACCATTGGAAGCCTCTGAAGACTGTTCAGGTCTAGCATTGCAACTATTCAAAGAGATTTTTGAGGTACCAAGTCTGATAACTGAGTTTAAAGAGCTTCTTAGCAGCTCTTATTTTTAAATGATTTTTAAACAACTATTATAATTTGGCTTGAAAAGTAGCACATTTAAGAAATACCTGTAATAAGGGTCATTGTAAAATAGTTATGTTGAAATAAACACTTCATAAAACAGCGGTTCTTTGAAAGACGCAGTATTTTAGAAATATGTCTGTATTGTAAGTGGAAGACATGGCAGTTTATGAAATCGCAAGGTAGATAGAAAACTATCAGAATTCCTTTCTAGAACTTACAGAAGTGAGGAAGTTCCTGCTGTTTCTGTTCTCTCTAAAATTCCTCTTCCAGTATGATACTGGTCAGCCGTCTTAAACGTGAAGTAGCAAGAGGCTGGGAAAGCAGGAACACAGGCTGGTGCAGGAAGGGGTAGGGTAAGCTTGGCTTCCTTGTGCTATACTTTTAAATACTGACATAAAATAAAATGTCTTTATTACAGGATGTTATTAACAATAGGAACAGCGAGTCAGCTGAACACTTCATGGATCTTTTGCTGCCTGTTCTTCTTGATCATCTTCAGATGCCAGAACAGATTGTGGATGAGCTATTAGTGAAGAAAAAGTGTGAAAGAATGGTCAAGGCTATTAATGTCCTGACAAATATCCTTTTTATGTGGCTATTGGCAACTGATTTATTATTCGTCCACGATGATCTTCTCTGAGATGTTAGAAGACGTCCACCTTGGGTCACTTTAATTGCTTCTAATGACAATAACTGCCCTAATTTTACTTAGGAGCATCATCTTGCAAGATCTAAAGTAGCTTTCTGATTGCTGTGAAATTATTTTGTAATACAGTGGTGCAGGATAAAATGTGACTATTCCACAGAGCAGTAGCACTTTGCAGATGGAAAACAAAGGGAAGTGTTTTCTGTTGAAAATTTTGTGGGGAATTTGTTCGGCCATCTTCTTGATCTATGTTATATTGTTGCCTGGCTAAGTCAACTGCCGCTCCCAGCCAAATGTGATGCAAATTTAGATCAGCGAAACAAGGAAAAATAGTGTGGAATGCTACAGTTTTACACTCCTCATTGAGTCCTTAGTGTCCACAGTAAGTTTAGTAAGGGGGACGTGACTGCAGAGTGTAGTCCTGCATCTAAGCTGAATTCTGTGCAGAAGTCTCTCCTAGCTCACTTCTAGGTAACTAGTTCTTGTGTTAGGGACTGCCTGGTCCCTGCCTTTTGTTCACTATGTGTGGCTAGCTTGGCTTGGTTCTGATCTAGATCCCTTGCTGATCTGTCTCGGGCTTGGAGCGTGCCCGGAGGGAAGCGTTCCCGCAGCCCCCAGGTAACACAAGCAGCACCGGAGCTGGGGATTCGTGGACCTGCTTGACCAGGCAGGGTTAACGAGCGATTAGCGAAGACAAAGAGACGAGAGAGTGGAATTCTTGTAGCTTTATTCCAGGTATATCCTCTCTGCCCCCAGGGGGCAGGAAATCCCAAAGGGAGCTGGGCCAAGAAAACCCTGCCCTTCCCTGTGCACAAACTTAAGAGTTCCAGAAAGAGAGAGAGGTATTCAAAGTTATCCAATCATCCCTTGCCATGTCTAGCAGGGGGCAATAATATTCCCTGGGGCAGGGATGAGACCTAAACTAGCTAATAGCAAGATAGCTGAAGGCATTTTCAAACCATGCTATCCTCAGAGACTGGTTCCAGCACGGGGTAATCCACCCATTCTGAACCCCCCACGCTGCAGGCAGCCTGAGCGACTGCAACAACTATGTTTCTTTATGCCACCTATTTTATTGAGGTTTCCCTTAGCTGTCTGTTTTCAATAACTGTGTATATTAACTGAAAAGCAAAGCTTACTTGGCTTGTGAGTTAGGCATGATTTAAGTGGTTTATGTTATTGGGTATTAAAAGCATTTTTGGAGGCTCTTGTGCTTTGATGCCCTAGCTTTTGTGTCCTTTATTATTAGAAAATGTTGCCTTTCAGTGCCAATACCTAGGCATAGGTATATTGAATTTATTCTTAACTCTGCCCACTGCTCTGCAGAGATGACATACTGAAAATGCGTGTCTCAAAGGTGCTGACTGCCAGCCAATGCACATGTCTGATAGAACACCAGTTTCCTTATAGCAGGATTGATACTGGTTTTGGGACAAAATTGGTGGACTCTAAAATGTGGTGAGCACACATATTTATCTAAAATCTAATCAAGCATGACTTGTGTGAGAGTTGTGATATTGTTGCAATGGAAAGAATGTAGTAGTTGAAAGTACCATTTAAATGCATATAAATCAATATTGATATTAAATCAAAATTAGTATTTTGTGGAATAAAAAGTAATCTTGCTGGTCAGTTCAATAAGTAAAACCTAGCTTGTGCATTCAGATAAAGTTTTTGGCATAAGCTGGAGATCCACTTAGGTGGAACAATGACCTTTAACCTCATGCAGTAGTTGAAGCTGATCCAAGTTGAAGCTTACCAGAACTGCTCATGGCACGTGATTTCTCATATTGATTTTATGCAATCAGAGTTCCAAAATATCATGCATCAGCAGGGGGGGAAATTGTTGCAGTGAAAATTAAATACACATTCCTTCAGCTCAGTGTCATTAACCTGAATTCCAATATAGCTAAGAGTTACCTGGCCAAAACCCAGTGAAATACAATTGGACCTATAATTAGACCCTCCTCATTTCCAGCCTGGAAGTGGTGGTTTTGGTCTTCATTGTTGCCATTCTTGGCATGCTTGAGAAGTTCAGGCACACGTCCAAGGAACTCATGATAATCTCTTTGGCTTTAGCGTTGTTGCCTTGCTGAACGTATTTAATTTCTTTGTGAAGGTATTTATTAATTTTTTTTAATTGACTGAATTTGTCAGTGCTGATTTGACATATCTCACCTTTTTTTTTCCCCACCCAATTTGCTTTTCTACTTGGATGTTTAAAAGCAAACTTGCTGCTGATATTATTTTGAAAACACTTGATCTTATGAGCAGATTGCAGCAGGATGTACCTGGTATGAAGGTCAGCTTCTACAAAATGTTACAGGTATGATTTTAAAACATTTTAGGAAATGTATCCGTGAAATAAAGTGTCACTGCAGTACAGTAGTTTTAGTTCTAAATGTCTTATATGTTTATATCTGAAGTGGTAAAGCTTCTAGGAAAATACAGTCCTTTATGCACAATTCATAAAGGTTGTTTCACTATTAACTCTTCTAAAATAAGAGTAGTTTGCTTTTACTCCAGTCACTTGTTTGAAATCATACTTTAGCTGCCTGGTAAGAATTATCCTTTTAAGACTGTGTTATGACTTCAGTTTAAAGGTAGCAAACTAGGAAACATTTACCACAACAATGTAATTATTTGTGGGGTTGGTTACTATTAAATATGTACATCTAATTTGGAACTTTGCATGGCCAAAACAGTTTCTGGTACCTATTGGTCAGATGATACCTTAATAATTTACTTTATAGATGGAAAAGCAATCCAGTCAGTCAAACACTTCTTGCTGTTTTGAAGATTTTTCATTCAAGAATGGGAATTTTGTAATTTAATGGGTAACAATGAGTTCTACAGTCCATGATTAATCTTCATAACTTTAGCTAGTGATCTTTTATGTTGAGTATCAAACACTTGAAAACTTGCAGGAATTAACTAGTCTCTTTATCTGTTGTGTTGACTTTAATGTAAAACATGAGTTTGAATACTCAGAAGTATCGACTATTTTTAAAATCATTTTTGTTCCATTGACTTCAGGCTCAAGAACTTAGAAGGGCAAACTTTAAGAAGGTAACTTAAGCTTTGAAGAAAACATTTCTGTGCTCAGGGGCCTTGATATTGTGATGTTTTGTTAGCTTGTGTTTGGTGAGGTTTTTTGTTGTTGTTGTCTGCTGTACCTTGTTTTGACCAAACCAATGTCTATATCAGGATCAACGCTTGATTACACCTTTGACGTTTGCTTTGACATCAAACCATGGAGAGCAAGTCCAAGTGGGACTTAGAATATTGTTTGAGGCTGCTCCATTACCAGATTTTCCTGCCATAGTGTAAGTATGTTTTTGATACTCTGGTTAGATTTGACATCTTTATGGGCTGGATATTCATGTTTTTAGAGTACTATTTTCAGCTCATCAGAGACAGAAAACGTAGAAAATTGTCTTGTTTCTGCTTTATGTGCACTTATGAGACAGTAGTGATCCCGGAGGCCAGAGGAAGCCATGCCAATGCTGATGATGTTCATTTTATGTCAGATCCTAGGAAGCATAGGAGCAATTGTGCTCATTTGTCTTGGAACTTAGGGTGCATCTAATATTCTGACTGTCAGATTGCTCTCTACTTAACTCTGTCAGACCTGTCATTCTTCAGTTCCTGAAGCTTTGGTTACCCTTTTGGAGCATCTTCCAAGAAAGATCAGATTAGGATAAGACACAGGACGATGGCAGTTCAGGTAGTACTCAAGGTGGTTTGAACAAGGGAAGAAAATATTGAGAAGTTCTGTTTGATAGAGTCCTTATTTGTGTAGATGTAATAAAATACAACAACAACAAAAAAAAAGATTTTAAATTGTATCACAACCTCAAGTTGAACCTGACAGACGTCAAGGGCAACAAGAAAGACCATTACATCAGCAGCAAAAGCCTGACTATGACAGTTCCTTTCTGCTCAGTGGGGCAGGGGACCTGTTGGCAAAGGGCATGGAAAAGATTGACATACTGAAGGCCTTGCTTGGTCTTCACTGATGAGGATTCCCAAAGGCAAAGCAATGTCCCTGAGAGCAATGGGAAGGCCTAGCAGAAGCAAGACTTACTCTGGGTGGCACAGGGTCAGGTTAAGGAGCATTTAAACTAACTGGATGTACAGAAGTCCGTAAGACCTGACAGGATGTGCCCTTGAGTGCTTAGGGAATAGCCTGATAACATTCCAAGGCCGCTCCAGAATGAGTCTTTGAAAAGTCATGGTGATTGGAAGAGGTTCCTGAAGACTAGAAGAAAACAAATTTAACTTCTGTCTTCAAGAATTGTAGAGATGATCAGTAGCACCCTGGACTGCACTTTGAAGAGTACTGATGACAGGGGCAAAGGAGGTGATCATTCCCCTCTGCTCAGCTGTGGTAAGACCACGCCTGTGGTGTTGTGTCCAGGCCTGGCTCTCCAGTGCAAGAGAGATATGAACATGCTAAAGTGAGTCTAGTGAAGGGTTTGAGGGATGAGCATGCATTTTCCAAGGTGAGACTGCAAGAGCTGAGCTTACTTTTGAGAAGACTTGCGGGGTTCTTATCAGCATGTTGAAATGTCTGATAAAAAGGAACAAAGGAGATGGAGCCAGGTTTCTCAGTGGTACCCACTGACAGGATAGATGTAGGCACAAACTGAAATATAAGAAAAAAACCTTTTAGATTTCTTGAAATATCAGAAAAGAAACCCTTTCATTGTAAGAGGAGGTCAAACTGGAAAATGTTGCCCAGAGAAGTTGTGGAGTCTTCATCCTTTGAGACAGTCAAAATTATCAGGCATAGTCCTGGGCAACCTGCTAAGAGCAGGAGAGTTGAATTAGGTGGTCTGTAGATGGATCCCTTTCAACTGTAATTATTCTATAATTACATGGGTTTGTGGATATAAGAAACATTTCTATAATGGCCAATAGTGAATAGTCTGGGTGAAAGAATGAAGAATCTGTACAATCAAATATGTCTGGAATCGTACAATGGAATAGCCAAATAACATGTCTGTTAATGCAAGCTAAAAATAGGCTTTGCTCACTTAGGAAGCAATTGAGACAGCACTTCAGTGAAGTGGTTGGGATAGCTTAGTAATTAATGAATTTATCAAGAGGAAAGAATTTATAACTGGTGCCTCTAAAATAAGCTTTTTTGATTTATAATTCTTATTTGAAACATGGTTTTTGTACCTGCCTTGAAAATACCAACCACTTATTACATACAGACACTGAAGTATAGGTGCTGTAATTCCTTTTTTTCTAAGCTTTTGGGTTCTCTTCCCTATACAAATTAAAACAGATTGCACTTTTATCTGCATACTTAAATTTTGGTTAAAATCTAGAAAATTAAATGTGCGGTACACAATACAGTATTACAAAATAGAATTATAGACAAGGAAACTTGCAGTACACTGGGGTTTATTGGTAGCACTCTGCCTTATCTTGATTCAATCTTCTTATTTTTATGCCAAATAAAAATTCTTACTAAATACTTTTTCAATCTTCTTTGAGACAAAACAGTGGCCTAGTTAAGTTGAATAATAACAGGTGAAATAACCTGTTTCACAGGTTCATAAGAGACTTGATCAGTGCTGCTCAAAAAGAGCTGAGCACCATGTCCTTTCTGATGGGATTCTTGTCTCTAAAGGTTAGCCATGATACTTTTTTTTTCCCCCCATTTTCTGTATTTCTGGCTCGTTTGGGCACATGTCCAATAGACATCTTCATATTCTGTGGTAATGCAAATGTGACTGTAAATTTTGTTATGAAATTTTTGTTCTCCTCTTCAGTCCTTGCAATGGTATTTGTAGCAGGTTGTGTCATTAATAGCCTCATGTTTATTCAGGCTGGGTGAAAGCATTGCAGCAAATAATGCCTACAGACAGCAAGAAACGCAGCACACAGCAAAGAGAATACAAATGCAGTCACCTGTGACCAACACTACTTCAGTGAGGGGTTCTTCATCCTGTCCTCCAAGTAATGAATCCAAAGCTTCAAATATTGAGGAATTAATACAAAAACTTCATTCTGGACTAGAGGTGAGTAGAATTTATATACCCTTATGAAATATTTGACACTTTTTTTTACTGGGAGGGATGGAAATTAAAATCCAAGTGTCAAATTACCATGTGTGTAACAGTTAAGTTTGGTTTAGATTCCTGTCTATTTGGAATGTGCTTCTTTTACTGAGCTGCTGAGCAGAATTCAGAGATGCTATGTTGAGCTGCACCAGAAGGTACAGCTCCTTACTGAGGTCCCTCTCCTGTGGGTTTGCCCACAGTCATCTTAGCTGTCAGATGACGAGGCAGGAGCCAGGTCCAGTCAGACTGCCTAGACTTGCTGGGACACATACAAGGAACTTCCCTGCTCTGCTTCCTAAGAAATAGCCTGTAACAAAATAGAGATGCTGTGCTGCTTAAGAAAAGTGTGGTGCATCTCGTGAGTGCCTAAACACGCATACTGACATTTTCCTTCTGCTGGCTGTAGCTGACCCTAGCATTTGCAGTTCTGTTTTTGTGGCCTTCTTGGAAAGGTGCTGTTATTATTTCAGAAGACAATTTTTACTTCCTTCTGCAGCAACTTGCATCATAAATGCGACACTCAGCCAGGCACCACATACCGTGTGCTGCTTTGTGGACCATCCTAGCAGATACTGAATATATCTCCTCTTTCCCTTTTCTGTTCAAAGCAAATTAGCTGCTTTGTAGCACCTTTAGACTGAGTGATGGCTTGTTGATTCTATTTTCTTTTGACTTAAAAGAACAGTATGCAAATTGGGAAAAGGAATAGAAAGTTTCTTGATAACAGCTTGATATCTGTATTAGTGGCATTGCCTCCAGCTTTAGCTTTGCAACTCTCATCTCTTTGTTGTAACTGATAAAAGTGAAACTCAGAGAGCTACCAGTTCCAGTCAGCTGCCAGAATATCAGTGAAGAAGGTCAGGTGAGTCTTGCTTGGCTTACTTTTTATTCTGCCACTGGATAGTCCCATTGATCGTCCTTTTCAGACTGACAGTCTGTGGGTGCATTGCTGTGTTTATATTAATGTAAATCAAAGCAGCCACAGGTGCCTACACAGCACTAGTGCAGCAGCTTCCAGTAATGTGACAGGCTCTAAATGTGCTTTGATTTTTTTTAATTTTTTTTTTTTTAGGGGAAGAAGTTGTTGATGAATTGTTGAGTCTTTTCTTAGACCTTCTAATCAGTAATTCAAAATCAACATACGCATTCACTTAAAATATCCAATACTTCAGTTCTGTGTGTATATTTTGTAAAGCTCAAATGCTTGTAAAGACATAATTGAGAAAACATTTTTCATAGTATTACTGTTCAGAGAGAATGAAGGATACTTCATTCTTAGACCCCTTCTTAGACTAGTCACTGCCATGTCCTTTTAGATATTTTAAATTTGCAAGTAGGAATATAAACTACTTGTTTCATACATTTGGGACAGAAAAATGAGCTGAGAACTGGAGCTACACAGTGTCTCCTGTTATTTTACAAAAAACATTCTTCGCAGTGGTTCCAGATGGTGCAGAGATGGTGGCTTTTCTGTAGGTGTTCAGTGTCTGAACAGCTGGCATGGTTTGCATTTGGTCATGCATCAGCATCTATGAACAGCTGCTCAGAACTGGTGTTATTTCAGCAAAGCCTAAGAGAAAATATCCTGAAGTCACTAAGTAGCATTCTCACTTGACTCAGGCATATACTTTAATAAACACTTAGGACTTGTTGTGCCATATATGGTGCATTTCCTCTAGTAAGTCACTGTGTTAACACTGTGGGTTCTTTCCTCAATAGTGTCCTTTCTAGTGTCCTAGAAAAGCTTTCCTGGACCTTTTCTGTTAATTTGTATGTTGAGAAGGCAAAAGAGTGTGACCAAGGAAATTTTAACCATAGGTATTTTGTGCTGTTAATGTTAAGGCAGATTACTTTAGGTGTCCTATGAGGGGACTGCTAATTCTCCAGCAATGATCAGACCAAGGGGAATTATTTCAGAATGGTGATTTTACCTTTTTATAGTGCTGAACTGATAGTCTTCTGCAGATGACTCCTACTAAGCCTAACCAGTTCAATTGCTCACAAACTTTCCACAAGAGTCAGGTGGATATCTTTGAGTAGACAGCCTCAGATACAAAAATGAGAATTCAAAAAGCTGGTGGCAGGTGAAGTTCATGAAACTATTGAGCTCTTTAGGCACACGTTACCTGTGTAAGTAAATACAAATTTCTTGTATCAGTAATTGGAAAACGTTTCCACAGATGAAGGAGCCCTTGGCTGATGTGAGGATATCTGACATAATGGATGTCTATGAGCAGAAGCTGTCGGTGTTAGCAGTGAGTACAACCTAATGCACATGGGGATGTTGCAGTTGGTACTTTCAGAAAATGTTAATGAGAATTGTTCTTCCTATATGCAGTCTAAAGAAACGAGGCTGCAGGATCTTCTGGAAGTAAAGTCAGTAGCTCTGGCTCAGGCTGAGAGGCTGATGGCTCAGTACCGGTGTCAGAGAGCCCAGGCTGAGTCTGAGGTAAGTAGCAGAGCCTGGAGCTGGGACTGAGCAATGATTGTCTGGGTAGCTTTAACTGTGATTGCATATGGAAACTGTACTGCTTATCTGTAAGCTGTGCTTGCAAGTTAGGGCAGCCTTAATTTTCATCATGAACATCCTGTTTTCCTCTGGATTGTTCTTTGGTGCAGTTTTCTTTAATGTCCTTTCCCTTACAGAAGTCAACAACACCAACCTATTCTGCTCATTCCTGTTTGTTAACCATTAGTGTTAATTCAGCAATATTAAAAATTAATAAACCCATTATAGAGAATTCTCTATAGAATTTGCTGGTATATGAATAACTGTTTCCTCATTGTGCCTTTGTGGGGTCTGTATTTGAGCTGCACGTTGAAATGTGACAATAATTTCTATTCTTTAAAGGTTCTATTAAAGATTGGGCTACAAATTACTAAATCCATAGCTAAAATGTATTATCTTTTACTTTGTTCCCTCTGCCCTCACAATGTCTATAAATGGAGCTAAAGGAATTTAGTGAACCAATTAATTTGTAGTTAATATTAGGTGAGAGAATTTATTCTTTTAATGTAGATGATGTCATTTTGGTATTAGATCTATGGCTTCAAGAATGCTTAATGCAACTTGAGAAACAGAATTCCCTTTAATATATGTGTCTTTTTTTTTTCTTTTTATTTGGGGGGTGTCTTTCCACTCAAAGGCGAGAACTCTTGCTGCAATGCTGAAGGATGCAGAACGAAAAAATGAAGAGCTTAACGATTTGCTGAAAGCTCAACAGGTAGAATCTGAAAGAGCACAGACTGATATTGAACAGCTCTTTCAGCACAACAGGAAATTGCAGGCAGTTGCTGAAGAACATGAAATACTGAAAAAATCCTCTCTTGATCTTCTTCAGAGGTAAGACAACGTGTAAGATCTCTAAACAAGTATTTCATATGCGAAGAGTTATGATGTCCTTTATTGGGCTAGGCACATTAGAAGAACAACATTACATTCTGTGTCATGTTTTTAAGTGAAAAGTTCATTATTTTTTCTTTCTTCTGTGTGCTTGTCCATAAGATCAACTTAAGTAATTCAAGAACTTAAATTTATGTTGCATTTGTTATAGTTCAATTTACTAATATATTAACATTCAGTTTTCAGTGGAATGAGAACTGAATTGTCAGTGCTGAAGGTCCAGTTCAGGAAACAGCGTGAGCATTGTATAAAAGGGATCATTGTTCTCTAAGACACAGAGCTCACAATGTTTAGTTTCATGTTAGCATTATACCATGCTCTCAGTGTCTGTCTTTGATTTTACATGCTGCCTTGATGACATGCTGCAAGAGTTCTGGAGAAACAGCCAATATCAGTATGTTTGTGTAATGTAGGACTTGGCATCATTGGTCAAGTCTGTACCAAACTTGACTTAAATTAGTTAGAAGTGAGATAGGGAGGAAGGAGGCACATTGTGTCTCCTGAATTATTTATTAGCATTATTTCTTTGGTATCTTAAGCTAAAAAGAATATGTGAGACACACAAAGTACATGGAGATAGAAAATATTTGAAATTAGAATGTGCTTTGTAAGAATAAAGGCTTAAGAGAGGCATGAGCTGGTCTGGTCACTAGGTGTCAGCAAGGCAAAGAAACTGGTAAAATTCAGAGCAAGTTTCTTGCTTAGTAAGAGGAGCAGGCATTATATTAGACGATTTTGAAGGCATACTGCTGCCAGTAAAGGAGTCATTGAGGGAGGAAAATATTTAAAACTTTTTTCCATTGCGTGATTTCTTGAATAAGTGTCTAGTATGGTCATTGGGGAAGTGCCTCCCTTTTTGCTTGAATTATATGCAACCATACACTTTCTGAACATGTATTTGACTAATTCATGTGAAATAAATCAGCCTCAATCTAGTATTTACCAGTTTTAAATTCTCTGAACTAGGAACAAAACTTTCTAATCCTTATGATGTGTTTCTAAAACAGAAATTTACTTTTTAAAACAATCTCTATACTTCAAGTATGCTGTTAATTAAAAACAATCAGTTAACTGACATCAGGGGAGAGAATTTGCCTTTTGGTGGGAAGGTAGGAAAATGTTTGTTTAGAGCATGAGATCTGCCTTATAAATCCGTATGAATTGCACACTGTATTATCTTCAGTGTGTTCAGTTTTTAGTATCTCAAGACAACTGCAGGTCAGAGACTGACTTAAAGAGTCCTTTAAAAGTTGACTGACATACATAAACTGTTATAGATTAGCTCCTTTGCAAATTTCTGATGGTACTTATAGTTTTGTCAATTCCTAAAAGTTTTCTACTGGAGGAAGGTTGCTTCCTGACCATTAATAATTCAGGATATGTAAGGGATCCTCTGAAGCTTGGCTGGTTTGTCTTTCTTCTTCCAAGTCAGGCATTGCAACAGGCTGCCCAGGGAAGTGGCTGAGTCACCAGCTACTCAGTGACTGAGTATCTAAAAGATGTGTAGATGGGGCATTTAGGGACATGGTTTAGTGGTGGACTTCGCCGTGCTGGATTAATGGTTTGGCTCAATCATCTAAAGGGTCTTTTCCAACCTAAATGATTCTGTGGTTTTAAGTATGTTCATTTAAAAAAAACAAACCCAAAAAATCTAACACACTAACAGCCAGCTGTCACTAAAAAACCCTCAGCTGAACACTCCTCCTTCAGAAAACACCTTATGATTGTTGTTTGAGTGGGATGATTACACAGATCATGTCAAATATTTTTATTTGACAAACCATTAAAGTAAAAGCTCTTCAAAAGCATTTACACTTCTTTTGTAGGTATGAAACAACTGAAAGACAATTTAAAGATCTACAGATTACATGCAATTCACTAAATAAACAAGTGGAAGCAATGAAGAAACTGAATGAATCACTCAAGCAGCAGAATGACAGGTAAGTACAGTTTAGTCTTTTCAAAGCAAGTTAAACAGTAAAATTAAATAGCACTTTAGTCTCAGTTTTTCAACTGTGCTTTAAGTAAGTATCTGAGAAGTGAAGTTAGAGGAAGCCAAAGGTGCTTCAGGGTTGGTTAATACATTTATGTTGGATGAGAATCTGTAGTACTGACTTTGGTGGTTTATTTTGTTTGCTCCTTAATTGGTTGGAAGTGGTGAGGGAATATCCACAGACTTCAGCAATAGCAGGAAGAGAAATATGATGACCCAATTCTTTGGTGCATTTGGGAGACTGTGGAGGTGTCATTTTGATTGTTGTTGAATTTTTAAATGCTTTTTTCACTCGAAGATTTCCATGTATTCCCTTTTAGCCTGCAAGTTTTCTCTTAATGTTGTCAGATTGGGAAAAAAGCCAACCAAACAAACAACCCTACTAAATAAACACATTTGAAACTTATATTAGAAGTCTTGGTGGGTATAGAAGTCTGCCTGTGGTATAAAACTAGCATTTCATATGTCTTCCTGAGGAGTAATTGTAATTTTTCATTTTTGATGGCTTAAAATAGAGGTCTGATATACCTTTCACCAATGCAACTAAGGGAATAGAGGGCTCTTCTTTGACAGATTTTATTTAACACATAACTTTTCAGAAGATGTCTTTAAAATGTGTTCACAGGCAGGCCTTGTATTCCGTTGAGAAATAAACTGCTATTCTTGGTTTTACTTGCAAAGTTCACTTCATCCTTCCAGGCTCTTGCCTTGTCAGTAATCAGAGCAGTCTAAATCACTGCCTTGAGTTCTGATTCAAATGGAAAATTTTCATACTGATACATTAGTTTGCTACTGAATAAATTTGGCCACTTACATTGAATGGTGCAATATGCAGCTCAGGGTAATTGGGGAGTTATTCTGATGAAAGCTGACCCTTGTTAAAGCCAGGCTGGAGAAGCAGTTTATTATATAGATACTCCTGAACTGCCACAGAAATGGAGACCATGGGAAATATACATCCCTCCCTATTGCTAGAGGCTGCAGCTTAGAAACTGGTAGATAGGAGGTAGATAAACAAGTAAACAAAAGCAACAGCAGATGCCATCTAGGCAAGGCAAGTGGCAAGTAGAATATGCCTTAGAAATTAGTCTAGCTGGTACTGGAAAAAGTAGATTAGCTTCAGAGAATGTAAAGTGCTCATGTCACAGCTGTACTGCTGGTAGATGACAGTGCCTCTGTATTGAATGGGTGTGGAAACTGAGCATTACCCAAACTGGTGAGAAGTGAGGCAGGCCTGCACACGAGCTGTGGCACTGTCTCATGATATGGTCACTTTTAGGTTTTGTGTAACAATCTGGGAGATGTTCAGAATTGTATTTTTTGTCCTTGCGTGGATAATACCTGAAACAGATTTTACTAATTTCATGGTCTCTTCGGGAGCATAATAAGAGCTAAAACCCCAGCATCCTTAATCACTAATGGCAGGGAATTTTTACTTGCATTGAATGACAATTTCATTTCTGCCACAGTATTATGAATTATTTGTGGCTGTGATCTAAGGCACCAATTTCTGGTTGTTGTGCTCCAGGTATCAGCCTTTTCAGTAGTTCCTGCCATGATCAGAGAAGGGCAGTGACTGTTTCTTGGTGGCAGGAAGGAAGTAAGATCTATCTCTGCTCACACCCTGCTCATTCACAAGCTTGATGATCTGAAGCTCTTGACCGCAATGGGAAATGAAACAAAAATCATTCTAGCTTCTTAGGGAAGGGAAATGGTGGCATATCTTTAATTTAATCATTAAAATTTATTCCTCTGCACTTTTAGGACTGCTGCACAGTTAGTAGAAAGTGAAGCTCACAGAAGTGAATTACAGCAACAGCTACAGGAGAGAGATGGCACAATAGCAAGTAAGTAACCTACCTAAAGGTCACTGAAGCTACAAAACCAGCTGCATTAACTGGTATTGATATTGATATTATGAGCTCTAGATAAGCTGCTGACTGAGCAACTTGTAAATCTTAAAAGTTGACCAAAGATACATAATTTAATAGTTGAATGAAACAAATACAAATCTGAATTTTTTAGAAAGGCTGCATGAAGTTGATTTCCCAGACTTCACTGAATCTCTGCATAGTGTGTCCCTTCAGGATCTTCTTACAACATGTCCATTAGAACAATTTTCTGTAGGAAATGCAAATTAGAAGAGCTTAATTAAACTCTTTCTGCAAATAACTGGAAGCAACCACTAAAATTTAGCAGTAGGTGGCACTACTCGGTAATTCAATTAGCAGCCATGTTGAGTCTAAAAACAAAAATTTAATAAAAAAGTACCTTGTTTCCCAGGCCAATGCAGTATCTGTTTTCTAAGTTTGGCATCCCATCTTTTAATGTGTTCATTTTCTTAAGCCTTGGAACAGAATGTAAATGTTCTGGAAGAAAAAATAAAAACTCAACAGAAAGAAAAAACTGATATGGAACAAACTATCGATGTTCTCAGAAAGGAATTAAGTGAAACAGAGCAAGCAAGGGAAGAACTGAGTATCAAGGTAAGGAATTATTTGCACCTGCATTCCTGAGACTGGAGTTTTAGGTATCTGTTTAATTGATAGAGTTGGTAAATCAGTATTTTTGTTAAGTACCTAAAGACCCTAGGGTAGCCAATGTAGTAGTAGAAAAGAACAAATTCTCTAAACTTTGTGTACCTCTTGAGTTTTAAGTTAGGATCAAATTCTGATGAGGTTCTGTGAGGCATGTGTGTGAGTACATAATGATGGGAAGGGAAACCACCCCTGCCCAAGCCTGTGGCATTATGTTAAATAACAGAGTGTAACACATTCCTCTTCAGTAGTTTTGACTTCTGAAAATGTAATAAGTCAGCTTGCTTTGCCTCCCTTTTTCCCATTGAGTTGAGGTACATATGTAGGCACCAAAATGCACCTGGGGTTTTTTTGATCATTGAAATACTAAGAAAAATACTCATTTTTATCTCCAAGAAAAAAAATCTTTTTTCAAAAGAGAGTTCACTTTAGCTACATGAAGTTAACAGGATAATAGTAACAAAAAAAACCCAACAAAAACCCTCCAACTAAATCCCCCAAACTTCAGTGCAGCCTACATGTCCTTGACTGCGGGTAAAATCTCAAGGCAGAGATTCATTTTACATGCAAACTGATAGCAAATGCAAAGTGTGCAGTCTGACAAACACATTTACTGTATTTCCATTTCCTGGTAGCAAAAGCTTTATCTCTTCAGGCAATATTATCCAGTATATAACAAATATTTTCTTTGTTCTAATACTTACTGGTGAGGTGCTTGAAATGAAAGGTAGATGGTAGCACACTGGTAATGGGGGGTTGGTGCTTTCCCAAGGTATCCAACATTTTGCAGTGTGGCAGTAGCTGTAATCACTCATGCACCATATGTACAGCTGAGATTTCTGAAATAAGCTTGTCATTTTAAAACTGCTTTTTAATTACTTGCTTAAGTTCACCACCATGCCACTCAGCTTTCACTGTATTGTGTGTTTTTCAGTTGGTAATGGAGGAAACTATAACATTTTGTTTGTTTCTGTAGGCATCTTCTCTGGAAGCTCAAAAATCCCAGTTGGAAGCATGCTTGGAAGAAAAAGAAGCACTCATAAATCTGCAGAAGGAAGAATTGGACAAACACGCCAGCATGATTGCAGTAATTCACAAACTAAGTGGTGGCAAGCTAAGTGCAGAAACAGTGAACCTTAGTTTGTAGGGCTCTGCTTCCTGTGCTTTCTGTGTTCTCTTAAGTGAGTTAAATTATAGGAATGACTGCCAGCTTTGTACACAACACACGCAGTTTGGTTGCCTTTTTGCATAATGCAGTTATTGTTTAGAAAGGTCAGCAACAACAAAAAAATGTTATCAGACCTGCTGAATTAAGGGGTTTTGTTGTTTTGCATACTCAGTTGGGGAAGAAAGCATCATTAACCATCAATTTTTGTTTCAGTCTAATGGGTTAAAAACTTTCAGTGTCAAAGTAAATTTGCAGACATGGGTTCTCTCCCTTTAAATCTCTTGGTCATGGAGAAGGAGTAAGTAAACGTTGGGAGGGGTTTTGTTATTTGGCTGGTTTTTTCTCCTTTTCTACCAGAAAGTGCTTGAGTAAACAAATTCTAGTAGGAAATGCCAAGCATGTTAATAACTCGATTGATAAATGCCAGTTTGACTTTGTCAAATGGTGGAATGGGAGGGAAAAACATCAAGCTGCTCACCAGAGTAAGACAGCAATAAGGTACATATCTGCAGAAAATTGTAAATTAATCTTCAGCATTTATGTGACAGAATCCAGAGTATATAAATATTGATTTTATTTTTTTCTCCTGAAAAAATTCACTGTTTCAATATGCTGTTCTAAGCCAAGTGTAGCTGAACTCTGGGCTGCATAGCAAATAAATGCATGGACTCATCAAGGCATTTTGACAGCATTTCAGTGTTCTTTTGTGACAGTGTTTTTTCTAAGTGGTAATGCACAGTGGCTAATGGAACTAGAAAATAAATTGATGTCTGTTTAAAATTTTGTTTAAAACATATATCTCTCTTTACTGTAGAAAAAACTGGAGATTTTTGTACTTAATTCATGCAAAGAAATACCTGTGTAAGGGGTTTTGCTTTTAGGCATCTTGACATTATCAGTTCTGTAATCAAAACAGTTCTGTAATAAAGTTCCCTGTGCTGTTTTCATATTCATGTTATGTGCTGTATCCACTGTGCTATTGGACTTCTTTCCTTTCCCCAGAGGCTCACTCATTTAGTGCAGGGAGTAGCTGGCACCAGCACAACAAAGAGCTCTGCAACAGAGTCAATTTTTAATTATCTGTGTCATGTCAGGTTGTCAATTTCCTGTTCTACAAGTGGAGACTTTTGTGCTGTCTTAATTCTGAGAACCCTCATGTCTCAATATCAGGCACTCCAGTACTTCTTATCTGAAAGTAGCTGCCTTTTATTCTACATTATCTGGAGAAAGTTTTCCATTTAGCATGTGGTACTATATGGCTTATTTCATTCATGCCTAAAAATACCCTTTATTGTGTATTTATTTTTCTGTACTATGTGTTTTCTGTTCTTTCTAGTTCGCTTTTGGTGTACTTACTGTGTATAATGACACAATAAAGGGTTTGGAGTTGATAGTCTTCAATTCATCACCTGTTGTGTGTTGTCTTCATCTTAGCACTCCTCTTCAGTCTCGAATCTGCATCCTTTGATCTTTTTCTATTTCCCTGCTAGTGGTTTGTTTTAGGCTTTCCCTTTCCCCTTCTTCTCCATCTCTCTTTCACCTCTGATTCCAACTGACAGTGCCTACCACTTGCTTTTCCCTGGTCAAATCTCTGTCTTTTATTGAAATTAGGAAGCTTTCCTTGTGTGCTCTTTTGGATCTATTAGTGGAGTCTTTTCCACCTCTGGGATAAAAAAGGCTGTGGAATGGTACTCTCACTTTTGAATTAAGTGCAATTGATCATCCTCACCTACATGAAAGATGGAATGGCAAGCTTTGCCTGAACCAATTCCCAACTTTCATTGTCCCACTCCCTCCCACAATTATATCTGCTATAAACAAGGCAGAGCTTTTTATTAGTAGCAGTGTGGTCAAAATATCTGTGCTGTGGTATTTGTGCTTGCATGTGCAACTTAATTTAGACAAAAAAACCTTTTCCTCCCAACCTTGTGAAATTTCACCTGGAATTTTCTTAATTTCAGGATGAAGTTAATATCCTGAAAAAACAGTAGGAATTCTGAGGTTTACAAACTGAAAGCATGGCTCTGCTGTAGTAAGTAGAAAGTGATCCTAAATGTGAGGGCTGGTAAGTAGGCCTGTTTAAAACTAGCAATCTAATGCACAGCTCCTATGCTCTTGGATAGATTTTTCAGGAAATACTTAATGCTCACAGAGACCAGTAGGATTCATTTAGTGATAGTATAAACAAAACATAAAATTCTGAATAAAGAACTCTAGAAACCACGTATGCTATGGATTCAGCAGTGCCAAAAGTGTTAGCTGCTGGTCAGGATTTAAGTCTATTTTATGCTTACAGTTTTCCTGATTCACAGGGACATGTCTAGTTCTCCAGGAATTACCTAGAAGTGCACCTTTCTGGAATAAATTCAGGCCAAAAATGAGACAGACTCCACTGAAGTCGTGACACCCAGCTTTATAGGTTTGGTTCAACATTCTTGTGAAGATGGAAGAAGAGGTTCTCTGCTCCTTTTCCTTAGAGTTTATTGTTAGCAGCCAAAGATGAAGTATTTTTAGGCGAGTACTTTTTTCACAAAAAATGCTTTCAACCTTGCAAAGTTGGTTTATATATAAATAAACTCCTCCATGCGTTCCCATCTGGTTACTTTTGAAATCTTCAGATTTGTTCACTGAAGCATGCTTCCTTTCCCTCTCCCTCACCAATTTTCCTTCTGCAGAACGATGAAATTGGGAACAGCCTGCTAGCTTTATGTCCCTAGTGACACATCCTTTTCTCTCTACCCCAGTCCAATCTAAATTGGATCCTTTCCTAGGAGTACATAGAAATGAAGGCTAAATAGTTAGGCTGAGTGATGCCACACTGGAAGATGTACAGCTGTTGATGTAAATATCCTGGGAGTCCCCAGACCATGCCTGACAACAAAGGCCAGGTGCTTCCCCACCTCCTGAATGGCAGCCTGGGTTTTTCTGCTCTGGTTCTGCTCTGGTTGTTCAGTTCTGGGTTGTATCCATTTCACAGCAGATATAACCAGGTAGTGTGAGCCTCATTTTTATGGCCACCTTCTGTTTGAATCTGCTGTGCCTGAGGTTCTCATGGTTACAATATGTTAAATTTTTCCTAAGGAACAAACTCATGCCCTTTCTGACATGTTGCTCTTTGACCTGAGATTGCCTGATGATCTTGGCTGAGGAGTTGGTTAGCTGGAAGATTTTTTCTTGCTATGAATGATTCCTCTAAATTAGTAAGAAGAGCCAGCTGGGTCCATGTATGTGTTTCATGCTCAGCACTACAGTTGAACCTCTGTGTTTCTTCTGCCTGCATGCCTTTGCCCACATGGCTTATTAACTGAGCTTTAAGAGCAAGCTTGAGTGCAGAAGGTGGAGTTCGGGTTAGGTTGGGCTTTTTTTATGGCCATTAACTCTTGCCTAAAAAAGGGAACTCAGGAGTTATGGCACCCCTTATGTGATATGTTGCTACCAGTGTCTAGTCTGTTTTCCTGACCCATTATTTTTGGGCTGCGTTGGGTGTTGAGCAAACATTGCAGCCACTTTGCTGACAATACATTTGGTTTGTTTGGTTCCTGAGGATGTCTTTGGGAATGGAAATATGCAAACTCCTGGTGTTTCACTATTAAAACTTCTGTCGTGTTTGCCCCACTTGTCCCGTCTTTCTAGGAGAAATGTGTAAGAGCATCACTGCATGCTGCATTCTTCTGCCAGTATCTTCCCTTCTGAACAGAAGACTTGTGGAGAAACCCCTAAAAAAGGAAATGAGTGTAACAAAACTATTGGGGTACAACTTTCTCCTTTAGTTGGTCTTATGTATTTTCAATGCTGACTAGGGAAACAAGGAAACAAAAAAGATGGTGTTGGGGGTAAGGCACCTGGCTGTGAGGAAAGGTTTGTGGGGTCACCTCCCACAGAAGTCTGGCAGTGTAGGCTCTGGCCTAGCTTGGAAAATGGACTGTGTGGATAAAAGGAGCCACAGTCTAGGCAAGAAGTCTTAATGGCAATAAGAGGTATTCAACCTTTTTGTATCAGCTGTGCATAGTTGTAAAACTCAGTCCAAAGCTGTTGGATAATAGCTGAGCCTTTGCATGACCTTGAGGAAAGCAGGTAATGAAACCCTTTATTTGGCATGTGGAGATAGGAAGGAAGAAGGTACAGAGGATCTTGAAGCATATTTGGGAGTGATCTGAAGTATCTTTTCAGCCAGTACCCAATCCCAGTCCTGAACACAGCATACTGTGCACATGTGTGGTACAAGGCTTCAGGCTTTCTCCTTAAAGAAAGAAGTGACAAGCCAAGCACAACATGTTACTTGGGAGTGGGCATCGTAATCTTGTTGCTTAGATGGACTTTGAAAGCACTGGTTGCTTGCAGGACATTAAAGCATCATTTTCCTTCTGAAGCTCTGGATCAGAAGTGATCAGTGTTTGAGAAATGTGATGAAGGTGCCTTGCACATTCCTCTTCGCAGCATGGCAAGCCTAGAGTGACAGACAGCCCAGTTTTGTTTGTTTGCTTTTCTGAGACATTGCCAGCATTGCTTGTACTCTGGGATAAGGAAAGAAGAGAGTGCAGGGAAAGGGGAGATTGTGTCACCAGATCCTGAGACAGGAGTGAAAAAATCCCAGATTTCTTTGGCTGAGCTACTGTAGTCTCATAGTTGACTGCAGTTTTCACTGAAAGTGGTTGGCTCATGTTACAGAGTCACTGAATAGGCACTGATTAAATTCCAAAGGGTCTTGTACATGTTTGAAAAGGTTATCTCTGCATGGAGAACAAGCACCTCGTACTGCTGAGATCCCCCTCACAGCAGGGATGGCCAGTCCTTGATTTACCCATTTGTAAGCTAAACCTTTACACAAGAGAACAAATACTCTACTGGTTAAATTTGTCTTCAGAGTAACTGAGCTACCAATCTGGTTTAGGTTTTTTACACTGTATTAAGTTATTAAAAACTAATTTTATAAGCAAACAGCTCTTGTTTTAACTCAGTTTTACTTCATAATAATCTATCTGGGTGTATTATTTGCTCATACTGGTACTCAAATATTGAATTTCAGTTGTTTTTTACAGCACAGCTGGCATGTCCTATAAGGAAATATAAGGCTATTGTAATTTTAAAAGCCAGAGGCTACTGATAAGCTTGATATTAAAGGGGAAAAAAATCCAGCGGTGATCAGTTGCAACGTATTTTGTTTAATCTTGGTTGGAGTGTGGGGGCCATCTCTGTTTGCTCACGTAACATGGTGAGTGCCTTAATTGTTCCTCTTTTTATCCTTTGAGGCTAAAGCTTGGGAAAATATCTTTGGTTTATTTTTGTCATGTATCTTTTTTGTCATGTATCCAATTGGAAGTGGGTCTAGTTTTGAAAGAAACCATTAATTTTCTTGCTTATTTTGAGGATGAGGTGAAATAATGTAAGTGCTTTGTTGTGGCTTTCTAAGGCAGTGGGAAATCTCAGAGTTACTGTGTTCATTTCAGTATGATTTGTTTGCTTCAACACCAAAGAACTGCTCAGAATATGCTTTGAGGCATTGTGCTATTGCTTTATTTGTGTTCTGCAAAGAACAAGTAAATGCCTTCATGCCTTTCACTATCCAGGGCAGAAGTTGTTCTTGTCGGGAAGGAGTGTGTGTGAATATGCTGGGAAAGAGCATCCTCTCTGGTTAGTGTCTGGCTGAAGTGCACTGCATTTCTTGGCAAGGTGTGCTTAGGTTGCACAGTCTCTGGGCTGGCTGATGCACACTACCCTCCCAGATGACTGTTCTCCCCCAGAGAGGTAAAAACAGGCCTGACAGAGCTCAAGAAGTGTTTGGACAATACTCCTGGGCACATGGTGTGACTCCTGGGATGTCCTGTGCAGGGCCAGGAGCTGGAATCAGTGAGCCTTGAGGGTCCCTTCCAGCTGAGCATGTTCTGTGGTTCTGTGTGTGAGAAGATATGCCTGTCTGTAGCTATTAAACTCCAAGATAGAAAATGTAATGTGTAGCCTTTCTCACTCACTCATTTCTGTGGGGTGCTCACTGTCACAGTACCCACATACAATCACCTCCACAGTACCAGCAGGGAGCCAAGATGCATTGGGGTAAACTGCTGATCTGGGGCTCCTTATGTGGAAAGCTGAAAACCTCTGTTTGTCAGTCTGTAGCAATTCACACCTGCATGCCCAGTTGTGCTTCCTATAGCTCCAGAGGCTGTTCCTGGTGGCTTTGGCTGCAGCCCTGGCATACAGTACCTTCATGTGCTTCCACTTTTCCATGCAAAACAGGGGTTTCAACCTCTAGCTACACAGGAAATACAACCAGTTATGGTAGTTGTCTGTCTAAAAGCTGGTGTAAATGGCTTGCTTGCCATCACACAGGTACTTTGTAGTGAAGCCTCCTGGCATACTAATGCAGCAAGCAATTACTTGAATCTTAAAATGGTCTTTCTTTCCCCTCTTCTGACTCATACAGAAGGCAGCTTCTGCAACAGAGTGGAAAGGGACAAGCAGACAGCAGTGTCTCCTTCACCACCTGACTCTGCCTTCCTCCCCACGCAGACCTATCTCATAAGCAGAATGAGGCAGAGCCCCCAGGGGAAAAATAGCATCTAATCACAGCACTGGAAGCAGAGCGCTTACGCACGCAGGTGCTGGAGCGAGGTCACACAGCCTCCAATTTGCAATCTATTTTTGAAGCTTGGAGTACTCAAATGACATTTTTCCTTCCCTCTTTCCCTCCTGCTCCCAAACCTTGTTTATTATATATCTAACTACTCAAGGCCTGATGATGCTGTCATGTTTATTCATAAGTTGGTGAGAAGAAAGGATAGAAGCCAGACCTAAGCTACAGACAGGATTTTATTAGCTAATCAACTCTGCTCACAAGGGGGGATTGCAAGTCACCACTGCTAGAGGGTGAAAAACCTTTTGGCCAAGCCCAAGCAAGTGCAAGTCCTGAGCTGCAGCTCTCCAGGTCATAACTGCTGTTTGTTGGAGGGTAAAACTTGTTAAGTCTCCTCTATCTTTCCTTATTACCCTGTTGAAATGAAGCTGGTGTTTTATGTAAATAAGTCTCAGAGGGAAAATGTGTAAAGTATCAGTGTCGAAATCTGTAAGAATTGTGTGTGATGCGTGTAATTTAAAAAACAAATACACTACAGCCGTGTATAGAAGGATGTAAGAGTGGGGATTTTGCCTTACAAGCTGAGAAGCACGGGGCTTGTCCTACACAAAACAGAGTGTCCCCTACCCCATCTGCCTCCCCAAAGGTTTTCCCTTTCTCAGAACTTAAGGTAAAAAGTAATTAGAGGAGAGATAGATTGGTCCTAATCTTTGGGAGCTATTTTCCATTCATTGGAGTGTGATAACAACTTCGGATCAGGTAGCTGAAGTCTGGCATTAGTCTCTGTCTGTTATTCAGTGATAATATTTTCCTGGATTTCTCCCAGACTCATTAAACATCATCAGTGCCAGAAAAATCTAACAAGGACATGTGCTTGGATGAAAACTCTGCTGGACTGAAATATTAAACAATGACCATTCATACCACTGGTAGAAATTGGTAATTTTTTGTTGGAAAGCTACACTCATGCCTCACAGCTCAGGGATTCAGTGAGTTACTGATGCCAGCTGGGCTCTGCTAAGTTCTGGACTCAGGCATTTAGGTCAAACCTGTTTTACTGCTGTCTAAAATAGCTGCTTTCCACAGGTCATGCATATGGCCAGCCTCCCTTTTACTCAGTTAGGTACTGTGTAGCAATTAAAAATATCACAATAGCTTTGGGCTTTTTCTTGGTCTCTACATATTATTCCTTTATGCAAAAGTCTCTGTAACCTCTTTAGGGCTTTCTGGGGAAGCAGGTGGGATTTTTTTACAGGTCTGTAGTCTAAGCTGCCATATGAATCTTTTATTTTATGTATAACCACTATTTACTATAAAGAGCTCAACAATTAAAGAAGTACTTGCTGCATGCCCTTTTGAGGTAGTCTTTGCTGCTTGACTCAGTTCTTCAGAATACATGTGTTCTTCCTTCTTTGCAGTGTTTTTGTGTCCATAAAGGGCAAGAAAGGATGTGTTTATTTTTACCCATTTAGAAAGGGATAAAGTTTAGATCAGATCTGGGACTTGAGTTCAGCACTTGAGTAGCAACACTTACAAAGGCTGATCGAGACAAGTGAAATTGGATTTTGTTATCTTGTGTTAAAGGCTCTGGCATGCTCATATCTTTAAAGCATTAAAAGCTAAATGTCCTCAGATTCAATATCCTTTAGGCAGGAAAAATGCTAATGTGGGTGCTAGCTACAAGCCTATTTTGCTGTGAAACTCCATGAGCTCATTGAAAATGTTTTTTCAACAATTTAAAACTATTAGTACCTTGACTAAAAAATTTGTTTGGCAATATTACTGCACTTTGGTGTTGCATTTTCAATAACCCTGCCTAGGAAAGAGAGTATTGGCTGATTTATACAGACTCAAGTGGGTCGATAAGTGGGTAACAGATGCGTGTGACATGTTGGAAAACCACTTACAGAACAATAGCCAAGGTCACTCCTTTTCATGTCTGCAGCGTGTGGCAGAACTGAGGAGCCTGATCTCGCTCTCCTGCTCTTCCAGCCCAGAGAAATGTGAGCTCCTCTTTACAGAGCCATGCATAACTGGATTGCCTTCAGAAGAGAACTCGGTGGCAGGAGCTGGTTACTATGGCTATGTGCATTGCTCACTGTAAGTGAAGGAATCAAGCCAACAATCACTGTATACATTAGCTATATTTGTATATGAAGGAAGCTCATTGCCAGCAGCTGTGTGAAGGTGTCGTGATTAAAATCCAATTTGGCTCGTGCCAGTCAAGGACTTGGTGACTTTCACGCCTTTAAAGCAGTGCAGACCGAAAGCAGCAAAATCTGTGCACCATGGGGTCAGGTCCTTTGTCCTCCTTAAGCCTTTGTTTGGCTCTACAGAAAAGTTTCTTCTTTTCTGTGCCCCTCGAGATCATACAACAGCCCAGGCAGGAGGGGACCTAGAAAGATCATCTGGTCCACCCTTTCATGGGAAAGGGAGCCTGGGTGGGATTGTAAAGCACCTTGTCCGATCACATCCAACAGCCCTACAGCAATGGGGTCTCTACTCTGTCCCTGGGGAGGTTGTCCCACTGGGGTGGGAATGGCATGTCACAGTGTTGGCTTGGCAATTATGGAGGTGCTCGCAAGCCTGGGCTCTGGGGTACAGATATGACAAGAACAACCCCTAACCTTGTTGGCTTCATAGTCCAGCCTGATGCCAGCTTCTGACTTGTTGGGCTGCCAGGGAGCCACTTTCCCTTTGACATTAGAAATCATCAGTGAAGACAAAAGTAGCTGTGGGTGGTGAGACATCTGTAGCAGAACCACAGCCTTATTTTCGTTGCTTACAAGTTTAAAGTCCTTTTTCTTCCCTTTTTGAAGCTACCCATTGAAGCCAGAGGTTCCATGGGGTACCTAGCAAATTTTGTTGCAGGGTGGCTGTGGGTGGTCATTGGTTTCCCCCTTTATCCAGTGCTGCACAAACAGGAAATACTTACTTGATAGGTGAGGGGTTAAGCCAAGGTTGTTACCACCAAAGACTCACTGAAGCTCTTGTTCCTGTCTCCAGTGCCCAGATTTTCATGCAAGTGGGAGCAGTGGACTTGGGTGTGCTCAGGAGGTGGTTTGTGGCATATGGCCCCAGCTGATGGAGCACTTCTATTATCTGCTGTCACTCGTAATTCCACTGTTAAAACCTGAAGAGGGGTTTGCTCTTCAAATAGGAGCTGGATCTTTAATCCAAATGGAAAGTACAGCGTATCTGCTGCAGATGTAAAAGCTTGCCTTTTAAAAATGAATTAGGTTGTTGCAGTCTACAAATATTTTAATTAGCCTGAGTTCAAATTAATTAAAAACTGTCATTTAAAGAATTAAGCGCTTGCAGGTTTTACAGAGTTTTGAATGATCTTAATGGAATAAAACAGACACTTGGAACTTTCCATATAATTAAAAATAATTGAAATTTTCTGCCTGCATGTATATGAATAAATCAGCTAATAATTAAGCTTAGTTATTAGCAGTGGCTGTATTTAATGTTACATCTAGAGTATAGCCTAAAAAATTTTAACTAGTTTCACCATGAAATTGGAAATAATTCAGTTTACCATCAGTCTTTCACACTGGCTGGAATGTAACTCTTATGGGGGAGACAGAGAACACACAGACTTTTACTGGTGGATTAGTTGTGTCACTTACCTTTAGTCTTCAAAGGTTAAATGGCTGAATGGTTGAATGGCTTGCATGTTTCTTCTTGAACTGTCCCCCATACCACTGAAACCTTGCCTGCTGCTGGGAATGAGGGAGAACCACAGAGAACATTTGGTGCTGGTAGGTACCCTCCAGCATTTCTTTGTATGTGTTCTCCCTTTAGAGAAAAAAAAAGCCTGAACCCATATTAAAAGCCAAACCTGTGTGGAATTATCTGCTTTGTGTGGGGTTTCAGTCATGCAAACCAGGTGCAAGCCTCTTTAGGGGTTGGTGGCTGCTGGTTGTCTTATGCTTCTCCAGTAGCTCTGCCCTTAAAATAGCTCTCTGCTTCTCCAGAAGGACAGAAATCTTGCACAGGAGCCCCAGCTGGTGCCTCTCCTTCAGTCTCCACACAGACATTTTGAAATAGGAACTTCCTGAAGGGGAGGGGGGGGAAAAAGCCTGATAAAATGAATGAATGCTAGTGATTACTCATTCAATGAATCCAGAAAGGTGGAATCAGCTCTAAAAAGGCTCACAGGAATACAAACAGATGTCTTAGTCACAATCTGTCCCACTGAGCTGCAACACGAAGACTTTTTGAAGACTGTAGCTGCATGTTTCTTATTTCCATTCAGTGGGGTTTCTTTTCATCTAATCTCTTAATTTCCTGGATTAGTGATGCCTGGTTGGAGGCTATTGGCAACATCATTGCCATATTCCTAACTGTAATTCTGTCCTTAATATTTTACTTCAAGCTGAGTACATAAATGCTGGGCTGGATTTACTTAGACTGGCTGATCAGAAATACTGTTGCTGTAGGAGGATGGTATATATCCTCTCTGTATTTGCATTTTTAATATTAATGATCTGTTCTTATCATCAGTTCACACAGAATTTTCACCTTTTCTTTTATTTAGGGACTCTAATCCTTTACAGCTAGGAAGATAATCTCTTAGCAAGTACTGGATTCCTTTTTTTTTATATTTGAGATCTCCAAAGAAACTCTGAGAAACACCACAAGTGCTGAATCTTGGGAATGATGTCAGTGCTCAATACTTGTTGTCAGGTTGCAGTAGCAACCAAGGTGAAGTGTCCACAGTGCTGTTACAATGAGGAGGTTATTCTGGGGAGGAAGGGGGTATCTTTGAAAATATTAATGAATAAAGGAGGAATAAGACTGAAACAAATCTCTGCTAGTTATTCTTTCTTGTCCATATCTGGTTGTCTTGGTTTGTAAATGTGGAGCCACAAGCAATGAGGCCTGCTGATGTTCTTTCTGCCATGTACTTCCCCTGGGTCTGAGAAGAGGAGGGTGTGAAGGGATCATGGGTCACCTCCTAGACCATCTTGTCCTCAGGTGAGGGCAGGGACAGAAAGGAGGTGATGCTGAGAAAACCCAAATGCTCTGAATTTATTCAGGTATGGCTGAATGCCTGATCTGTATTCTCTCTGAATGCCCCCACTCCGAGCAGCTGTTGTGGCTGGGCCCCTGGCTCGTGCCCTCGCACCCACGTGCTGCCCGTGCTTGGGTCAGTGCTGCTGGGCTGGACAGTGGGACACAGACAGGAACCCCGTCCACTGAGGGAGCATACAGCAAAAATACCTTTCCCTTGTTAATACCTCTGCACTTCTGCTTCTGATAACGGTGGTAGGAGACACTTGAAGGAGATAGCAGGGTTCTGGCAGGCGTTGCTGAGTCCCAGAGCTTGGCTGCTGTCAAGGCACTCAGGCTGCCCTTTTTTCCATGTCATAACTTTATCAGTGATTCAGGGTCAGGGGTGTGGAGCTCATCTCAGCAGAGCCCCGTGTGACATGTCACACGTTGTTACTGCTAACAAACAGGCTGGGGTATCAGGAGTAGGGAGAGTGTGGAAGGTTCTGCTTCATTTGTCCTTTTGGAATCTCCTCCCATAAGCTTCATACTTTTTTTTAATGCTCATTAAAACACATCTTCAATCTGTAGACTGAAAGATTGTGTCCTTTCTGGTTAAGGAAGCATTAAGGTTTGAACTTTGAACTTTATGCATATGCTATGAAAAAGTCATTAAATCCTGTCTTCATTGCATGAGTATGGGATAGAACTGGGGCCTACTGTTGGACTTGGTCTTAAATGCCACTTGGTTTATTATTTCTGGGGAATGGATCTATACATCTGCTTTTTGATTTATTCTCTCATTGAAATAAATTCTGGTAATTGGTCTCATACTTTACTCTGCATGCTTTTTACCTGACAAGGTACAGGCATCCTGTGTGGCAATAGAAAATTGTAAGCAGTTCAGGTGTGTTCAGGATAGTTCTCCAATTGTTGCAAATAGCTAAAACTCAGGTCTGTGTGTCCAGTGAAGAGTGAGCTAAATCTTCCTTCAATGTAACTGGAAGTATAATGGGCACTGCTATTGCCCTTGAACATATTCACCTATTCTCTTGTGAACAACAGTGCCAATTAGTGCATTGCTCCTTACAGGTGCAGCATCTAAAATCTGCTCCTCTCATTCTCGATTCAGAATAAACTGGTTGGGTAAGAAGCACCTTGCCATTAGTTTTTACTCAGGTAAAATTCCTACTTTTAAAACCAAGTGTGAAAAAGATGACCCATGTGGTGAGAAGCCTGTCTGTCCATGGAGAAGGGTGGAACTTGCTCCAAGGGCACTGTCAAATTCTTACAGCCCTATTTCCTGGCTGCTTCTCCTGGTGCAACAGCATGATCATGGACATGCTGCTATGTCCTTCTTCTCTGAAGACAATCAGCTTGTAACTCCACACAGAGAAAGCAGTGGGAATTAAATGCCTCCTTATTTATATGGATGTAACCTGTACCTTTGCCTCAGTTTCCCTTTCCTAGAAAGGTGTCAGTAATTCCGGCATCACACTGTTTATTTAATTTATTTATTTGATTTTCTTTCTGATCATGGATACCTTGCATATCTTGAAGCATGAAGGTGTGTCAGTAATGGATAAACATAGGTATCCAGGCCATGCTGGCAGTACAACAGAAACCACCTGGACTTTATATCTGCAGTTCCTTCTCTGTGGTTCTGGTGCATGCTTGGGTGATGACAGCAGGGGAGATTTTTCTGCTCTGAAAAATCCCTGTTCATCAACTGCAGTACAAGAAGAACCAGAGATTCTACCAGGACTGGTATAGCTTGACAGGCAAGAGGCAGAATAATCCAACTTTAAAAATACAGCTTCCTTTTTTTTTTTTCTTCTTCTTTTTTTTTTTTTTAAGTAGCATATTTTCATACCCAAAAATAGCCCATATTTTTCTCAGAGTTCTGTGTTAAATTTTGTGGTTAGCCTCCTGCTGTAAATTTGGACCCTCAGAAAAGCATCAGGTTGAGTTTTAAAACATGATATACATTTTTCTATAGCTATATAAACAAAACTGTTATTTTGTTGCCCCACAGGACTTATTGTTAGGATCTCATTCTCTCCTCTAGCAGCAGCAAGGCACAGCCACCAGACCTGCAGAACGGCATCTGAAAAGGTGAAATGAATCACCCTGTGCACTCACAGAGTGGTAAATAAACCTTCAGCCAAGACTGCTCCCTAATGCTCTGTTGGTGAAGAGACTTGAATAGATGGACCTGCTGGTGAGAAGTTATGGTGGGACAGGCTGCATAGACCCAAATCCAAGGTTTTCTGTTGAGTGAGTTTTGGTGAAAATGAGTCACTCAGCTGGGCTGGTGGTCTTGTCAAATGAGCTCTTTGGTGTTTTCATGCTGCTGAGCTGCTGGTGTTTAAAGTGAAGTTTCAGAAGCACTCACTGAGGCAGGGTGTGTGTTCCATCCTGGTCAGTGTTTTTACAGCAATCTAGATTTGCATGATCATACTGGATATGTTAATATTTTCTTTCCCTTTTCTTTTCTAGGCCATTTTGTGAGACTGAAATGCCTAAAACTACATATGTAGCAGATACTTTGCCTTCGTGCAAGAAGCCTCAAGTATATGATCTGATTTTTTTTTTTTGTTCCATCTCCTTCATTATTTTTTTCCTGTAAAGACAAAATGTGTATTTCAGTTACAAAAGAAAAAAGAAAGAGATATTGAAAATCAATTCAAGTCAATTATGTTACAACTGGACTGGCTGCTGCTGGGGACCCAGTGTGACTCCGAAGAGAGTTGTGCCTGTAGCCTCACTGGAAATCTCAGCTGCTGCTCACCGTGGTGATAAAATTGGTTGTCCTCAAAGGCAATGCCTGGCTGGTCTCAGTGGTGGTCTCTCCGTGTGTTTTGTTCTAGGCAGGTGGTGCAGCCTTTCTCCAGTGGGATCCACAGGTTCCTCTGGGTGGTCCAGCACAGCCTTTTGTCACCAGCCCTCTCTCCTGTGACTCCTGTCATCTCATCCTCCCTGGCTCTGCCCTCCCCAGACAGTGCTGGAGCAGCGGGGCTTTGCTGCAGCTCGCCCCTTTCCCACCTCGCCCTGCCGTGCCTCTCCAGACATCACCCTGGGGTCAGACATCCTGTGCTCGTCCCACAGAACAGCAACGCAGAAGAGAGGCGAGCCCGGAACGCTTCGGGGAATTTGCTGGGGGCAGAGTTTCGGCTCCAGCAGCGGAGGAGCGCAGCAGGGCTGGAATCCGCCACGGCTGGGCTGGGGTACAGCAGCACTCGCACGGTCAGCTCTGCAGATCTCCACGGGAAAATCTGCTTTATCTGGTACTGAGCTGTGCGTGTGGAGCATCACAGCTGGCACGGGAGAGGGTAGAAAATAAACTTCATATTTATAACTATATATATATATGTATATACATATATATATGTGTATATAGATATGTTCAGATATACACAGAGAGGTATAAATATATATGTGGGTCTCTCCTATATATACACTTATATCCACACAGCAGCCTGTCATTCCAGATGCTGTTGGAGAGAAAGATGTCATGCCCATTTTCGGAGGTGCTTAAATTCAACTGAGAAAAAGCACCAAGTCATTAGGCCATGTGAGAAGCACAGACTTCTGCTTTTTCAGGCAGGAAATAATACTCCTGGAAATCGATTTTCTTCATAAACTGGCCTTAATATTTCAAGAAGCTTTGCTGCCTGAATTTCCAGCAGAGGTGACCAGCCTAGTGTATCTGTGTTTGGAAAGAAATAATGTTTTGTTGTTGCTTACAGAATGGAAGTGCTGAAAAACTCACACAGTCTCCTTCCTGCAGTGTTTTCCTGCTATTTAGCATGATGCCAATCACATTGGGTTTATTCCGTCAGCCCTTGCAATGCTAATAAAGTATCCCCATGACAATTTTTTCACCAATTAAACTGTCTCTGAGTGTTTTAGTGTACTTTGCAGTTGGCATAAGGTAAACGCAATATAGCAAACAATCCTTGACTGAAAGTCGAGTTATGATTCATAGAGTCACAGCAGCGAAAAATTGAAAAATCACAAAACCTCCTGTGTCTAAAAGCGCATGAATATTTTACTTCTTTCCCCCTCAGCTCCTCTGAAAAATAAGCTTCCGCAAAGCCAGGCAATCTGCAAGGGCTGTACCCACCTCCACCCGTACCTGAAGGGCAGGCTCTCAATCCTTGAAGCTAAAATATAAAAAAGACAAAAAAAGGCAAGTTGTCTTGCAGGAGCTTGGCACCAGGAGCTAAAATATGTTGTGTCTGAAGACCTAGGAGTATTTTAGGACAGTGCTGCCTATTGAAATGGAAATGTGGTTTTCAGGCTGCTTGAGCAGACAGAGTGCATCACAGTCAGAGGCTGAAGTAGGCTAATGAAGTGCCCTGTCTTTGAAGTCAGATTGCGTAATACAAACCCTAGAGAGACGCTTAGATTTCTTTTTTCCTTGTATTGATCAAGACTGAAATACTTCTGCTATTAGCTTCAGAAGGGCTTAATGGAATTGGTGGCGGGACTACGGAAATTCCAATGACGTGCTGTGCAAACAAATGCTTCGTTAATGAATACACAAAAGATTAACCTGAACTGTCTACATACATTATTGGTGCTTTTAACCCCCTGCCTTCCCGCAGTGTTTATGGATAATGCAGAACAGTTTCAGGTGGGGGGGAAAAAACCCCAAAATTCGCTAATGGCAAGTAGGCTATGTGATTGTTGGGAAAAGGATGCACAGCAATTCTGAAAACAGGCCATTAATCTCTGACCTGATGGGCGGGGCGGGATGCTCAAGATCATTGGAGACAGAAATCTTTGCACAGAGGGAATTGGTGGAGTGGGGGATGTGGTCAAATTTGGAAAAAGAAGAGTGGCAAGGCACATGACAAAAGTCTTCTTTCCCTCCCCTGGTACATCTCCAGAGGCGAAGAGCTGAGACCATTTATTTAACTAGGCTCCTTTTTCATCTTCTTATTTTTCTTACGGCTGTGAGTCGGTCTGAGATTGATTTATCAGCGCTGTTAATCTGCTCTCAAAAGCCTGTCACTCGCACTCCCAGAAGCCAAGCTCTCCCATTAAAAACCTGACCTATTTAAACGTTCTTAAGATACCGTAATGATTGAATGTCAGCAGGGGAGAGGCAGCAGTGACAGCTCTGAAATGTTTGCTGTCCCAGGCCGGGCTAGGAGGGGAGCGCGCCGCTGCTCCCGGAGCTCAGCGCTTGGCACGGGATGAGAGGCCGAGGGACGGGCGCTGCCAAGCCGGGAACATCGGCTACGCTCTTGTGCCTTAGAGGGTTAATGCTCCGCAGTGCCTGCTGGCCTCACGCCGTTCAAAACGGGAAGAGGTGTCAGGGGTCTGCATGTTGATAGCAATAGATCACGGATTATAGCGGCTTAAAAGGCACTTAAAACATTTTTGGTGGCTTAGGAATTATTCCAGCAGGCACATTTGTATGAAAGCAGACGCTTTCCATAGAGAGATTTAAATTTCCGTTCTACTGTCACACCACACAGTAGCTGTCAGCAAAGAATTAATTGAGGGAAAGTATGTAAAATTATGAAAGGAAGGTGAAGAGATGCTCCTGATACCTCTTCAGGCTGCAGATACGTGTCCATGGCTGAGCACAGGCACTGCAGCAGGGGGAGCACAAAGGCTGGCAGAGACCTGAAAATCTCTGGTCTAATAATGAGAATCTAGCTGTCATAAACACACTTTCAATGCACTGTTCAGTGCCAATTTTCTCATCCTTAAGAGATGCAGCCGAGTGCAACTATTTTTAAACCTATGTTTCTCTCCCCCTCCAATTTCTCTTTGGGCCATCAGCAGCTTGAGAATTAAACCATAATTCTTCCCAAGACAAAATGCATCACTTGTGCAGAATGGGTCTGGTTTTGCTCTGGGGTACGATGTTAGCACCTTTGTTCTGCTGAAACTGTTCCCAGATGGATGAACTTTCTCATCCAACTGAGTCATTTTGGTTCTTTCCCATTTGTTTTTTTAAACAGAGACTGCAACAGCAGCAGGCACCAGTGACCTAAAAAAACCCCTGAGGTTCTCAGCCTCTTTAGATGCATCTTGTGGAGCAGTAGCCTTTCTGCTTTTTTTATGGAGCAGCCCAGAGGATCCTGACTCCAAAGATGTTTCCTCCAAGCATCTGTATCTTGATCTGGTGTCCTTCTCTCTCAATGATCTTGCTTTTCAGGAGTGCCAGGTTGTTACAGTACACATTTTATTAAGAGTAGTCTAAAGGCCAGCTTTTGTCAAAACCCAGCTGATTGGGTGATCTTTTTGTCCAAGAAAATAGAGAGGGTTAATAACTGGGCTTTTACAGATCCAAGATGTCAACTTTTCTATATTAGACCACAATACTGACATTATCTTCTGTCTAGAGCTGATAAATGTTATTGCATTCCTTTCCAATATGTAATGATATTAAAAATAGGTTAGTCACAAGAGCTCCTTATCAAAGACCCTTGTTTCCCTAGAAACAGTGACCAGCATTAACCTTTCTAAAAGTAGCCCCTGCAAGAGACAAATGGCTTTGGTTGTTCCTGTTACAAATTTAATCTAGGGAAAATGTGCTGCAATTTCTGTTTCGTATTAAGAAAAAGCAAATAAACTCCAGAAAAGCAGGAAGAATGTGAGGTATCCATTCACATCAGGCTGGCAAGGAAAATAATTTGATCATATTTGAACCAGAGTTAGCTGTGTCCCTTTCTAAGCAACACAATCATTGAAATTGCTTTAGAATCAGCTATGGAAACAGTTGTTTGCAACCCCAAAAAAGAAAAGGGAGGCGTGGGAGCAAGATTGTAGTGTTCATGCAGGACTGATGAAAGCTGAATATCTGCAGAACAGAAAAGTTGTAAGTGATAACAGCATATTTGTGAGATGGCTTCTTCTAAGCATTGTAGGTGGTAAATGGGAATACTGTGTTTAGAAGTAAAGCTCCTGGCAGTGTGAGAGAGGAGCAAGAGGGAGAGGGTATCAGCACGTTATATCCTCATGGCTTGAAATAATCATATTCTCAGTCTTCAGAGCAGATTAACAATGTCCACAAATCTTGGTGATGCTTGTGATTTACCTTGTTTCAAACTATGTGATCAGGAGCATCTGCTTGAGTTTACACAACCATTCACTGTTCACCTAAGCAGCCAAAATCACCACCTCTCTTTTCTTTTTTGCCAGATATAAAGCAAAAAGATGGTGATTTAGATCTGACATCAGCACACATCTGTGCTGCAGGACACCAAACACCTCTAAAGCAGCAGACTGGGCAGATTCTGGTGTGAGTGAGACAGTCAAACCCTAGAACGTGACACAAGCTGCTCGGTTCAGCTCGATTCACAGAGGAATCCAGGATGGAAAGCTTCATGCCTAGCTCTACCAGAATGCCCTCCTCTCCAGTCTGCCTGGAGGTGAGCATGTCTCTAGCACAGCAGAAGTGATTCTCTGCCTCTTGGTTACATTCCCCAAATGCTAAAAATACCAAGTTACTTAAGCGCTCAGATCCTCAGAGCTGCCACATCAGTCTCCTGTCTTTGAGCCTATCACTTCCAGAAATTCCTGTTTCTTACAAGCCAGCTTTGTCTGTACAACCTGTCCCTGTCCAGTCATCAGCATAACAGCTTTAAAAATAGCAGATTCAGTATGCAGACATTTTCTTTCTTGCCTGGTCACAAACCAAGCCACTTGTTCCTGTGGGTATCTAGGAATTCAATGAAGTTGTGGATAAGCTCCCTCCTTGCATCTTTGGAATTGAGTTTTGTAAAGCACTAATATAGTCTTCCCTTGTGGCCAACATGCATGATCCACAGTATTTATTTTCCTTTCTGCTTTTATATTCAGTTTATGCTGGAACCAAAGGAAACTTATATATCTACCTGTGCTGGTAAAAGCAAATCAATCTGGCAGTGTCAGCTGTTCTGTTATTTATGGGTTGCAGTGAAATGAGACTTGAGTTACTCAGGGTGCTTGTTTCACAGGAAAAATGAGTTTACGATAAGAAGGCCAGGCATTGCCTAAATTGGGACTCATAAATTAGTTTCCTGAAGCAAAGGGCTCACTAAAATTGATGCGTACTTTGTTCTTTATCTGTGATTCACTTTCTGGGCAGAATCAATACATTCTTAGATTTCTTCCCTGTCTTGTCTTGTTCATAAACTGGGGAACACCTGTGTATCCCAAACCTGAGCCTATAGTCTTGGCTTTAAAACTCCTGGGGCCCAAAAAGGGATTTAAAGCTCTTGTCTGGGATGTGAGAACCCACATCCCAGCCTTGTTGCTTGAAGAGAATTTGGCTCACATAACCAAATTCCCTTAATAATCACTTATCCCTGGTTCAAAAAGCTTTGATTTTCATATTCCAGAAGAGTTATGTCTGAATAGTCTTAATTTACACACACACCCCCGCAAGCCCATGGTAATTAAGTTCTGAAGCACTTGGAACAGCAACACTTGCCCTAGTGAAAACACAGAATCAGGAACGGCTTCCTCCATGAAGTCATGGGGCAAGAATGGTGTGGTGAGGGATGGCTGGGACTGAGAGTGCCACTCCCCTCTGACATTCCTGCCCCTCTTTGTCAGGGCACAGCCACATGTGTCCCCTCCTTGGGCATTGTCTCCTCAGCTGGGGTCCAGGGGACAAATATAGGCATGGGGGAAAACTGCTGATGCCTTTAAACAGTTATCAGCAGTGTCCTTGAGATAGGGGCATATAAAGTCTGGAGCAGGCAGAGTCGTGACACTTTCTGGGTGCTCTCCAGGGTGAGTACCAACCTCTCTCACTTTTAAGCGTGGGTGCTGTGCTCTAACACTGTACCGTGGGTTTGATATGATTAAGGCTTTCATGTGGCTTAAAGCTTTAGTAGCAGTATCAGTAAGCATCTAGCCTGTGGTAGTCACTGTGGGATGCTGCTTAAATGCTCGAATGGCAACTACATGTTTCTTCTCTAACATCAGTGCATTCATTTAACCAGCTGGAATAACCACTTGGGGAAGTGTCAGGTCCCTTGTAATTATGCATCTGAGTGAAATGATTAGCCAGTGCCTGCAAGTCATCTTCTCTGCCTTCTCTGTCATCTGCAAGAGATGAAGGCTTATGCAATTTACAATTTTAAGCAGCCTGTTGGTCCAAGATGTTCTTTAATCCAGCCTGAGTTAGAGCCCTTGGAGCATCAGTGGGCTGCCTTTCCAGGCCAGGCAGTGCTATTGCAATATCCCTGCCTGCTCTCAGTGCTGCAGTCACTTCCAACAGCCCCAGCAAAGGCAGACAGGGTCCCTTCTTTCCAAGTCTGACTGCACCATCGAACTGTTGGTGGCCCTGGGCATGTCCCTTCACTTTGTGTAACAATATCAGCTTTCTACAGGGAGCAGGTGTTTTCAAGGATCTCCCACAGCTGATACACAAAGGCTGGCTCTTATTGTTGTTAGCTACAACATGTTGAAAGGGAACACCTTTAGCTTTAGCCTTGTCTTTCCTGACTATTCTGCATTTTAAAAATAATCCTGTGTCCACAACAAAACAAAATTTCCCACTTCTCATATCTGCCGACGAATTTGTCCCACTGAGTGCTCTGCACCCCCAAGGTGTGGTCTGCCTGGGCTCCAGCCTCTGCCATAACTCCAGACACCCAGGCTGCTGAGGGAAAAGGGACTCTGTCTCAGCTGCCAGAATGCTGCTTTACACCATAACATACTTGCCATAGTGGTCCACCCTGAATATCAGGGGGGAAAAAAGGAAGAGGTAGGAAGGTGATAGCTGAGGAACTATCCCTAGGAGGTCTGCAAATGGAGCCAGGTAGCACAAAAGGGATTCAGAGCACTTTAGTGTATTCTAGGACTTGTGAGAACCTGCCCTGAGTCCTAGAGATTAACACTGGAGTGGCCCCTCTGGAATTTGCATGTTTAACGTGAAATGACACTTAGGTGCTCTGATGCTGTTCTGTTTAAATATATGAAATTATGTAATTTCATTGCTCCTTTAGAGCTGAGACACACCTAGAGAGAGAGGGGCTCCTCCATTGAGTCATGTCTCCAGCTGAGAATTTTGGTCAGTTCAGATGATTTTAAAATAATTGGTGATACTTGTGCTTATGTAGGTGCTTAATCTTTAAAAAGATTAAGGTTTAAAAAATTACTTTAAAATACAGAAAAAATTAAGGCTAGTTCTGAGAAAGAAAATTTCTGCTCTACAGCAACAAGACAGAAGGTATCAAGCTTTTACTGCAGCAGTGGGAGAGGGCTGGATGTAACACTTTGGTAACTCTGCTGTCTTAGGGCTTTACGTTCCCTAGGAGGAACGTGTTGAAAAAAAAGCTGTCTTAGTTGATGAGGAGTTTTTATCTCTACCAGGATTTTGTTAGAAATAAATTCAATAAATTTTGAAAGACTGTAGTGTCTGTCTTGATAGGGGTCTTGAAAATTTATCCAGCTGCTCTGGATATTGCACAGTAAATACAATACAGGAAGAAATTAAGGGTCACTTAAACAGCTTTAAATAGTAATCAAATGGTGTCCTGACTTTAAAGAAAAAAATACCTGAAATTCTAAAATCGCGTGTGTACACTTTGTAGCAGTGGAACTTCTTTTAGACATTCCCTGGACAGCACCCTGAGTAGTTAGTATGTGTATGTAAGTATTTATGTCTGTAAAAAACTACCAAAACTAAACAAAACAAAAAACCCCAACGGATCTGTTTGATCATTTTAGAGAGGACAAAACAAATTACTTGGCAGTACAAACATAACAAATTAATCTCACTGAGACCCATGTCCCCTGCCCTCTCTTTCATGAAAAAAAGACTCCTAAACACTGTGCCCTTGTCATTTGCGAAAAAAAGTGTCGGTATTCAGCTGTACTAAAAAACTCAAAGCAATCTGAAAACATATGAAGGCCTTGCACCAACTCTGCAGATCCACTTGCCCTTGGCTGTGCCCAGCCTGCTGAATTCAGAGGGAGCAGCAGCCTGGGAAGCTGCACCAGCACGGGACCTCCGGGAGCCAAGTCACTCTTGTTTTCACTGACATGCCAATTCCTGAATCAGGGAAGTGTGCTGCAGGGAGCAGGGCTGTTTCCAGCTCCCGTGCTGACTTTCTGCAGTGAGAGCGTGGGCATACATCCCTGCAGCTTTGCAGCAGTGAAGTCTTGCTCCTTGTTTCCCAGGAAAATGCCTGCCTGAGATGGTGCTTGAACTGGCTGAGAGGCACAGCCCCAGAGAGACCTGCGGGAGAGCATACCTTTGCTCCAGGCAATTTTGAAAGGGGCCAGAAGAGGCCCCTGCTAAGTGGTTTTTAAAATCACAGCTTCAAGTGGTCCCTCCTGCTCTTAAGCACCATTTGTGCCACAAAGAAGAGACAGAATCCTCCTGTGGAGATAACTGTGACCAGTGCTGAGGTTTAGAACCCTTCAAGACCTGGCTGACTTTTAATAAACTGAGCCAAGGAAGGGTTTAACTAGAGGTACAATATAGTCCCTAACCTGTTAGGCATTTGTGTTTAACATTAATCATCCCTTCGATCAGCTGCCTGCCATGTTATGCCGAACATTATATATTGCCTGATATTGCTCACGAAACAGACAATTATTTTGGTTTTTTGCCCCTCTTTCTTTGGTAGACTGGGTGCCTTTCTTTTTCCTCTGTGAGCTGTGCCACCTTGAAGCCTTGCCAAGATGATGGTCGATATGACAGAGTTTGGGGAGGCTGCTCCCTACCTCCGAAAGAGCGAGAAGGAGCTGATGAAGGCTCAGACCGTTGCCTTTGACGGTGAGTTGCAGCAGCCTCTGTGCTGCCAGGGGCTGGTTCAGAGGGATGAGGGTCACATACAAACATAGTCAAAGAAATGCAGAGCAAAGCAGGATGCAAAGCCTCCCTTGTCACTGTCGCTGTGCTGCTGCTGTTGGGGGTAGCTGGTTCAAACAAGTTTGGGTTCCTTTATTCTGCAAAGCTATTAAAAACTCCCAGATAATAAAAAAGAAAAATAATCTATGACAAGTAAGTGTTTATCTAGATTTAGAAGCAAGGTGTATTGGTACTGCTCTGCTAAAAGGGTGATCATCTCTCTGTCAGTTTTAGAGAAAAACAATAGACATCGATGTTTCTGTAATGAGAGGTTGTGTGGCCTGACTAGATTTCTGATTTGCTTTGCAACCTGTATGGTAGTGCGATGTTAGCTTTTAGTTTCTAATAATTTAATTTTCATTAAATGGGTTTCTATGAGCCCTGATGTTTAGTAGTAAGAGTGAATACATCAATAACTACGGCCTTTCACTATTCACAACAGCTGCTGAAACTAAAGGCCTAAAATCTTGTGCAGCTGCCCCAAACTCTAAAAAGGCACATACATAACTCAGTGTGAGCTATTAATAATACTGTTCTTCAACACAAATCTCAGAAGAATGCAAAGGAATAAGGTTAAATCTGATGGCTGGCAGTCAAATAATGTGGGCTGGATTCCTTGAACAGTTTGAAATTCTCTCTGTGACTTTTTAGCAAACGCCTTAATTTGGGCTTGGATCTCAGTTCCTCCATCTGCACACTGGTGATAATGATTATGGATTTCCCACGGAGGCTGAGGCTTTGCCAGCATTTGTGAAATATTTTGACACCTTGTGCTGGAAGGATCTAAAGGAAGCCAAGCAGTAGTTTCAAAGGAAGACAACATTTGGGAGCCCTATGCCTTCTGCTTCATCAGGCAGCTTCCCAGCATTGCCAATCTGCTGCAATCCCAGAGGTTTTGTGTCGCTTCTGCAGAAAAAGTGTTCCAGCAATTTCACTTAGCTAGCCATGGTGCTGCTGTTTGATGGAAGTCTTCTTAATTTCACAGGGAAGAAGAAATGTTGGGTTCCTGATGAAAAGAAAGCTTATGTTGAAGCTGAAATTACAGAAACCAGCGAAGGCAAAGTGACCGTGCAAACAACGGATGGAAGGGTACAAATCTGGTTTTGTCTGATCTGTGACTAGCAAGGCCAGAGCTGCAAGCTACAGAATTGCCCTGGTTTCAGCTCAGTTGCCTATTTCATGAAATGAGCTGTGAATGGAAAGCCTCAGTAACTGATGCCAGTTCAGGATAGGATAACACACCAAGGGAAAACCAGCAATGCAGCAGTGGGTGGGCAAGCATCAGCCACTGCACAGCCAGGGGCGAGCTGTGACTGGAGGTTTGCAACAAGCCAGTTCTGGTTTGGTCCCCAGAGCTAAAAACCCAGGTTTTAGCCAAATTTCGTTACTTCTTTTATAGCCATACCATTGTGCTTCTTATTTTCATCATCTCAGCCTTCCCCCATTCTTCTGATACCTGTGCAAACACACGGTGTCACTCACATAAGCAGGGATTGACCTGGAGAACTTCCCTCTGCTGGGGGAAAAGCATGTTTTCTCCTAAAAGGTGTATGAAGCAGCAGAAAATCCCAGTGTTTTCCAGTGTTGCTGAATTTGCTTGTCTTTGCAGACCATGACTATAAAAGAAGATGACGTGCAGACAATGAACCCTCCCAAATTTGACATGATTGAGGACATGTCTATGCTGACCCACCTGAACGAGGCGTCCGTGCTGTACAACCTGAGGAAGCGCTACAGCAACTGGATGATCTATGTAAGGGCCACTGCAGGGGGACATTTGGCAACCTGCCTTTCAAGTGCTGACATCGTGTTTGAGCGTGTTGCGCTCTTCATGGTTGTTTGACAACTCTGATTAGTCACTAAAGTGAGGGTCTTGCTTGTCACCTTAAGAAAGATGCTGCTTGGAGCTGGCTGAATACAGATAGACAAAGCTGAGTGAACAAGATGGTGCCTGGCTCCTTGGTTTTGCTTGCATGCCTAGGAAAGGGATAGTGTGAGACATTTTTTTTCAGTCAAGGTGTTGGGGAGATCCAGTTTGTTTTTCATCTTCTAACACTAATCCTTGTCAACAGCAGCCATGGGGGTTTCTTTGTTAAGAAAAAATGCCTCAAGCTGAGAGTTCTTTACACACACAAGTTCTTTAAAGTAGTAAGTTCAGAGTTATATTCCCTTCATTTTCAGTGCTAACATCTGTCTTGTTGCACTCTGGCATTTTCCCTTGTTCTGTAGCTTCCCCATGACACCATGAGTTTCTGTCAACACCAGAACATGCATTAGTAGCATCTAATTTTATGGGGCCAGAATTTTGCTCTCAGTTAGCTGCATTCAATTGTGTTTTAAATCAGTCAAAGGAATCCATTGATTTTTCCAGCCAGCCCCTGCTCTGGTTTTTGGTTTTCATCAGAAGAGCAAATCCAACATTACCCATTTAAATTCTGATTGTCAAACATTTTCTGTGTTTCTCTAATAAACGCTGTATGGACATGTAGGGCCTAAAGCATAGCTTTGTTTGCCGATCAGTATAGGTAGAAAATTAAACTGGCATCTTGCCTTAATCTGTTTACTGGTAGGGGTTTATTCTTCTTCTTTGTAGAAAACAGGACTGAGGATTCATGCCAAGGCCATTTGGGAGCATGTCCTAATGCTATTTTTAGGGGAAAGAACCTGAATTTTCCCTGAAACTTTTAAAACTTAATTGAGCTCATTAATCTATGTGCATTTAGTGATTGTGCTTGTATGATAACTGGGTTTCTTTGAAGAATTTGCCGCAAGCTGGGCTAAATACATGAAAAATTACCAGCTGACACCAATTGCCTGGGGTTACAACTCAAAGCTTGTTCTTTCTCAGAATGACCAGGCCTCAGTGAACCAACGTGTATCATCCAAAGAGCTTTAAAGAGATTTTTACCAACCTGTTATCTCCAAAAGCTGAAAAAGGTTCCACAGCTTTGGGGTAAAACACTATGAAGTGGTTTCCTCTTTGAACGCCCACCAGAAATTGTCTCGTGGTTCTTGCATTAAATTGATAATGGGAGGTTGTTTCTCCTTCTGGAAATGGAGTTCAAAGAGGGAAGCTGTAACTTTCCATTGCGATGTCTGTTTTCAAGAGGAAACAACTCTCATGGGATAGCAAGGCAAAAGGACAGACAACTTTATTTACTGCTCCTTTGTTTTACTGAAGGAGATGTTTCCATTTCCAGTTGACACCTCAAAACAATTTTTTTCCTTTAGAAAACTGTTTAATATCTGTAGTGTTGGCATGAATTGCAACTAGGAAGTCACTTAGCAGACCAGTAGCTTCTGAAATGCAGAAAGTCTAATTCAAGTCAGAATTCAAATCTGAATCAGCAGCTTGCAATTCCACATCCTGCTCGGTTAACCAAGACGTTTTGCCTTTTCACTCGAGTGAAGTTTTTCACCCTGGCTTTGTGTTCCTCTCTAGACATATTCCGGTTTATTCTGTGTGACCATAAATCCCTACAAGTGGTTGCCAGTCTACAAGTCGGAGGTTGTGGCTGCGTACAAAGGCAAGCGGCGCTCGGAGGCTCCTCCCCACATCTTCTCCATCGCTGACAACGCGTACCACGACATGCTGCGCAGTAAGTGCCGCTGCCTGCCTTCGCACCGGCTGGTGGCACTGCGCTGGGGTGTCACAGCTTTTGCAGCGTGTCCACACACAGCAGAGCAGTCTGTGATGATTTCATAGATGTGCATGTGTATGCCCATTTTGGTTTTGAACTGCCCTGCGTGTTCCTGTGGTGCCTCTGTCTGATTCAGCTGTCTGATCCGAGGGAATCCATCAGTTGGCAACAGAAACGGGGCCATGTCCCAAAGGTCTGTCAGCGCTTTCCCGAACTCAAAAATAAGCCTACAGTCAGTTTATGCTCCGTACCACGACGCTGGTGAGCAGTGTGCATTCAAAGGCCAGTGCGGGCCAGCTCTGTGGGATGCTGTGAGCACACTGCTGGCGTGAACCTGACCTGTGGCAGTGTCACAGAGGCTGCCGTGGGTCCGGGCACCAATCCTATGGCAGTGAACTCCAGATTCCCTGGGAAATTTCCTTACCCTGACCCTCGAGTTACGGGGGGAAAAAAGAGTTTATCAGCAGAGGGCAGCAGCGATGTGCTCACACCAGGTCGTGCGAGGCAGCAGGATAAATCCAAGAGACTTGACCACAACACATCCTTCTGTCCCTTGGTTTTAATAAAATGGAAAGTGCCTCAGCTGTGATGGGACAAAAAGCACCGGGCAGAGGGAATGTGTGTGTGGCTGCAAAGAAATGCTCTTTTATCAGATAAGGCTGCATAATACGTAGCCTGCCATGACGACTGGAATATAAAAAGAAAAGAGGAATTTAGGCTCAGTGACTTGGGAAGCTGCTATGATTTAGCATTTGCTGAACTTGATTAATAATACATTAGGGTTGCAGAGTGTTCTAATAAACGCTTGTTTCTGATCAGGCAATTAGGCATGGACAATAGGCTGCTTTATTCCAGCAGCATGGAAAACTGAAGAGGGGTACATACACATTTTAAGGAA
This sequence comes from Rhipidura dahli, assembly GCA_013399225.1. NCBI lineage: Eukaryota > Metazoa > Chordata > Aves > Passeriformes > Rhipiduridae > Rhipidura > Rhipidura dahli. The sequence continues at coordinate 1,290,895 of VXAC01002721.1, read as the reverse complement.
CAGCCTGTGAAAAAAGAGCAAAATTACTTGGGTTGGTCTAGTATTGCAGGAATAGAAAGGTCAGATGTGAGCAAAGATACACTCAGGAGTAAGAGAATAAATGTTTTGAGAAGAGGAAATTACTTTCTTTATTATAGTTTCCCAGACACGGATGAACGTGTACAACTGACGGGTATTTAATACCCATTTGAGCAAAACACAAGAGAAGGATTCAAGGCAGGGCTGGAACTTTCACTTCTGGAAATCATTCTGAATTATACTAGATTCTGTCTTTCTGCCTTTGCTTCATGTGGTTCTCTCCTGTCCTTGCATGACTGATTCTGTTACTCATTTGAAATTATAATAAGTGATTTGTACACCCTACTAAGTTCGCCTCTTTTTTTCCCCCCCTTCACAGATCGGGAGAACCAGTCTATGCTGATCACGTAAGTGCTTCTCTTTTGACTAATTTGAGACTCTGTTGCTGTGAAAAACTTCGAAGAAAAAACCCTGATAAAATACAAGTTGACTCTTAAAATCTCAGCTAAATTGCCTGGAACTCAATTCAAGCTGAATAAATATCAATTTGGCCATCTCATGGTTAACTTAACCTCCATGAGAAAGGAGTAGCTAAAGGTTTGATGGAGCCCTGTCCCATTTCTGATCCCCATCTGGTGAACATTCCATGTAGGCATGAAAACAACTCAGCAGACAATTAAAACAGTTCCTTGCAGGATTAGCCTTTCTGTGGCTGTCCTCTTTGGACACAGAGGACTCCTTCTGTTCAGTGTGGTTACTCTTGCTGTTCAGTGTGGTTACTCTTGATGAAAGTTATATTTCAGAGTGTTGAGTAGATGCATCTAAAGAGAGGGAGATGACCAAGGTAGAAAAGAGGAGGTGTGACATTCACTGGCAAAGATGGAAAAAAGATGGAGACTTGGGTGTCTCTACAAAGTTACATGTGCTCGTTGGTAATGCTGGCAAATTACTGCAGCTTTTCTCTACTTTTTCTAGCTTGTTAACTGCATATAGGTGTATGCCAGATAGTCAGTCTGGATGTTTGTAATAAAATTTCATGCCCCTAAAAGAAGCTCAGTGTAGCGTGGCTTTGTACGGGACTTCTGAGCTCAGCTGTGTGAAGAACGAGTTACTGCTGTCATAGGGACTGCACCTCTTCACTCAGTCAATTTGATGTGATTTCCACAGAAATGGCTGGGCAACAGGCTGCAGATACCAGAGTCAGTGAGTCTGAGAGCAGCCTTGAGGGGAGGACAGGGGTTAAAAGGATGAGTTGCAGCTGTTTGAGCAATGTCTGTGTTCTCTTCCCCCTTCCTCTAGCGGAGAATCTGGTGCTGGCAAGACTGTCAACACAAAACGAGTCATCCAGTACTTTGCCACAGTGGCAGCCCTGGGTGAACCTGGGAAAAAGAACGTAAGTCTGCTGGTGGCTGACTCATTTCAGACTCCCAAGGTTCCTCCCTTGTGTACAACTAACCCCACGAGTCTGCAGTACGGAGAGCATGCTGTTCTGGAGGGGGAAAGGCAGTGCACACATGAGCTTGCCATGCTCCACATGCAGCAGAAACTCTGCTCCTGGTTCTGGACAGATGCTTGTTGCTGCCACTTTTTTCCCCCCAGGAATTTTAGTTTTTGTGTGTGATAAATATCCTTCTGAGTGTGTTAAAGCTGGTCAAAAGATGGGGAGATGGTAAAGAATAAGAAATTATTTTTTCAAATGGAAAATAGTCTTCAAAGGGACTAGGATTATAACTTCTCATCAAAACCTCTGTTCCGTTGAAAGCTTTTCTGTCCACAAAAAAGGATTGTTTTGACAAAAGATTTTTTTTCAATCAGCTTTTCTGCATTTCTGTTTGGATAAGTGCTGTTCTGCTTATAAGTGCTCTCTAAGGTTACAGTGAATACTGTATTCATGTTGCTTTTTTATCTTGTGTTGCTATGAGCTTATTTGCTATGAGCTTCATTGCACTTGAAGGGTTCAGTGCTCTTTTGTGGTGAATTGACTGATTCCTATGAACTGTATTTATAAGACCAAAATTTCAGCTGTGCTTCAAGTCTGTGCACAGAACTCACGTCATCAAAATCATTCTCTTGAAACCTGCAAGACTTTCTTAACCAATGCTTGAGTTGTCCAGAGCTGGCTTCCTGCATGCAGTGAGGCTGGTGTTCATCATGGTGTCTAAAACCTGGTGTGCTCATGCAACAATGGTGCTCCTACCCCTTGCTTGTTGTTTTAACTTCTACTGCAGAAATCTACCTGGTTTTGCTCTGGAGATGTCCCATGATGAACCAAAACACCAACTAAGTGAACAGAGAAAAGAGACTGCTGCCAGGTGGCAAGAATAAAAGAGTGTAAATGCAAACAGACAAGTTCTGGGCAATAAGATTGTGCTGCACTTGAACTTGTGGATTATTTGGGGGAAAAAATGGTGATGACAATAAAAATGAAATGCCACCTGAGCTGATAAACATCTTCCAGCTGCAATATCTATTTCTGCAACATTGTGATGTATGAAGAATACAAAGTAAAAGCCACAACGTGCTTTTTGAAGGCTTCAAAAAGCACTGCTGGCTGTGTCGGTGCCCCTGAGACAGCTAACCTTGCTAATTGCTAACCTTGTTAATTGTATTGTTCTTTGTGTTAGTATTCACAGTGTCTCTCTTTTTTCTCTCCATTGTGTTCCTGTTTTGTCAACAGCCAGCTACCAAAACTGGGGTAAGTCATCAGCTTTGTTATTTTATTTTTTCCTCGCAAAATTGGCGTTGGGCTCTGTCAGATGTGCCACCAGCCTCAGCATTTCACTCTGTGTGGTTCCCGGGTGGGTGATGAACGATCCCCGGAGCCCCGAAGGAAAAGTCATTCCCTTCCCAAACCGAGCTCCATGCGAGCAACAGTAAAAGCTTTTCTCATCTCCAAAAATCCCAAATGTTACAAGCTCCGAGTGCTTTTAAATCAAGAGCATTCTAGTGCTTGTCACTGTCTTCAGTAGCCCCTCTCCCACACACGTTCCTCCTTCCTCGGATGTCCCCACATGCTCCCCAGTACACTCGGTGATTTCCTTCTCATGCAGATGGCACAAGATATAAATCTTACAAAGCCAAACAGTAGGGAGCAGCAGAATGTTCGAGGCCTTTTAAGCGCTCATAATTGACTGACGGTCTCGCTGTTCTGCCATTCACACTGTGCCGCCCCTGGGGTGAAGCTAAATAAATCACTTTGCTGCAGAGGCTCCACTCTGTAAGTGAATGCATGGCTGAGTTAGAGCTGACAGCTGAGTCTGTGACCTGTAGGTTTCTCAATAGTATTTCAACCTTGATTTTTAGGGAACCTTGGAGGATCAAATCATTCAAGCAAACCCAGCCCTGGAAGCTTTTGGAAATGCCAAAACCCTGCGAAATGACAATTCCTCACGTTTCGTAAGTCTGCAGCATAATCTAGTGATGACTTTTTCAAAAGTGGCCAGTTAATAACACCTGTGTCATAATCCCTTCATAGACTGCATTTTGCCCACTAAAACGATTGGATTTCACTGAGTGGAAGAATAACACAGTAGGATCTCACAAAAAAACCCCCTGTACTGAAATGATAAAAATAAAGAGAAACAAAGAAAGATCAAGCTTGAATAATTCTTTAAACTGATTAAATTGTTTAAAATGAACATTAGACAAGCAAAGCCCAGTTTTAGGAAGCCCTCTGAATAGCAATGATAGGTCTTCCCCAGAACTGCTTCTGCATTATTTTCTACCCTTTTTTCCACTAGCCTGTCTTTCCCCCTTTCTACAGTAGCTGTACTTTGCCACTGAGAGTCACAAATCCACCGCAGTCCCTGTTCCCTCCCACATCCTCCCCCGTGCAGACCTGCCCTGCAGCAGTTCTCCTACCTCTGAGCCATTACCTCTGCCTTTTTGGCTCGGTAAGCCGTCCCTGCTGTGCTGCCGCCACCCTGGGGCTCTCCTCCTCCCCATCAGGTTTGCAGGAGAGCAATGCTCTTGGGAGCTCTGCCTCTGCCGCATTTCATTGACATTGTCTCAGAGGTCCGAAAGGAACGGCATGAGGTTGACAAGCCTGAGTTTGGAGCCCATGCTTCCCCTTACAAACCCTGTTAAAAATTTAATTGGAAGGGGTGGAGAGTATCAGAGGTTGTAAGCATCTGGGAAGCTACACAATTGTGTAAGGAGCTTGTCAGCCAGAACAGAAATTAATTGCTTTTAAAAGTTCATGTGTTTGAATATGAGAAACTAAATAAAAACTACATTTTTTTTTTATTAATTGGGAGGGATTGATATGTAAATTTAATGGGCAAGACTGTGTAAAATCACAGCACTCTTCTGACATCAGTAGTTGCATGTAACTTAGGACTGCAAATGACGAGAAGCCAAAAAAAGGAGCCTGTGTGTCTTAAGCCCAGGCTTATTGCTCTGAGTCCTGCATTACAGCAAACCTGCTTCATGCAACTGGAAGCCATGTGCTTTGCCATGTCTTAGCCTGGCAGATAAGTACTCTGTTATCCTTTCTCCACAAGCAGATTACATAGCTCTGTGTATGGATTTCAGCTTGGAAGACAGTAATATCATTGTCTGATGTTTTTCATTGAAAATATGCCTGTGCAAAGCCAAGGAGTTGGCATAAACTGATTCTTTGGGCCAAATGATTTCCTTTGAGCAGCATGCTTTGTTTCTCTCTGTATATATTATATGCACTAATTAGAATATTCTTCTGTGTGAATTAGGGCAAATTTATCCGAATCCATTTTGGAACTACAGGCAAGCTGTCATCTGCTGATATTGAGATTTGTAAGCAGCAAACTCCCTCCTTTTAAAAAATACAATTGCTCATCTGAAAGCTGCATGAGGCTTTCTCACTGAATTTTCCTTTGTGCAACTAGATTTATTGGAGAAATCCCGAGTGATTTTCCAGCAACCTGGTGAAAGAGACTATCACATCTTCTACCAAATCCTGTCAGGAAAGAAACCAGAGTTACTAGGTAAGCATTGTGTGGATCTGCAGCTTTTGAGAACCCAAAACTGAATAGACAGTGGATAAGAAGGGGTTAGGGGACAAACCCATGTGCAGAAAGGCCCTTATGCTTCCACTTGATGAAACTGAACTTCCACTGTCAAATACAATCTTTTAGAGATGTTTTTCCAGTGGCAGCAGCACAGACCACTTTTCTCATATTACAGATTAATCTAATGGGAGTAAGACTCAGGCAGGACTTTTAAAACATAGCACTATAAAGGCAAAAAGTGTCACACTGAATTTGTGTAATCCAAGCTCTCAAAACATCTGGAAAATGCTATGCCTCCAAAGGCATTTGTGGTCATAAAACTTTAATTATCTAGATTTTCACATAAGAGAAGATTTGCTTATAGGTCCATGAAGAAAAGCTTGTTTCCCCTTTCTGCCCCAAGTGACAAAACTGGCATCCCAGACTGTTGTGTAGAGAATATTCAAAGCTGCCTGCTGCTGATTATGTGGCGATTACCCCTTTCAAATGTCCCCTGGCTCAGTGTGGTCCCACAGCCCCACTGGGGATGGGCAGAGAGGGGCCGAGACCTTTCTGCTCCCATCTCCTAATGCTCTGAATAAAACCTTCACTAGTTATTTAAGTGACGTAGTTTGCTGACTTCATTTTGTGCTCTGAAGGAACACATTTTGTAAAATACATTGGAGAGTCCCTTTATTGCTCTTCTAAACTCCCACTAAGCCATAGCAATCATAATCTCTTTTGAAGTCTTATTATCCTGACAGTGCGTGGTCAAGTCCCTAACACTCTAAGCTTTACGTGGCCTAATTAATGACAATTATGGGAAAGATTTCAAGGAAGCTTTGCACTGAGTTTTCTGTGAGAATCCCTGTGCTGGGAAAATGCTCTATTTCTCATAAACTCTCTGTATACTCCACAACAGCACACGCCTTTCTGGCTAGCAGGAGCATGTCTGCAGGCCCTTGAAGAGGCTGAAACCAACAGGGACTTGTGTTTTGTAGACACAAAATGTATGTGCTTGTATATAAACACACCTGTATTTCAATATGGCTAAGTAAAAATATCAACAAATATGGATGAGGATAACTATGGATAAATTGACATATATCATAGTGACTACATAGCAGAGTTAGACAGGCTTATAGAGAGTAAGATTTCATATCACCTATTGATAGACATACATTTACATACATACATATTTAGATATGTAGGGTGTGTGTCTGCATATAAAAGGTTGAAATCTAGACTAAACCACAGTCTGGTGAATGTGGCTCAAAATTTCAGTTGATTTAAAGAAGCAGGACTCTGCCTATACTTTTGGAGCTAGCTAGCTTTGTAGAAAATAACTCTGCATTTTTGGGTTTCCATATGAAGGAAAGACGAGAGATGGAGCCAGCCATATTCTGACTTTTGTTTGTCAAAAGCCAGGTGTCTTCTGCAAAGAGTGCTTGAAGTCACTGTCCTGTGAGTCTGTTATAAAAAAGGGGAGCCATGACCATACTCCCTGCCTTGGATCATACCAAAATCTTTTTATCCTCTCTATTTAGGTGGGATTTTTACCCTTAAAGGCATGCAAGGCAGAAAGTAGGACTATACAGGAAATTATGAGCTCAATATATTGCAATACATACTTAATAGATGGGTATGCACAATAGATGTTAATAGGCAGTATTTCCATATTCTTTGTATTCACACTTTCTCTACATTTTCAGACTATGATAGTAGAATAAGAGAGTTGGTTTCTGCCCTGCAGTTATTAAAATCAAAACAGGAAAACAACTCAGTAGTGCAGAGAAAAATGTAGGCTACAGCTGATTTTTCCATCTCCGTTTTTGAGGATAACCTGAGTGGATGGCAGTTTTGACCTTGGCTGTTCCTTTACAGATATGCTACTCATCTCCACCAACCCATATGACTACCACTTCTGCTCACAAGGGGTAGTTACAGTGGACAACTTGGATGATGGAGAAGAATTGTTGGCAACAGATGTAAGTCTGTATGGATCTGACTTTGGGTTCCCTAGATCTGGGAGGAAACTAATGGGAGAAGCCTAACTTCTGTCACTGACTCTATTGGACTAAAACAAAAGCAGGAATGGGTGTTAACTGCATTCAGACTGTAAAGCACAAGGCCTGGTAAATTGTTACACTTTTGAATCTGGTCCATGTAATGTCCATCTTTTATAAATTTTATATATAAAATGCTAGGTGAAGAGACCTGTGCCCTGGTTCCCCTGCCACTGCTGGGTCTTCACGGTGTTCCAGTGGCTGCTTTGGGTGATAACAGCCCTTGGCAGGATAGTAATATCTGCCATGCAAAGGTAGATTGTGGGGCTGCAAAACACCACTGCTTTTGTGCTGGGAAGTGACAAAATATTCGTGTTTCCTTTCCACAGCAAGCCATGGACATCTTGGGATTTGTGCCCGATGAGAAGGCTGGTTCCTACAAGCTCACGGGTGCCATCATGCACTTTGGGAATATGAAATTCAAGCAAAGACCCAGAGAAGAGCAGGCAGAGGCTGATGGCACTGAAAGTAAGAATATCACCTAAAATTACTCCTCAGCTTCAAAAGTCTGGCATGTACCAGGCACTGTGCTGAGGAAGCAGCAGCCTGTTTGCTTTGTTCTTGCACATTGTAGCTCCTGATCAGCCAAGAGTGCTGTATTTGTAACAGGCTTGTTCCTGTGGTGGATGACCTTACTCAGCAGGAGATGAACAGGCACAGACTAACAGGATCAAATTCCGTTTTTGAGACCATTTGCACAAAATGGTTGTGAAATGTTGCTGCCTTAACTTTCTCTTTCATGACTTCAGGTCTCACTTCTTTACTTCTCTCGCAGCTGAAAATGTCTATAACCAGTGTGGAGATATGATCTTTTCTCTAAGCCTGAAGAGTTTCTTAAGTTAGATTCTTGCAGCAACTGGGGTATGAACTAGTTAGATGACCTACCATAAGGGAGAGTACAGGCATACCTAACACAAATCATTAAGAGACCAAGGTCTTTATCCAATCTGTCTTTGGAAGTGGATGTGCTTAATGTTTTTTTCTTCAGCTGGGCATGTTTCCAGGTAGAAGTTTAAAGCCAACTGAAACCTTGTTTCTCTTGACCAGGTGCTGACAAAGCTGCCTACCTGATGGGAATCAACTCCTCTGATTTGATTAAGGGTTTGTTGCACCCGAGAGTGAAAGTTGGCAATGAGTATGTGACCAAAGGTCAAAGTGTTGAACAGGTGAGGAGATGCTTTCAGGATATTTGGATACCTGTCCTGCAAGCCTGAAGGATTTGCCTGTAACATTTCAGAGAAACAGACAGCTGCTGGAAATACTAACATGAGCCTCTAGTAGCTGTTCTCATTTTATATCCCCAAACTTGGGGAAATACTTGGCATAATTGAGGGGAACTGGTGAAGAGACTGACAAAGGAATATTGGCCAGTGCTTCTTTAGATAGAATTGTTTTTCTCATGTGTTAGTAGCAGCCACTCCAGGAAACCAGGTGCAGTAAAACCACATGGGGATTGATAGCTAATTCTGGATGAGAATAGCTACCTAGAAGTGGTGAGCCATGGATTATTTATTCACTCATCACTCATTCATTATTCATGTAATTTTAATCTCTGTGTGACCTCAATCAGCTAAAGGCAATATCCACGTAAAGTTATCTCTTAATTTAGGGGGAAAAAAAGTCCTTGGGTTGCTATGCTACAGCTGTAGCAGTCCTGTAGAAAATGCTGCAGAGTTTTGGTTACAATAAACGTTGCTGTTTGAAGACAGCCTGTGGTACAGGCTCACAAACTCAAAACCTCTACAGAGAGGTCTATCCTAACACTGTAAATGTTCGTAGGCTAAACAAGAAACTTTAGACAGACTTTTCCTCTTGCCTGCTCATGCCATAGCATCCCTCAAAAATTAGAAGCAAATGTCAATTAACAACTTGAACATAGATCTCCCCCCTGTTCAGGCAGTAGCTCTGGACATCATAGCTGGCATCTGGCCTGTGAGCTTTCTGATACGTTACTTCCACAGAAATGTAATGGATTAAATCATATGGAACTTCCTTTCCACCTGTTTCCCAAGATGTACTTTGTGAGCACTTTAGGTTCATGTTAGTAGACATTCACATATATAGCAGTGGTTTGTAGAAAATTCAGCAGAGATAAGAGGAGAAGCTGTGTGTTGTATTAACTACACCTTGGTGATTGTACAAACCACTGTGAAATTTCATTTAAACTGTAAACAGACATTGAAACAGGCTACTGCACCAAAATCCTTGTGTTCCACAGTGAATTTTGTTTCACATAGTGGCATTCTGAATCACATATTTTAGGTTCTGTATGCTGTTGGGGCCTTATCTAAGGCAGTGTACGATCGGATGTTCAAATGGCTGGTGGTCCGTATCAACAAGACCTTGGACACTAAGCTGCCAAGACAGTTCTTCATTGGAGTCCTGGATATTGCTGGGTTTGAAATCTTTGATGTGAGTATTAATGTGTGAGGACTGGGTGGAAGGATATAAAAGATGCCAAGATATAGCTCTTGGTTGGGTGTTTCTCTTTCTAAATGAGCAGAAGGCAAAGTGCTGAGAAAGCCATAAGGCAAATAGTGTATTTGATTTTACATGAGTTTTTTTTCCATGAACAGATATAAAAACCACTTGGCTGGACATGCCAATAGTTCCTGGGAACAACAACTCGTGTGCTTTGGGCTGTAAACAGTTTCCTTTTTGCTGTTCCACCAAGTTAACTGCAATGAAAATGCTTCTTTTTTATCTCTTTCTGCAGTTTAACAGCTTTGAGCAGCTGTGCATCAATTACACTAATGAGAAACTGCAACAGTTTTTCAATCATCACATGTTTGTCCTGGAGCAAGAAGAGTATAAGAAGGAAGGCATTGACTGGGTGTTCATTGACTTTGGCATGGACCTGCAGGCCTGCATCGATCTAATTGAGAAGGTATGAACATGATAAGGAGCTGGTTTTATTCATGATGCTCCCCTGGAAGTGTCCTCTCGGCCCAGTGAACAGAGCAGGATAAACAGCATGACAAGCTTCTTGCCTTTCTACCTGCAATGCAGAAACAAAGAAAAATCAGTGTTTGTGCCTGCTCAGCTTTACCTTTGTAATTCTGCCTTACGGAGCCAACAGCAGCCAACAAGCTGTAATTGGTAATGTAACTGGTAATTTGTATGGCCGGATCATCTTCCCTGGTTTGCACTCTTATCTTGCTCTGCCCCTGCTGTTCCTCCATTTAGTCTGTGCCACATATGCTTTACATCAAACTCGTCAGCTTTTCAGGGCAAATGCAATGTTTCAGTCTTGTGCCCTGTACATCTCCCATGAGGCTCCTCTTTCTCACATTACATGCTGATGTGTAAAGTCCTTTGTGCTCTTTCTACTCTGAAAAGGAATGAAACCTCTCACCACCTCCCCAGCATGGGACATGCCTTTCCTTTTTCCTTCTTTATGGGTATAATGTGGTTCTGGTGAGGACAGCTGTCCCCTGCTGTATAACCTCTCTTTGTATCTCTTTCTGCCATGTTTTATGGCACAACATCTAACCCTGCTGATCTGTGAGGAAACATGAAATTTTGCATTTTGCATTAGCAGGAAATTTGGAACAGCAGAAGTAGAAAGGCTGATTATTAAGTTGTCACTTTCTCATCCAAGGGCAGGGTATCTGTGCATGATCCTGATCCCTCAAAACCAATCTGCCCAGTGCTATGAGGTTAGTTCGTCTCTTCCTGAGACATGAATGAAAGAATGCTAGTTGGTCCAGCTGCCCTGAAAGATAAATCAAACAGTTTCTGGAAGCCATCATAAAGCCTCCTAAGGCAGAAGTGACATTCTGAATAATCAAAGGTGACAGTCTGAATATCAAAGGGGTGGCTACTGTTTTAACAGAATAGTCAAAGAATTCCTTTTCAGATTGAGAAGAAATTTTGCAGGCTTCAAATTCCGTCACATAAAATTTACAGGCTGCCTAGCCACTGGAAGCAGGTAGCCTAAACATTTCCCAACAAAGATGCTCTTAAATCCACAGCCGCTGGGAATCCTGTCTATCCTTGAAGAGGAGTGCATGTTCCCAAAAGCTACAGATATGACATTCAAATCCAAACTCTATGACAACCATCTTGGCAAGTCACCCAACTTACAGAAGCCCAGGCCGGATAAGAAAAGGAAATACGAAGCTCACTTTGAACTCCTTCATTATGCTGGTGCAGTAAGTTCTTCTGCTGGCTGGTAAACTTTGTACTGAGGTCTTCCAAGTAGGGTTTGGCTGTAGCACACAAGAAGGGAGGGTGGGGAGGATGAAGAGGGGAAGAAAGGAACAGTGGGGAGTAAAAGCAAATACCTACTCTCTCTGCACAAGTGCTGCAGCAGCATAAGATGCCACCAGACTCCAGGTCATCTGCTCCTTAGACATACAAATAGAATGAAAGAAACTGAGGAGGGCTAATAGTACTTTTGCTGGAAATATCCCTTGCTTTGCCTTTATCATTTTTCCTAGAAGCAGATGAAGTCTAGTAACTAAACAGCTGCAGCATAATTAAAATACATTTCACCTTGGTTTCCTAGAAAAATGAACTCATTTCTGAGTAACTCAAGGGAGAGTTAAAAAAAAAAATATAAAACTTCTTACTCATTTTAGGACTGGGGTATCAAATTAGCAAAAGGAATTGTGGTTAGCTCTGATGTGGTGGTTGAGTTTACAGGTTCAGTGGTGATGAGGTGAATGAGAACATAATCCAGTACTGTGATACCTGAGCCAAAACTTGTCCTGTTTTGAAGTTCTGTTTTCAGGCCAGATAGGCAGAAAGAATTGGAGAGGGTTACAGGAATATTTTAATCAAACTATGTTTGATAAGAATCCTCAGCATAGCAGAGCAGGAATTTACCTGATGCTGTTAATTTCAAATTATAATTGAGCATTAAGCTAATTTTGTATTCATTTAAAAAAAAAAAAAAAAGAAGGAAAAGAAAAAAAAAAGCTGATCTTGGCACTTACCTGTAGTTTTTAATGTATTCAGCAAAGAAAATTAGAATTTCTAGTCCCTTGTGGTACTGATAATGGAACATATTTTCCCACTAAACAGAGCTGTAGCAAAGACCTGGAGTTAGTTTGTAATCATTAAGATTCTGTTAGAAAACCCTAATTATTAGAGTGTAGAATCCTATTTTGAAGTTAAATTATTACTTGTGTGATTTATACTTCAGCACTTTTTAATAGGGTTCCCAGGACAACAATGCCATCCACAGATAACCACATGGCATCCATAAGAAGATGTAGGGACCAGATAGTTTGGAAGGAGTATGTGGGATTCACATGCTAATTATTAGGAAGAGAGATTTGGGAATTAGGAAGCAGAGAACTGGAGGGGAAGTGATGAAATCCAGGGCAGCTGGTACTGCTCTGAGCACAGCTCTTCACAAAAAGCCACTGGTTTCAAGGCAAACCACAAAGAACTCCTGGCTGGAATGGGAACTCCTCCCCTGGAAGGGGAACATTTGCAACCTCTGATTTGTTTCCAATGCCTCACTGCAGGTTCCCTACAACATCATTGGGTGGCTTGAGAAGAACAAGGACCCGCTTAATGAAACTGTAGTAGGCATTTTCCAGAAATCATCCAACAAACTCCTGGCCAGCTTGTTTGAAAGCTACATTGGCGCTGACAGCGGTAAGCAGAACCAGCTCACATGGGCTTTCTTTGGGTTTTGGGATGTGTGCTTGGGAATCAATTTCAGAAACTAAGCAATTCTCTCAGCTGCAATTGCCTCAGTGTTAGATGAGGCAGTGACTAATTATTTAGATGAGCACAGCATCTGCAGGAGTTTGCCAGTTATAGGAAGGAGATCATTAACTCTGCTAGTTTCATTAACTCAGTACCTCTGAGCAACTGTGGCAAGGAAAGCTGTGTTGTGACCAATCCAGTGGGAGTTTGAGCATGCAAGTGCTCAGATATGCAGCCAAGTGTTGCACAAAAGATTGTGTACATAAATGCCAACGTAAAAGAACAGCTCTTGCTCCTCATGCTGTAGTACTCCTTGCTAGCCCCCCTGAAATAATTAAGGAATACCAAGTTTAAGAGAGAGTTTTGGAATATTTTATTGGATTAGTAACAAGTACACACTGAAGGTACTGGAACACCATTCTGCATTGGCCACAGTAGAAGGCATTGCCAATATGCCTTCCTTTTTGTTTGCTGCTGTTTTTTGTTTGACAGTGCACGTTGTACTAATGTACAATGCAATCATGTACATATTTAATGTATGGGCATATTTAATCTCTGTTGTTTACACACAACTCTTTTATTTGTGAGAAGACAAGTAGCAAGCACACAGAAAATTGATCTTAAGTAAATAACTGGTATTCATTACAAAGATGTAGCTCTTATGTCCTGAAGTTGCAATCACTTATAACATGTTTATTAGCAGCCTCATTTCAAGAGATGCTCTTGTCAGGAATCACATGACACTTTCCTAGGAAGCAGGAAGGCTGAAGAGTTCGGAATGGGAATGAGATGGAGCTGAATGTAAATAACAAACATCCTGCCACTGGCAAATCCTTAGCAAATCCTAACTGCCTGTTTGCCTGTGGATACTCCTGTCTGTCAGAATACTACCTTGCTTTTCTTAGGTGTCAGGAGAAAGGAACAGCCTGTCCAGATTAGCCTTTTCCATTCTCAGCAGTGTCACCCTCTGAAGGGGGAAAGGCTGTGGATAATTGCATCAAGCACATTGCACTCTTCACTTCTCCTCTTAGGCTGACTCTTGTTGACAGGTGACAGAATGACAGACCTCCTGGGAATGATCTAATGGCCCACTGCTTAGAAAGCTGCAGCAATTGCTGTATATTTTTGGGTCATGTCTGGAACTTGCGAAACTTTGTAAAGGTCTTGTCAGAAACTAGCATTCCTTGGGAGGATCTGAGTGATTTTGACTCCAAAGCTTTAAGCAAAATTCAGGGGGTGCAAAGTTACTATATCTAAAATTACAAATATTTATTTCCCTCTATTCTAGACAAATCTTGCTTGCACAAGTTCAGAGTCTGCACAGCAGAGAATCAGTTTCTATACAGTATAATGTACAGTATAAATTTCCTGTAAGCATTCTTTTTCTTTAAGTTTTTCTACATCATCTCACCCTGTGAGGCTTTTAACAAACTACAAATTACTTTTGTTAAACGTTATTTTTCTGCCTTATTCATATTTATGGGCTTTTCTGCATAACAAGCGATGCAGGGTAGATCTGAAATGCAAATGCATTCCAGAAAGCTTACAGTGGTCTTTGACAAAATTCCCAACTATGGACAGAGAGCTGCAAATGTGTGATGCATCACACATGATGTTCAGAATGTCTTGTGTAAAATTTGAGCAATCAGAGTCTTTTAGTCAAAGAGAGCAGCACTATTAAAATGGTCTGTTTTCCACACTCTGCCTGCACCCCTTACTGAGATGCAGATTGGCTTATGCTTCTTTTTTCCCTCTTAGGTGACCAGGGTGGAGAAAAGAAACGCAAGAAAGGTGCTTCTTTCCAAACAGTGTCCTCATTGCACAAGGTTTGTTACCTCTCCACACCTGGCAGTTGGAGTTAAGACAATGTGTTGAAAAAGAATGTTAAATATTGTAATGGAGAAGAAAAAACTGAAATCCAGCATTGAAATCTGACTCGTGGATGGGGTTATTGACCTTGGCTAAAGAAATATACTGATATTAAAACTGCATGTCAGGGGCTGCTCCATTTCATCTTCTTGGAGCAGTAAAGAGATTGTTCTTTTTACTGTGTTTGAGAAAGTATCAGAAAATGGTGCCAACAACATTTAACACTTTTTTTGTGGTTTACAGCTTCATGCTTGTCTTTGGAACAGGAACTGATTACAAGTAATTTGCTAGTCCCTATCTGATTACTGCTTGTAATTGGATCCTAGGGTTAGAGCAGTCATGGAAAACAAAAGTTGTTGAATGAAATGCCATAAAGCTTCTTGTTTCCTCAGTTATTCCCTTCTACTGGGACTGGTATGTGCTCCTGGTGGAAGCTGTCACTAGGATCATGCCTGAGGAAAAATGGAGCTATTTACCCTTTTTTACAATTACTACCATTTCTATGGGTAGCATTGAGGAAGATGTAATGTATGTAAGCCTCAGGTTGGGAAGGATGTAGTTACCCACTAGTTATGTCACTTTATCTTGTTTGGAGATACTCCCCATGAAGGGAAATCACAGGACATGCAGACCTGCCTCTTAGCAGCTGAAGAGGCATAAAGGTGGCAGAAGGAGCACTCAGACAATAATTAGTAAGCCACAGACAGAAGCCAAATTTCCAGCACACAAGCAGTTTTAGTACCCAGCTCAGGTTGTTTGTTGTCCTGACTGGTGTATGAGAAATTTGCAGTTTGCACAGTTGTGTCAATGACTTTGCATTCCAGCTCCCATGGTCTCCATTTTCTACTTTCTGGACAAAACACTTTCCCCAGAGCTTGGTGATCTCTGAATGGTTGGTTTCTTCTGAGCTAGCTTGCTATGTGTCTGGGACATGTCTGATTAAGACCAATAAAGGGAAAATGTTTGGCCAGGAGACAAAAGCCCAGCCTTTATGAGGAACAGGTGGGAAAGGTGAGCTCTCCCTGCTGAGTTGGGAAGTGATTAAGCAAAGACGAAGTTGGCTTTACAGAAATGCTCCACAGGATGAAACTGCATCTTGCCTGCTGTTCATCTCAGGTCTTGAATTTCTGGGGTTGTGAGTAAAACACGTATCTTCCTTGCTAAAACTGATATGGAATCCTATGATAATATTAAATCATACTTAGGTTTATTTGAACACCTTTCTCTCTAATAATTTTGGTAAGCTTATAATTTTGTTGGAGAATTTTTAGAAAGATGAGCTTCTTAAATTCAACCACCAAGAAACTGAAGAAATAGTGATTGGAATTTCACTGCTAAAGCTAATTATGTTTTTAATGTGTCTGCTCTAGGAAAATTTAAATAAGCTGATGACTAACCTAAAATCTACAGCCCCTCACTTCGTACGATGCATTATCCCCAATGAATCAAAAACTCCAGGTATGAAAAAGATAATAGTCTTAAAATTTTAGCATATTTAACTCTGTCATTCTATTACTTACTTCTGAGTCACCAGATTGTACTTAAATACTGTCTGTGCTTTTTACCTTATCCAATCGTGTTGCTCTTTTAGGAGATGACATCTCGCATTTTCCAATTCCCTCGGGGAAATGAAGATGAAGCCCTGTGGAGAAACTCCATTTAATTGAGCCTTGTTTTCCCCCTGCAGGCGAAATGGATGCATTCCTTGTCTTGCATCAGCTCCGCTGTAATGGTGTCCTGGAAGGCATCCGCATTTGCCGGAAGGGTTTCCCAAACAGGGTGCTTTATGCTGACTTCAAACAAAGGTAATGCAGAGCTGTGATGTCTCCTTTTCCATTCAGGTTTATCTTCCCTTCGGTTTGGCTGACATGGAAGGCAGAATTCTTCTCTTCTTTGTGTAGATACAAAGCAGGAGATTACCCTGGATATTTTGGTTTGGGGTTGGGATTTTTTAAAGTTTTGGGGGAAGAGGGAAAAAAACCAAAGCAGAATCTAGGCCAGTTTTACAAACTGCTCACCTGTTATTAACAGGTACCGCATCCTGAATCCAGGAGCGATCCCAGAGGATAAGTTTGTGGATAGCAGAAAAGCTGCTGAAAAACTGATGGCATCTTTGGATGTTGACCATACCCAATATCGTTTTGGACACACCAAGGTAACCAGAAGAGACCCTCATTGCTTATCTGAAGAGAAAAGTAATAGAACTGGTATTTAATTTGCAGAATAGGACACCGCAATTTCTGGTGGCAATGTTTACTGGAGATTTAATAATACAAGGAACCAGTAAAATAGCAGCAAAGTGATAGGTTTTAAGCTGTGCTAGAGGAAATTTAGCTCTCTGGCTCAAGTTCCCACAAAGCTTTTGTTAGAGCAACTCTATAAGCAGACACAGCAGCAGCTGATGATCCATGCCCCCCAGTAAAACAACAACTTATTTAGTATAATATAGGTACATTCAAACATTGATGGACCACAAGATCAACTGCAGCTTTTGAAATGAGGCCATGTGCGGGTCTCACATGATCCCATTAGCAGGGATTTCTGGGAGTCAGGAGTTGTGGTTCTGCTGACCTACTTGGAACGCTGCCACAGCTGAAAGGTATTGTGGCAATACAGACATTCGGCATATTCAAACCTGGGGAGATAAAACCCAGTTTTAAAACAACTCTGGAACTGTACAGTGAATTCCCTGATGCAAGTGGTATTTGGCCCTCTATACTCTTCTAGTTTAATAATGAGTCAATAAGAGTACCATTCTGAACTATTTCAGCAAGGTCATGGTAGCTCTGATATAAATCCTTCACAGTGCTGAACTGACATCTGTGCATGTACCAGGTGTTCTTCAAGGCTGGTCTCTTGGGCCATCTAGAAGAAATGAGGGATGAGAGACTTGCAAAAATCCTAACGATGATCCAGGCAAGAGCGCGTGGCAGATTGATGCGGATTGAGTTTCAGAAGATAGTGGAGCGCAGGTATGAAGGCACCGCCTTAAATCTTATCAGATAATAATAATTACCATTTAATTATAAGTTGGATAGAGCCATTAATTACAATCCCTAAGGCTATAGATAACCCTAAATTAAAAGCTTTAAGTGGATGTGTGATAAAAATAACAGCAACTGTTTATTAGTTGCCTGCAGCTCTGGTAAAAATGAGATTCAGAAATTTG
Organism: Rhipidura dahli; assembly: GCA_013399225.1. Lineage (NCBI taxonomy): Eukaryota > Metazoa > Chordata > Aves > Passeriformes > Rhipiduridae > Rhipidura > Rhipidura dahli. Next base: position 1,273,142 of record VXAC01002721.1, on the reverse strand, counting down.
TTGTGTCTCCAAAAACAAAGAGATCTGGAGAAAGTTTCCTATATCTCCTGGAAATTAGAACAGGTTCCTAATATTTCCACAAACAAACCTATGAAACTGACTGAGAATGAAAATGAAACCCTCACTTTTTCAATTCAGGCTAAGATTTAGGGAATTTTGTTTGTTTTCTCTTAAACTAGGGACGCCCTTCTTGTAATTCAGTGGAACATCCGTGCTTTTATGGCTGTCAAGAACTGGCCTTGGATGAAGCTTTTCTTTAAGATCAAGCCTCTCCTGAAGACTGCAGAAACTGAAAAGGAGATGGCCAATATGAAGGAAGAATTCTTGAAGCTGAAGGAGGCCCTGGAAAAATCTGAAGCCCGGAGAAAGGAACTTGAGGAAAAGCAAGTCTCTTTAGTTCAGGAGAAGAATGATTTACTTCTCCAGCTCCAAGCTGTGAGTAGATACATAGATTTATATATTTATTAGGCTTTCCTTGATACTCAAAGGTTTACAGACCAGAGTGTTAGTGGAATTTAATAAAAATAAGCTGTTGATCTTGTCAGAGTTTTGCCAAAATTCAGAGTGGATAGAAGTTCTCATGTTTTAGCATTTAGGTGGGGTAACAATGCAAATCTTAACAGGTTCTGTTCAAGACAACGTCTGTGGCAGTAACACATGCAAGTAGTCTCATATGTGACTAGTCATGCTCACCACTCTCTCATCCTGCTCTGTGAATTACTTGTCTTCTGAAATCAAGAGTAGGAAATTTTCCTTATGCTGCTATGTAGCGTTGGATCAGGCTCCCTGACCACTTGAAGGATAGGGGACAAGTGAGGGACAAAAAAGGTCAAGTAAGGGAGAAAAAAGACCAGGCAGTCATTGCTGTCCTCTTCCTTGTGCCACACCAGGAGCAAGACACTCTGGCAGATGCCGAGGAACGATGTGACTTGCTGATTAAATCCAAGATTCAGCTGGAAGCCAAAGTCAAAGAACTGACAGAGAGAGTTGAGGATGAGGAAGAGATGAATTCTGAGCTGACTTCTAAGAAGAGAAAATTGGAAGATGAGTGCTCTGAGCTCAAGAAGGATATTGATGATCTTGAAATAACACTTGCAAAAGTAGAGAAAGAGAAACATGCTACTGAAAACAAGGTACATTCAGAACTTCATGTATTCAAAAGAGACTGGGCGTGGATTACCTTTAGGACAAGTGCTACAGGTCTTCTGATAGTTTTACACTGTTTGTTACACAGGCCACGCTGAAGGGCCAGTAATTTGACCTTATGAGGCAAAAATTGTTAACTCTGAGCCTAAATTTCCCTTTTTTTGAAGTGAGTCCTACTGCACTTCAGCTGAAGAATTATGCCTATTTGGGGCATTTTTAAGTAAACAATTTCCTGATGTAACCATTTATTCCTCCATCTCTCCTCCTTAAATCCTGTAAATATAAAAAGCTCATCTCCTACTTCTCCCAAAGAGAATCCGAGCCTGGAGTCCATCACAATGGGAGTGACTCTGCAAAGAATTTAGTATTTTTGAAATAGTATACTATACCCACACCAAAAACTGGCAGACACTAATTCCCTTGGTGGCAATTTCATTCAAAAAGACACGAGGTTCTGGGAGGGGATAATTCCCTTTCTTTCCCTTGTTTTTCTGCTTAAAAGTTCAGACCAGATGATCATTTGAGCCTTGTTTTGATAAATCTCTTCCCTCAAAGTCTCACAAATACATCTTCCTTTCTCACACAGGTCAAAAATCTGACAGAAGAAATGGCAACACTTGATGAGAACATCAGCAAACTTACCAAGGAGAAAAAGTCCTTGCAGGAATCTCATCAGCAAGTTCTAGATGACCTACAAGCAGAAGAGGACAAGGTCAACACACTGAGCAAAGCTAAAGTGAAACTGGAACAGCAAGTGGATGATGTAAGGTGGCTCTGCCTTTATGTTTCACCAGGCTCGTTATACTTACAGTGCACCTTTCATGAGACTGAAAGGTTGCAAAGCTTTGAAATGTGTTCCTGTCCTTTTAGAAATGTAGTCCTTGTACTGTCTGTAAAAGGTATAATTACAGGAACACTAGAAAAATCGATCTGTGTTCAGCCTTTCAAAGGATTGCAATAACAAGGGAAAATCCTCCCAATTTGCACTTGCAGTGTAAGTGGCATGAAGTCAAACAGAACTTTGCCGCCAAGAGAAGTGTGATGCTTGCACAAATTAAAGCATGGACTAGCCCTTTTTCCCTATTTCTTTAGCCCATATGCCCACTGGCTGCTAGAAAACAAAAAATGTAAACTAGGATGCTTGTCCTTAAGTACTTCTGCTTCACTAGAACTCAGCACAGAACTGGGCACAACCTACATCTGTTACAGACTGTTGTAAACCATCTGTGTTCAATGTATTTGTTATGTGACTTTGCTCCTAAAGCTCGAGGGATCGCTTGAACAGGAGAAGAAAGTGAGGATGGATCTAGAAAGGGCAAAACGCAAACTGGAAGGGGATTTGAAGCTGACCCAAGAGAGTGTCATGGACTTGGAGAATGATAAGCTGCAGATGGAAGAAAAGTTGAAGAAGTAAGAAGCTGATTCTATTGTACCAAATAAAGCAGCACAGTTACAGGGTCATTTAAGACACTTCAGCTGTATCATCCTGCTCTGATGGTGGCTGAAAGAAAATTCCATTGTGAAAATGTGTAGCCAAGGAGGGAGGGAAAGTTACTCTTTTGTACACAATAAAACATTAGAATTCATTAAACTTTCCTACATTAAAAAAAGTAACCCAGAAATTTACTAATGTTTTTCATTACTTAGAGGAGAAAGCTGAAGGAACTCTCTGAAGTTGTTAATCTTAACTAGCTATCATAGTATTGTTGGGAGACCTGACTCTGTTAAATATGTTTTTCCATTGAGTCTGAAAATAGCGTTATTTTTGTATGAGACAAAGAACCAGAAATATAAGTGCACAAATGCATGCAGAGGCTTGACTTGGAAACTGCTGCTCAGAGGAAAATGTGTTTTCATGCAAATTGCAATACATGAGAATTGTTTTCATTTTTAGATACATTAGAAGTTTTATTGAACAACTCTTTAAAAATTGCAAAATCCTAACTTGAAGCTTCAAGGCAAATTGTCACAGTAGGATTTTCCTTTCTGTTCCAGGAAAGAATTTGAAATGAGCCAGCTGAATTCCAAGATAGAAGATGAACAAGCTATAGTGATGCAGCTGCAGAAGAAGATCAAGGAGCTTCAGGTCAGCTTGCTTTTTTGTCATGTATCTTAGGATGAGTTTCTCTTTGTGCCCCACCAAAAGACCTTTTTGTGGCTAGGTGCAGCTCCTCTTTGAGACACAAAGTGGTACATCTCCACAGCTTCCCAGACAGATTCCTTTTTTCCTCAGGATACTTGCTCTATAGTTTTTTCTTCCAGTAGAAGGACATATGACCACAGAATGCTAGTGGTTTCAGGCAAGGCAGAAAAGCTCTGTTTTAAGCAAATAATATTGTTCCAAACCGTGGAGGTGAGGGTAATTGCTGGAGAGGAGATCAGCAGTGATAAGCATGTATTTGAAATTTAGAGAAAAGGTTAAAACATACAGGAAATTTTCAAGAGAAATTAAAAGGCCAAGGGACTTATCAGAGTCCAAACAAAATGTCTGGACCCAAAAATAACAGCTCCACTTTTTCTTTTGTTAGTAAACAATATTTGTATAACAACTTGGATGTAAAGTGCAGATTGGTGAAAATAATCTTTCAATAAAAAAGACTGCTCCCAATAAATACTTGTTATCCATGCAGTTCTACACACTGCTGTATTGAAACCCTGTCTTAACACTCCTAGAGAGAAATTACTTCATTCACTGAGCTCTTAAAATGAGAATTTGTTGCTGTTACTCCTGCTAGTGTGTACTTCAGGTGAATGTCAAACACATGAACATAAGGTCAGTGCACTGGACCTATTATGTCTTGAACTGGAACTTGCAGACCAATCTACTGCAAGCAAGATGTGACTCATCCTCATTACTGTAGCTCAGGATCTGATTTACTGGCACAAATGGGCAAGTCCTTTAACTGCTGAGTTTCTGCCAGCAAGGTAAAATGTGGGCTGGCAGAGGGTTTAACAGTTTGTAAGGTGCCTCATGGTCTTCTAATGGGAATAATTGTAAAACTGATCCAAAAGTGTTCGTGTCTCTCTGGCAGGCTCGTATAGAGGAACTAGAAGAGGAGTTGGAAGCAGAAAGAGCTGCTCGAGCCAAGGTGGAAAAGCAGAGATCAGATTTGGCCCGAGAGCTGGAGGAATTGAGTGAGAGGCTTGAGGAGGCTGGGGGAGCCACAGCTGCCCAGCTGGATATGAACAAGAAGCGTGAGGCAGAGTTCCTGAAGCTGCGGCGTGACCTGGAGGAGGCCACGCTGCACTACGAGGCCACCGCCGCCGCGCTGAGGAAGAAGCACGCGGACAGCGTGGCCGAGATGGGGGAGCAGCTGGACAACCTGCAGAGGGTCAAGCAGAAACTGGAGAAGGAGAAAAGCGAGCTGAAGATGGAAGTGGATGATCTGTCATCCAACATGGAGCAGATGGTCAAGGGAAAGGTAAGGGTCCTGAGGCTTCCCAAAGCCCCCAGAAGTCATGTGTAGCTGAGGCTGGTCTGAAGTGTTTTAGAAGGTGGCATCTTGCACCATGTCTCCCTTACCCAGCTGGTGGTACAATCCTTCTCCCCTGGAGGTGGGAGAGCAGTTAAGATGGGCCACCTGAAAAACACAGTGCATCCTCAGTCTCAGGCATATTGTTTATCCATGTATCTCAGGGCACAAAAATGTGCCATGTAAATTAGGCTCCTCCAGGCTGCTGGCAACGGGAGGGCTGCCATCCAAGGTAGGATATCTCTCACCCTAAACAGAATCCTTTCAGAACCTGCTCTTGGTTCACAGTTTTGATCCATGTTAGCACAGAGTGCAAAGCAAAGGCTTGCATGATCACACTGTGTATTTTCACTTCCTACAGCTGAATGGTGGATTTTGTTTCCTGAGTAGATAATCTCAGTAGCTTTCAGAGCACTCTAAATAGATTTCTTTCAGTGCAAGTGAGGAAAAGAAATGTCAGTATTCTCAGAGTTAGAAAGCTGTCATCAAACCCAATTTATGATAAACGGCAATTAAAGCAGAATCAGTAGCGTAATTTTCATTGGAGGTGATTTTCCCATCTAGCAATTATGAGGCAGCTATGCCTGAACTTCATAGGCATATGACTGCTGCTGAAGTTCTTGTAGAGTCTTTTTACACTGGTGCTTGCATTCAGAATGCAATTCAGGGAAAACAAACGGGAAAGGTGGTCTGATGGGGAGACCCATGGCTTGGGATCACAGACACGGGGCTGCTCTTCCCTGCTCTGCTGCTGTGATGTTTGTGTCTTGGCTCCCCGCCATTCCTCTGAAAGACAAACATGCAGAAAAAGGGATATGTTTGGAAGGCTACAGCTTCCAAATGTCTGCCTGGAGGCTACAACTTTCTTTGTCTTTTCTTCTGATTCCCATTAGGCCAATGCAGAGAAGCTTTGTCGCACTTATGAAGACCATCTGAATGAGACAAAAACAAAACTGGAGGAAATGACCCGCCTCATGAACGACCTCACTACTCAGAAGACAAAACTCCAGAGTGAGAATGGTATGTGCATGTTCAGCCCAGGGAGACTTCCCCAGGAATTTAGCAGGGGCACCTCTGCATCAGTGAGATGTGTACTGCAGTGGCATCTGCTCTGAAGGTGGCAGGGCTGGGATTGCTGAATGGATCAGCAGCTTTGTGTCTTTCTGTCTTCAGTATTCTTATAACCTTGGTGGGGAAACCTTGCCTTGGACTGGTTTTTTGAAACAAACCTATACCCACATTTATCAGCATAGAGTGATACCGTCTCATGAGCCAAAATGGATGTGCCAGCTCAGAGCCCAGGATGTGCCAGGCTGTCTAGGTGCCTATGATTTCAGGAACAAGAATATGTGCATCTAGAAATGCTAGAGGGAAAAAGGAGTTGGGCCTGTGTGGATCTCATTTTCCTCAGCCTGACCTTGGGCATTGCACCCTAGAAGATGTTCATATTTGATCAAAAATACCACATATCCTCTAACTTCTTGCTACCTTGCTGGCCAGAGCAATATTATTTCGTTTCTACAGCCTCATCAGATATTACAGTTCTGTGTATTTTCAAAGACATTTTTCATTTCCTGTGTTACAATGTCTGTGTTTCCCATAAGACTGTGCTTTTCACCCCTCAGCAACACATTTCCTGTGCCCAGTGAAGTTTTCCTTATGTATTCACCCTGTATGCTGGTTGTTGTGAGGTTCTCAGGGTGCTTTGCAGCCCTCTGAAAGGAAGTCTATGGAAAAACAATATAAAATAGTGAAAAAAAGTAAAACCAGCTGCAACTGCCCATGAAAGTATGCATCAGTCTAGTCTGATCCACAAACTTAAATAAAATTAATGAATCAAGCTATTGGCAGTACAAAAAAAAACCCCAGCCTACCAAACAAAAAAACTCAAGTCACAAAGCCCACCCAAAAAAGGAAAAAGAAAAAGAAAATCTAAGAAAAACTATCCTGTTGAGGTGTACGACGGTTACAGCCTTGGAAGAAGCTTCACAACAGGTCAACCACAATCACTGTGACTTCTTTTCCTCAGCAGAATCGGACAGGTGTGACTATGATTTTTGACTGTGACTGCCATTTTATCATCTTGCTCTTTTTTTTTTTGTTTGTTTGTTTGTCAAATCTTGTGGCAGGTGAGTTTATCAGGCAACTCGAAGAGAAGGAGTCACTGATAAGTCAGCTGTCCCGGGGAAAAACATCCTTTACACAACAGATTGAAGAACTTAAGAGACAGCTAGAAGAGGAAACCAAGGTAATGCTTTAACTGTGTTCTAGTCCTTGAAATAGAACAGCAGAAAATGTTCATTTTCAGCTGTAGCCTGGATAAAAGCTGAAACGAGATGTAGGAGCGACAGTGATTCTTACTAATTGTACTGATGTAAGTTCCTGCCCCTGACTGAGGCAAGTTACAAGAGAAGAGTTTGGGAAAATCATCAGCATACATAAATGCTAAATAAAACTTACCCGGTAGAATAGCCAAAATCTCAGATCTTACATCTTAAAAGTTTGGGTGTTTCTCTGAAGTTGTTAAATTATCCTCAGTCTTGATTACTTCCTCCTCATGTCACCAGTTAGGGATGACTTCAAACACTTCTTGCCTCACTTAATCTGGACTGTCAAAGCCAGTGGCAAAAAGGAAAAAAAAGCTTAAGCCTCCATCTGAATTTCTAGGGGCTGTTTGTTTTGGTTTTGCTGTAGGTAACCCTGCAACGTTGTGACCTTTCTATCCCTGCAGTCCAAAAACGCCTTGGCTCATGCCCTGCAAGCAGCCAGGCATGACTGTGATCTCTTGCGGGAGCAGTATGAGGAGGAGCAGGAAGCCAAGGCAGAGCTGCAGAGGGCTCTCTCCAAGGGAAATGCAGAAGTGGCACAGTGGAGAACCAAGTATGAGACTGATGCCATTCAGAGAACTGAGGAGCTGGAAGATGCCAAGTGAGTTACGTGGCTTCAGCGTGCCCTTGACTGGCAGGATTGTGCTCACGGGGTCTTGTTGTGTGCTAAGGAAATCGGGCAGCCTGGCTGGAAAGTCCCTCTGACTCAATGCTGTCATTTGGGGCTGTCCTTCTTCTGTTCTTCACGTTGCTTGTTTCTGCTGAGTGCTTGTCTGTGCCCTGGTGGCTGTGGATACTGGGGTTTATTTGAGAACTAACAAAATTACATAACCCTGCTTAGTTATCTCATACTCACTTACTTTGCCCCCACCCACTATGTTTCCCTGGTCTTGACTTCCCTTTCCACTGGGAGATGATAGCTGCCCTGGGAGAGTAGGGCAGAAATTCATGTTGGCTCACACTGTACAGCTGCTCCCAGTTGCCAGGCTCAGGTTGCTGGGCATCAGGTCTCTGAACATCTCCAACTTCAGCCTCTGCATATCTCCAGTCTGCAGGATCTTACCCCACTTTCAGCATATTTTCTTCATCTAGTATCTCCACGATCCTCTTTCTAGGCCATCCTTTCTTTCCAGCACCTCCTCTTGCCAGGACTCCCTGTTTTCCCAATCTAAATGTGAATAAAAGCCCAAGGCATGACCAGCCTCCTAACTGGTGGTTGTCTCATATCTCTTAATTGGAGGAAAACGACGCTGTCATTTAGAGCAGGTCTTATAAAATATTTACAAGCAGCCCATATTGGTTACACCTAGTAAGTAGCTAGCTGGTGCCTGAGAGTTCAAAAGTTCTATTTCAAATATTCACAGACGTGCATAAAATGTTCTGCCACATATCAGTATTCATAATTTAAGCTGTTTTTTTCTATCATAGTCCCTTCTCTCTAGAGGCTCAATTTCCCTCTTCATTCCCCTTCCCCTTGCTCCATCCTCACCCTCACCCCCCTCCCTGTTTTCCCTTTCAGAACTGATTTATTGAGTCATTGCTTTGGTGTCAGTTTTTCCAGATAACACAGCAGCAATGACACTTGGTCATTTTACTGTGTCTTCCCCCCTGGTAGGAAAAAGCTCGCTGCTCGCCTGCAAGAAGCTGAGGAAGCAATTGAAGCAGCCAATGCCAAGTGCTCTTCTCTGGAAAAGACAAAGCACAGGCTGCAGAATGAGCTGGAGGACATGATGATTGACCTGGAGAAGGCCAACTCAGCTGCTGCCTCACTGGACAAGAAGCAGCGTGGGTTTGACAAGATCATCAGTGACTGGAAGCAGAAGTACGAGGAGTCACAGGCTGAGCTGGAGGCTTCCCAGAAGGAGGCCCGTGGCCTCAGCACTGAGCTCTTCAAGCTGAAGAATGCCTATGAGGAGACACTGGACCACCTGGAGACTTTGAAAAGGGAAAACAAGAACCTCCAAGGTAGGCTTCATTCAGGTCCTGCAGCCAGTGCAAGAGCCACATCAGCAGATGGCTGGAGGGATGCAGGTGCCCTGCAGCAGCTGTGGGGAAGGGTGTTTATCTCATCCTGAGATGAATTTTCCAATGTCATTTGAGACTCTGATGCTTTCAATGAATGCTTTGAACAAAGGGATTAGTATGGCCAGAGCAGAGAAGGCTTCCCTTTGCCCCCCTGTCAATGAAATTCACTGGCAGAGGAGGCAGTCTCAGGAGAGGAACCAGAAAGATGACAGAGGTGCAGAGGATGAAGCCTAAACAGCAGAGCACAGTGTTCCTGGCCTGCAGATCACAGATAAAAACAAAATCACTATTGCCACTTCAAAAAGTACTCACAAGAAAAGCTGTACCTTCAAGTTGTTCAGGTAAAAATTCTTGCTGTAGATGAAAGTAAGGCAGGGCTCTTGTACAGACAAGCCCTTGAGGCAGCAGGTTGAGGCACTGGTGCTCTATTCATGCTCCATGAATTGCAGGATGTTCCAAACACTGTGTTTGCTAAATCCATCCATCCTCTTTTGTTGCAGAGGAGATTTCTGATCTGACCAATCAGATTAGTGAAGGAAACAAGAGCCTCCATGAAATTGAAAAAATCAAGAAGCAGGTTGAGCAAGAGAAGTCAGAAGTTCAGCTGGCTCTGGAAGAAGCAGAGGTAAGGAAAGAAATCTCAAGGGAAAAGGAGGAAAGCATTTTTATGAGGATTTTCCATCCTGTTCATCTTCTCAGGAAAACAGCCAATGTGTTGATTTTTAGCATGTGCAGCCTCTCTGCACCCTGCTCCCCCAGCCTTGCTAGCCAGTGTCTTCAAGAGTGACTAGTGACTTTTGGAGATGTCAGCTGTGTGATCATCAGTGGAGGCCTTTTGCAGGGGGGTGCCTCGTAGCTTTTGGGTTTTTGTTAGAATCATGGAACCATCAATGTTGGAAGAGACCTTTAAGATCATCCAGTCCAGCCATCCACCCTGCAGTACCCCTGTAACCCCTAAACCATGAAACCACATTGCCCAGTGCCAGACCCAGTTGTTCCTTGGGTACCTCATGGTATGGGGACTGCATCACCTCCCTGGACAGCCTATTCCAGTGCCTGAACAGTCAATTTTTAGTTTTTTTTTATTATCTAATCTGCATCTCCCCTGTCTCAGCTGTATGCCATTTCCTCTGGTCCTCTCACTGCAGGCAGAAAAGACCCCCACCTCACTACAACCTCCTTCCAGGGTGTTGTTGAGAGTGATGCAGTGCCCCCTGAGTGTTCTCTTCTTGTGACTAAACAAACCCAACTCCCTCAGCTGTTCCTCATGTTTTCTAGAGCCTTCACTAAACTTGCTGCCCTTCCTTCTCTGGTTGGTTGGTGTTTGGAGTTTTTTCACTTTCAGGAAGCTCAGAAATCTTCTGCCCACTGTCTCAAAATGCAGTCCTTGCTCACTTTGATGTAGAACATTTCAGTCTTTTAGAAAATAGAAATGCTGAAAATGATGGTCTTACACTCTTTTATCAGATACTTCTACAGTCTATATTCCAACAGCAAATTCACCATTCCCTGCTTATGAGAATAAGAAAACAAACATCATGATGACTTTCTCTTTTATAAGGTCTCAGATATTGAATTGTTTACTGCAGCCTGCTTTTAAAAAAGGCAGTAGTTTCAGAAGACAAATGAAAACAGTCCAGTAGGAATTTGGTAAAGGCATTTGGCCTCACCGCATTCATTTCTACAGTGCCAAGTGTGCACATACCCAAGAGGTTTGCCTCATCCAGTTTCCAGAAACAAACCAATATGGAACAATCCAACTGGAAATCCTTGTTACTTAATCCAATCCAACTGAATCCTTGTTCACTTAAAGGGATAGATTTTCTTGGAAGTGAGGTGCATTACAAGGCAAAGAAGGCATGTACGTGGTGCTGGGCAGAAGCATCACAGCACATAGCAAGGGATTTTTAATGAAGGCTGAATTTCTTTTGAACTGCATTTAAATAATATCTACTAAACAATTGAAACCCCAGTGACAGGAATCAGTTCATAAATTCAGTGCTGTGCAACTTCATTTGGCTGTTATAGGATGCTTTATACTCTGCGGGGATTTCACAGCCAGGCAAACAGGTGTCACGATCAGAGCAGAGCAAAGAGCATGACTTCCTTCCACAGCTCTGAGATGCAGAGAATGATTATGTACTCTGTCAAAAAACTTCCCTTGCTAGGAAGAATACATCAGTTCTTGAGGGATTAAGGGGCATGGTTTACTTTCCTGGACTGTGTGGAATGGCTTTCTAAAACTCAATGATATTAGGAACTAACAAAAGTAAAGAGATGATGTATCTTACTTTAAATGTGAAAGAAATGGGTTAATGCAGATTTTCTCCCTTTCTTGTGATTTTGGGCCTCTGGCAGTCACTGCTGATGACAAAGAACTTCCACATGTTGTTCCCATTAATATGTTGTGCCTTCTTGTCATGATATGTGTGTTTGACTGACCTGCTGCATCTTGGCTGGAGATCAGCAGGGATTTTGTACAGCTTTGTTTTCACAACACTCATTCTGTTTCCTCATTCTCTCAATGGAAGCACAGCTAAGCCTGTGCAGTTCCACTGTTCAAAGAGCACTTCCAAAAATGATGTTCAGTTCTGTGCTTTCTTTCCTGTTCAATGAGAACAGCAAGGAGACAGAGCTACACTGAGCATGGCTTATGCAAGACCTGAAAATCAGAGGCCTTTTTATTTATTATGGGCTGTTGTCTGCTTAGTTCTTCACTTCCATATAGGAGAGAAATGTGTGAGCAAAGACAAGAACAAATCACCCCTGTTTCACAGACTTGTCTTCATGTTAATTAGAAAGAACGGACAGAGAATTTTTGCATTTTTTTTCATACGGAGCTGATATATGTCATTTCTTTCCTTGAAGTCATCTTGCATAATAAGATTATGTAATTGGGAAGTTTCCAGCACTTTGTGATTTGGAGAGATTTTTTGTGAGCAGGGGGGATGGATGTGCAGACCCCTTCACACTCCCAATAACAATCTCGTTTTAGCTTATCCCTGTCCCTTACAAGCCTGTGAATTTCTGGAGGGTGTCTGTACAGAGGTGTGGAGCAGGGAACATCTGTTGCTGTCAAAACCATGCAGGCAGGGCTGAAGGTGTTGGTGTGCTGTTTGGGTGGGTTTTGTGAGCTGTGGACTGTTTGACAATTTGTCCTCTGAGGAGCTTGCTGCTCGGTTTTCCAGCTGTCAGGTTGCATTAGAAGGCAAATAAATGTGTTGTTTTGCCATGTAAGCTACTCATGCCCTTGCCTAGAGAGAGAGACAGAAGGAAGAAACAGGAAGAGAAGAGCAAAGGGATCATGTTTATGCTGCTGTTTGTGATTTGGGGAAAAAAAATCAATTCCTGGTTTGCAAGCTCTTGGTGTTTTCTATTTCAGGGAGCTTTGGAGCATGAAGAAAGTAAGACCCTTCGTTTTCAGCTTGAACTTTCTCAGGTTAAAGCAGAGTTTGAAAGGAAACTGACAGAAAAGGAGGAAGAAATGGAAAATATAAGGTACTGTGCAGGAAGCAGCAGGTTTCTTAAGGGAAAAATCTGAAAAGACTGGAACTATTCTCAAGATCCAAGACAATTAAATGTACCACAGGTAGTTATGCCTGTAGCATAGGCAGATACCATCCGTACCAGAAACCAAGACAGTTCTGACTATTTGCCTTGCTCAGTTCAAATATTCCTGTCAGATCAGTCTCTGACAGTGTACAATTAAACCCATCATGCATAACACACTGCAGCTGTAATAAAACTGGCTGGCATAATCAATTCACAGCAAACCACTAACTCTATATGTTGACAGTATGGAGGCAACTGGGTCCAGAGAGCTGCCATCTCCTAATCCTGTGTGGGATGGCTGCCTCCCAAAGGGATCCCCTGGCAAAATCAGCAGTACTTTCCTCAGTGGTGCTCAAGCCTATGTTATCTGAAGGCATTTAGTTAATTTATGCAATTACAGCTACACTGAGTGTGGGAGGATGTGAGGAGCTTGCTGTTATGTGTACATCACTTGGGTAAGCAGTGAGAATTGCAGACATGCAGGAAGTGTGAATGGAGCAGGAGAGGAACTTGCATGTAAGAGGGATAAATAGGAAAAAATGGAAAGCAATTAGGTGAGAGGAGGATGATGTGTTTTGTCTCTCCCCTCCCAGCCAGCAGAAATGCAAGTCTGAAGAGTTATACCCTTAACAGAATATGCCAGCCTACGTGTCTGTGCAGTTATTCAGAAAACTTTGAATTAGTTGGTGTTGTAATGTTATTAATTCAAGAATCGTGTCACTGTTCATTGATGGGCTAAAGAGTAGGGAAGTGGAAGTCCAAGGATCACTCTGGCCAGCATTCCTACAGAGTTTGATATGTTAATTGTTTCAAAACCAAGAATATTTTGGCCTTTCACCTTCTGATGTCCTGCAGATGTCTGGATTGGAGAGATCTCGAGCCAAGCTGTGCTAATCAGTGCTTTCTGCTTCAGCTTGATTATGACTATTCAGTTGACATTCTGTGTTGTTTTCTAGGATTCTACGGCACAGTTCAGCATCTGGTTGAAGCAGTAAAGCCCTCGAGATTTTTCTTGTTGACTTGATGATTTCCCAGAACCTCTACACTTACAGCAAAACTTGGCCAGCAGTGAAATAAATGTTTCCATGTGTGTCATATTCTGTGCTTAGAGTTACCTTCTGGTTGTAAGAGATCAAAACTTTTGTGGTAGGACATCTCTGTTACAGAATCAAGAAAATTAAGCTCTTTGTTTTGTCTTTAAATTGACATTAAGCTGCCTTTCCCAGGGGGATCAGGCTGTCAACTGGGTGGGTTTAATCTCTTCTGAATTTAGATGTCCGTAACACAGATTTCTATTAATGAATCATTCCCCCTATAATTAGCATAAGAAAAGTTTTTTCAACATCTATTTTAAGACACAATAAATCATATCTTGTAGATGCCATTTACTATGAAGAGCACCTAGAGTAATTAGCTTAGAACGTAGCAGCCTACCTTCAGTTTGATTAATCCCCTCCACTAATGCCATCAGCAAAAGGGTGAGATGTAAAACATCCCAGGAAATTATTCAGTAAATATCCTGGTAAGTGACTGTTAGGCTGGAAGTGCTTCTTGTTAGGTTCAAATCCATACTTGCTTGTGTTTACAAGAGCTCTGAGAGCACTCTTTGCTTCAGTACTACCAAAGGAAACACAGAAGTAGGATACTAGAAGTGCTTACAGATCAGGAGTTAGCTGAGGGTGTGAAACACACCAGCCAGTCAGACAGCAGTGAGGCGCTGGAAACTGTGTATGCTCTGTATGTGTGCTACCTATGTCAGTCAGAAATACACGATTTCTGGAAGGGAGACACCTTCAGAAAGTAAAGTACTGCTGCAAGTGCTTCCATGTCCCTGCACAGAGAGGAAAATCACTCACCCTTCGTGTCCTTTTCAGGAGAAACCAGCAGCGTGCCATAGATTCACTGCAGTCCACCCTGGATTCGGAAGCGCGCAGCAGAAACGAGGCCATCCGCCTCAAGAAGAAGATGGAAGGGGACCTCAATGAGATGGAAATCCAGCTCAGCCACGCTAACAGGCATGCTGCAGAAGCAACCAAGTCAGCACGCGTCTTGCAGACACAAATAAAGGTACTGGTGGCCCCCCAAGCACCCAGAGGTAGCCACGGGCTGGGTTTCATCATCACAGACCAAGCCAGCAGTGGTGATGATAATTAAGAAGGAAGCTACTGCCAAGGATGTAAAGGGAAAGCCTTGGTGATCACGTCTGGCGTAAGAGAATATTGAAATGTGGATTTCTTCTCGTGCTTGCGTACAGGCTGGATGAGATCCAGTCATAAAACCCTTTCTGGCTGCAGCCTCTTGCAGGGGCAGAAAGCTACAGCACGAGGAACTGAAAACATGTGATTTTCTTGTGAGCTTGCAAGGCTTTTAAAAGCAGTAGAGAGCAAGTGGGTTGTCTGGAGTATAGGGAGTGTGTTTACATTTGGCTTTGTTGTTTGCATCAACATTTGTAATAACTTAAAAAAAAAAAAGTGTTTCTTGCCAAGGCAGCTATTCTGTTTTCTCCTCTCCCAGAACTGCCAGCTCTGAGAGATTTGAGCACACAGATTTTTTTTCTCCTCTGTTGCGCAACATACTACAAAAGCTATTCAGCTTATGGTTTGGAAAAAAAAAAAAAAACCATAATAAATAAAAAAACACTGAAATTCTTGAGGTCGGTCCCGGGTAGCCACTGCAATCTAGATTTCTCTGATACAAGCACAGAGGCTTGAAATGGAGTTGTACTGCTTTGTTTTAGGAGCTTCAGGTGCAGCTGGATGACTCAGGACACGTGAATGAAGATCTGAAGGAGCAGCTGGCAGTCTCTGACAGGAGGAACAATCTTCTCCAGTCGGAGCTGGATGAGCTGAGGGCTTTGCTGGACCAGACTGAACGGGCACGGAAGCTGGCAGAGCATGAGCTGCTGGAAGCCACAGAGCGTGTGAACCTGCTTCACACTCAGGTTGGCTTTTTCTGTGCCCTCTCCCTCACTGGTTAAACTGAGCCTTCTCTGTTGACACTGACCCTGTTTGTCCATGGCTATCACAAGTCAGACATACCCTGCCATCCCTCACAAGAGAAAATGGGGGAGAGGAGTTAAGTCACTCTGTAGATGTCCCACCTGACTCACTTCAAGTTAGCTGAATTGATGATTCATCCAACTGCTTTCAACAGCTTGCAGAAAAAACACTAGTGGAAAATAAAAAGAGTAAATTTGATTTTTTCATTCTTATCTGCCGTAAAAGCAGTTTCCTGCTTTAGTTAAGCCATATCCTGGACAGAGAATAACACAAGCACTGCTTTTGTGCAGGTCAAAAAAATGAAAATCACAGGGTTGGGCTCTCACAATAGGGTGATGACACAGGGCAGGAAACACAGGAAGCCACCTGCAGCAAAGTGCTCTCTGTGCCTGCAGCTGTCCACTGCCTTTTGGCATTGTCCAAGTGGACACTGCCATTTCTAGGGTGTCATGGAAAGGCACGTCCTGACTTGAGACCATTTTTATCACAAACCCAAAGCTTCCCTTCACCAAATAATAGTCACCAAAAAAAATTTAAAATTTGCTACAGACTGGTGATGTTTTGCAGTGTTTTCTCCAGCCCTTTGGTGTTATTGTTTTAATCACCTCACTGGCTGACTGAGAACCTTTAATGTACCAAAATGAACAGCCTTATTCATTCTTCTATTTTAGCCTATTTCTTTTTCTTTTATGTGAATCAAAATATGAATATTTGCAGCTTTGACAATATTTTTAGTATTTCTTCAGTCTGAAGCTACTTATGCTAGTCAAGCCAGCCCTTACCACATGCCTAGGTCTCTGTTCCCAAATATTGCTCTGAGTAATCCAGAAGTTGAAGAATCAGGAAGCCTTGGTGTGCTATGGCATTTAGAGGAGTTATTTCTAATCATCACTTTTCTTCCTTTTCCACTGTTCATTTGGGGAAAACTTAATAAAAGAACACAAGCCTGATCAACCAAAAGAAGAAGCTGGAGGGTGACATTTCCCAGATGCAGAATGAAGTGGAAGAATCACTTCAGGAGTGCCGGAATGCAGAAGAAAAAGCCAAGAAAGCAATCACAGATGTAAGTAGGCTGGTTTTTTGCTCACTTCTTTTTGTACCACAGCACCTAAGGACACTCAAGAAAGTATTTCTCAGGTCACCATTTCTGTGCTTGTTTTAGAGCTCATATATCCAAAGCCCTCTACAGTTATCAGGATGTGACTGAGAAAACTACAAAATAAAGCAGGCTAGAGGTAAAAAGGGAGGGCAGATTTTTTTTCTGATGTTTAGGGTTTTGTTTCCACAAGGATGCGGTTTCCAATGATCCTCAAAGTCTCACATCATGTCACCTTTTTAGGAAGTAAATCGTTCACCCAAATAGATTAAACCAGTAGAGACTGAACTAGTGCTAAATGGTCTCCTGGTGTACATAAAATCCAGGTGACAAACAAAATTACTGAATTGGAAAAACATGAGGCCTGAGATCCCAGAGAGGTGGCGTGTTTTCCTCTTTTAGGGAGGGCAGGTATTTGGGCATGTATGGTTTCATTTCATGCAGACCTGGAGAAATCCACAACTTCATTGTTCAGTTGATGGTTCACGTCACACCAACAAACAAGAAATGAAAAATGAAAGCTAAAACTGGATCTTTCTGTGTGTTATATGTCTGGAGTGCCAGACAAAGCTATTCCTGTACCCTGCTTCTTGGCTGACAGAACTATTACTGCCTGCCAGAGAGAAGATGCTGATTCCCCTTGATGCAGCTCCATCCTGGATTACTATGAATGCTGTCTTTGCTGACTGGTCAGTGATGGGTACCAAATCTGCAAATGGCTCTTTGTGTCAGGCACAAACGTCAAAGCTGGAATGAGCTAGTCTGGCATCCTTTTACCTGTCTGGCAAAAAGAGCAGGGTCTGTCTAAGATGTTGATACTGAACTCTCTATCCCACCACAGACTGCAGAAGCTGCTCTGCTCTTACGGCCACTCAGGCAGCTCTCACCTGTGGCTGTGCAGGGAAATTTGTCTGCCCATTGTCTTAAGCTACTACCTTTCAAGAGCTCCAAACGCCAAGATTAGATTTTGAATAATTTCTGTGTAAAATGTCTGAAATGAATGTCACAGGCTTACTTGTAGGCACTGTAATTGAGTACCCTAGCAGTATAGCACAGGTATAAAGAAAACAATGAAAAGGCAGAGGTGGAATCTTAAATAAAAACTTTAGAACAGAGATGGGAAAAAAGGCCTCAAAGGTTTTTCTGTTCTTCCATTTTCTCTGTCCAGGCAAGATGTGCATTCTGTAGAGCTTTGGCTACAGTGAATGATCCAAATAACGAGTAGTTCGGGACTAATCTTGCACTGTTTATGCTGAGATATAATCCAGTGGCATAAGGGATTTCCTGTAAAATGTGGTTGTTTTTCAGGCAGCAATGATGGCTGAGGAGCTCAAAAAGGAGCAGGATACTAGTGCTCATTTAGAGAGAATGAAGAAGAACATGGAGCAAACCATTAAAGATCTCCAGAAGCGACTGGATGAAGCAGAACAAATAGCTCTGAAAGGTGGCAAGAAGCAGATCCAAAAACTGGAATCCAGGGTAAGTTTGTGAGCCAACTTCAGACCACTGCCTTCTGCTTACAGAACTGGCATCAGATTGGTAGCCTAGTGCTGCCTGATGAGTTCACAGAGGCCAAGAAGGGGTAATATGGACATTTTCCGCTGTTTCACAGAAAGCAGGTGAGCAGTTCTTGGAGGTATGCTTCCCTTCGTTATCCAACTACAATGAGCTGCTGACCAGCAGATGAACAAAGCCCTTGATTAAAAAAAAAGTAAAAGCCCTAGCATCTAAAATCAGCAAAAGCCTCTCCCAGTGCTTGCTTTGGTTAAACTTTTTCGGCCTTTGCACACGTCTGTGCCTCTGACTGATGGTGCAGCTGAAATATTTTTATAAGCAGAATGGAAAGGTGACATTTTGATCTCTTCCTGAAATCTGGCTCTATAGAGATACCTAGGAAATCAGCATTTCTTGA
The DNA here is from genome assembly GCA_013399225.1 of Rhipidura dahli. NCBI lineage: Eukaryota > Metazoa > Chordata > Aves > Passeriformes > Rhipiduridae > Rhipidura > Rhipidura dahli. The sequence continues at coordinate 1,254,612 of VXAC01002721.1, read as the reverse complement.
ACCATGAACCAAATTATCTGCTGCTTTACATTTATGTAGCATAATGGTAAGGGCTCTTCCTTTGCTGCAGGTTCGTGAGCTGGAGAATGAACTCGAGACCGAGCTCCGCCGCAACTCGGATGCCCAGAAAGGAGCCCGCAAGTTTGAGAGACGCATCAAGGAGCTGACTTACCAGGTAGGCAGCAACCAGCAGGGCACTGGCAAGAAACGCCTCAGTGTTACAGTGAAGGGTGAGGGATGGCCTTACTCAGAGCTTTCTGATTGCAGGAAGCTTTGGGCACAGGAGGAGCATCTCCTTAGGGCTTCCATCACAGAATGCTTTGGGTTGGAAGGGAACTTAGAGATCATCACATTCCAGCCCCCCTGCCATAGGCAGGGACACCTTCCACTAGACCAGGCTGCTCATAACCCCATCCAACCTGGTCTTGAACACTTCCAGGGATGGGGCATGCACAGCTTCTCTGGGCAACTTGTGCCAGTGATCGTCATCCTCTTGCCTGATGTAACTAATGTTAGAAAGCCTCTGTTGCTGGGATTCGGACTGTTTTAGCACAGTATTAATACGGAACAGGCTTCAATGACTATTCACAATGCAAGAGAAGAAGGAGCCCAACTCCCTCTCAGCTGTGCTCCTCTTGCTAAGAGGATCCAGAAGGACTCAGGTGACTAATGCCCTACTCAGTGTCGGGTTGCTGAGTTCCAGGCCTCTGTCACCTATTATTGAGCAGCAGGATCTAGTCTTGAGCCTCCGGCAGGTTTGCTAACAGCTGCTCTTGCTGCTTGCCTTTCAAAAAAGGCCTGCAGCACAGAGCACTTATCCTTTTGCTTTGAACAGCATTAAGAAGATAAACCTATCCATCTGCCTTAGGAGACTATTTAGTCTCCCACCTGTTGTTTTACTCTGACTTTTGTATGCAGAAGCTGAAGGTTGTTTTCTTCGAATACAGTGAGCGGGCAGAATTAGCTGCTCCCTCTGCTTATGGAGCATGACATCTTAAACAGGCTCCTTTTACCAGAAATGCCTTCAAATCAAACTTCAAATTATGCAAATTATGTAGTTCTAGGCTCACCCATATCTGCTTCAATGTATAATGACACGCTTTATAATGACAAGTGTGCCCCTCACCCCTGAGCGAGGAACTCTGTATGTATCTGTACACCTCTGAAATTGTGTGCACACATATATCTTTCTATAAAGAAATATGTTTATATTTACACATATATGCATGGGAAGGGTACTCTCTTTCAGTCTTCACCCTCCATACTTACACACATCTTCAATGATGATGTAGAAATTTTTCTCAGGTGCACACAGGATATGGCTAGCTGTGCTTTGAGCTTCAAATTTCTAAAATATGTATGGCATCCATAATTATTGTATTGTGGAAGATGCTTTAGGCCTTTTTACTCTATCAAGCCAATTAATGGTGTTTTGATACAGTCAGAAGAAGATAAGAAGAATCTTGCCAGGATGCAGGATCTGATTGACAAGCTACAATTAAAAGTGAAGAGCTACAAGCACCAAGCAGAGGAAGCTGTAAGTAACTATTTGGGCCTTTTTACCTTTGACAGATGTATTGCTCTAAACCCACAATGTTTTATCCATAGAAACTTTTAGTACAAATACACATTTTGTGTCTATTAGTATTTATTTTCTTATCTATAAAAACCCTGTTCATAAAACTGTATTTATATTATATATAAAGTAAAGTATTTAGCATATGTGTTGATTATATTTAAGAAAAGGTATTCCATTTTATCCTGACTGCAATATAATTTGCAAGAGAAGGGGAGGGAAGGGAAAGAACAGGAAGGACTTTTTTTCCACCTAGCCCCTCAGAAGGCTCACTGAGAGCCTCTGAGTTCACTTTACATGGAAAATGCCACTAGAAATATCAACTCTGTAAAACAACAACAATCTCAGTTCTGCAGGAGGCAAGTGGTGCCCATACAGCTGTTACCTAGTCATGCTGAGCACTTGCCAGCCCACTTCAAATTGAAAGCTTTGTTTCATGTGGACAGGAGGAAATCAGCTGCACTCTTTTTTCTCACCAGGAAGCTCAAGCCAATCTGTACCTCTCGAAGTACAGAAAACAGCAACATGATCTGGATGATGCTGAAGAAAGGGCTGAAATAGCTGAATCTCAAGTTAATAAGCTGAGGAGCAAGTCAAGAGATATTGGCATGAAAAAGGTATGGTCATACTCAATGGGGTAGATGTGTTTAAGACACAATAGTGGATGCTCTGTATCTGTTACATCTCTGAAAGTAGTGTAGACATGGATAAATTCTTGAGTTTCTACATTTTTTTAGTTTCACTCAGCCCTTTATTTTAATAATAATGTAACCCTTTAGGGCAGCAGTCTGGTGCTTAGACAAAATATATTCTCTGTACTCCTGATGTCATTTAACCTCTGTTCTCAGCAGCAGAAGCAGAGCTGGTGATTTGGTGGATTTGTTTTGGGGTTTGGGGTTTCTTTTTGCAAGGGATATTAAAAGACTCCACCTTTTTCTCACCCTGATGACGTAGATTTCTATGTAAATAATACAGCCTGGGGATTACTACATTAGCAGATATTTTAACATTGCTCTTTCAGTGAACTTATATTGATTTGAAGAGCTGGATGAGAAGAAAATATTAGTGATTAGTCACTTAGGTGCTGGGAAGTCATTAGTGATTAGAAATATCTTTGTGATGTTTTGCACTTGAACCGAATGGTAGCAGAATAATGTTGATGAAACTAGAAGGCACTTAAGAACTTAGTCTGGAACTGAAAGCAAACTTATTTATGCTTGCCTTGTGGCAACCAGGGCAAATAAGAGTGGGGTTGTTACTTTCAGGAATGATAGAAAGCTGGGTCATTGCTAAATCTATTTCATATGCAAGTGAAACAAACTTCCATGCTTAACATCACATAAGTTTTATGGAGTTGATAGCTCTCAAGTTAAGAAAGAAGAGGGAAACCTCCTTTACACTCTTCATTTCTGCTTTTATACTGGCCTAATTAAGTCACCTTTCACTGATATAAATGACTGTTGCTCCACCATCCAGAGCAGAGCTACATTAAATCTATGTGAATATCAGTTTTTTCACACATTTACATACAATGGAAGCAGTACTGTAACTGAGCCTCAAAATATTTGCAGCTTTTAAGGGTAAAAAATTTCCACAGATTTTTCTAAATTATTCTACCCCTACAAAAAATCAACACTAATGTAGATTCACAAAACCATGGCATCACACAAACACTGAAATAGGTACACCATGAGAGTAGTTTTTTTTTTTTAAATATAGTTAAGGTTTCCTGTACCTTACTGGTACCATCTTTCTGCCTCAAATATGCAGAACTCACAGAAAAGTGGATGCCTGTTTTTATTAGTCAAATGCTGTTTACCAGCACTGACTGCAGCTCTGGCAATGTAGCAGAGCAGAGTGTTGCACTGCCAAAAGATGAGCTCAGTAGTGCATGCAGAGGTGGCAGCTCCACGGGAAGGGTCTTGTGACAGTAACTGCAGGAGCTGCCAGGAAACACCTTCAGGCAACAACTGCTGTCCCAAAAGTCATGACACATTTCCTTTTATGAGGAAAGGGCACTCTAGAGACTCCTTCAATCCTGTAGCATCAGAAATATGCTTGTCTACTGCTACCAGCACCCATTTCCTGAAAACTCTATGGTTTGTGATTCAGAACACCACCATCTATTGCAACAGGGTTGTAGAAGTCCTCTGCTACCAAAAGGCTCTACATAATCTAGAACAGATACAGGATACCTGCACTGTTAATTGCTGGAATAAGATGGCAAATGTTGTCTAGATTGCTGCTAGTCTATTTCAGCTACAAACTGGTAATACCAGGGAGCAGAAGCATTAGTGAAGCTTTTGTCATTTACTTACATTTGTCATTTACTTGAACTTACCCTAAAACCCCTCAACACTTCTATTTTTAACAGTTGTGTGTATTATCTCAATTGCATTTCAGGTTCATGAAGAGGAATAAAAAAGTCCAAGTTGACAGATATGAGAAGATACTTGACATAATCAGGCACAACTGAAAGCACATGTAGAAAAAAATAAGCACTTACAGAAATAAACATCAAGAAAATCCAAATATATTGTATAGTGTATTTCATTCATTTATTTGTGTTTCTCTTTTGCCAAGCCTCAGGGATCAATAGAAGATTACATCTTGCCAACAGCCAACTTCATTATGTTGAACAAATCCTAATTGGCAGATCTCTGACAAAATCAAAACTAAGGGCAAATCCAGTCATGCTTCACAGCCTCACATATTTCATATGCAGATTGTTAAAGCAGCTGTTGTGGTTTAGGAATGGTACTTCTCAGTTCACTCTCTCAAACTACACTGCCACTCTCTTGCTCTCCCTTCCCCTCTTCCCACTCCAGAAATAGAGTTGGGAGTTAGAAGCATCAAAGGTGAAAGATCACAGGCTGAAATAAGAGCAATTTCCTGGAAACAGCCATGAGATAAAATGAATAGTTAACTGCAACAATATTAATTTAAAAAGTGTGCAAAAGAGAGGGTGCTGCACATGCAGAAATGCTCACTGTGGACCCCTCATTGAAGGAACCCCTTTTATCCCAAAAGAGAGTCCCTCTCCCTGTCCCCCAACAAAGTGATATGGTATGAAATAACTCTGCTTCAGGACTATTGCAAAAAAACATAACCCTGTCTTGGCTGGAACCAGGACAGCTGCACAGATTAAGCCTGTGCAAGGGGACTGCCATAAAGCTGGGATAACCCACCTTCCATTTGTCCTACCAGTAGGACCCTGAGTTTTGGAGGAGAAGAGAAAGTAAAGATTTTTATATAAACAGTCAGTTTATAAGATTCCACTACCACCAGTCAAATGACTTCTCTTTGCCAGCTGCAGGATGGGCACAGGAGATGCTGCCAAGGGACACCCTCTCTGTGGCTCAGAAATAGTGTTCCTTTAAATAGTGTGCCTTTAAACAGGAAGCTGGTCCATGGTAGTTTAACACGAGCCAGAAAATTAAACTCCAATTAAGCTATTCCTAAAATCAGACTCCAAATAAGCAACTCCACTTATTCCCACTCATTTCTGGTAAGAGAGAGACAAAAGCAGTGACTGTGGGTCGAGATAATTTACTGAAAGCAAAGAGCAACAAAAATAATAATAGTTGTTAATAACAAAAGTATACAAAAAGAGAAGATGCTTTACCCACAAAAAGGTGTTCATCACCTCAACTTAGTTCCACGTGGCCGCTGGGACAGAGACAAAATAGTGGACACTCCCCATAGGTCATGTCCATGTGATCCCCTGGGACAAAGACAAGATGGCAGCCATTCCACTGCTGCTGGCTCCAAATGTTTTTCCAGACAAAGACCAGGTGGCAACCATTTCCACACACCATGTGGCCTCCAGGACAAAAGCAAGACAGTGGGGGAGGCTCCCACAGCTAAGGTTTCCCATCCCTGAGCCCAAGATAATGGAACACAACAACGGACAAACCCCCAAAAGCTGGATCGTCCATGGCACAGCACCCGTTTTCCAGACTGTTGTGCTGGGCAGCATTTGGCTCCTCACAGCTCTCAGTCTGACAGTGTTTGGTTCCCCACAGCTGTGCCCACTCTGACACTTCCCTGCTCCCCCCACCACTGCCAGGGTGCACACCCTCTCCTGGGCTCAGACTCACTGCTGTCGACAGCAGACAGCCTTCGTTTTAAATTAAAATACTAAAGGAAATTAAAACCAGTAAGCCCTCTCTTTCCCTCATACTGAAAAAGCTAACTAATGGATTTCTTCTTCTGTGGAAACTTCTTTGTCTCTTTAGGAAATCCAAGTTCCTACTTTTCATGCTGACTTGTAATGGGACAAGTGGGAGCTTCAGACAAGCCCTGCCTTAGCCTCAGATTTTTGGCAAAACAGCTCAAATTTAAGAGATCATTCTGGCCTGCAAGGTCTAAGGAGGGCAGCTCAGGTCTACTTATAAAATGAGTTATTTATTGAACAGACAGCAAATTACACATGAAAGGTTTTAATCATAGTTACTTACTACACAGTATAAAATGAAAGAACTACCAGTAGATTACACAAAGCAGTGACTGATATCAAGGCGCCTGTATTAAATCTAGCAAAAAAAACCAGTATAGATCAGGAGTCAAATGTAACTTAGCATCAAAATGATGATAATGCACACAAGAGTTCTTTTGCCCAGCCTGCAGGGAATAATGGGAGAGCAGGCATTTCTGCTCTAGGGAGAAACCACGTATTTCCCAAAAAATGTGCAGCTTACATGGTTTGTAAAGTGAGGTGTCTGTCAGTCAGAAATCCAGTTTCTCTTTCCAGATCTCATTTCCACAGTAAGATGCTTATTGTCAGCTGGATGATGCCAGACCAATGGTAATTCCATGGTGCCAAAACCACTTACAAGACAGCTTTGTCTGGTTTCAGTTATCTCACTGGTTAACAAGCAACAGATAAGCACATGTGGGGGGTGAGATGCCATGCTACATGACTTCACAAATAAGTGTTCATTGACTTTTTTCCTCCCCATTTGTCCATTACTGTTGCTCAGACAATTGCATTTCCATGTGGCCCTGTGTCTTGGGGTGATTTTATGATAACACTGTATTCCCCTATCGTCTGCTGATTGCCCAGAAAGGGTCCCGCAGCTCTAACCTGGGTCCAGGAGAGGGAAGAGAAGCCAGGTGAATTCTTCAGTGCAGTTTGTGTTCAGGGACTCCCACACAGTCCCCCCACTGCATTCTCACCGCTGCAGAGCCGAGGGAGCACCTGCCTGCTTTTAGACAGCCTGTGAGCCGAGGCAAGAAATTCTCCTATACTGGCACACCGAAATCCTCCAGAACTTCTTCTTCTTCTTCTGGAACTGTTGGGCCCAGCTGGGATCCGAGAACCAGATCCTCACACCCCGTGGACTGGCAGGGAGGCTGCGGGGGAGCCGCATCCCAGCCTTGGGCCTCGGGAGGGGCTGAGCCAGCTGCAGACAGAACTCTAAAACCACCAGCTCTCTCCACATAAAGGACGTTTATTATCTAACATTACTCATTTTTTCTGTGCCTGCCGGCACACTGCTTGTTAAATGAATAGTTTTTTCACTTCCATCCAAGAAATTCCTTTTGTATTGGTGGAGGAGGGAGTGCTGAAACCTTTCTGGGGAGGAGATTTTCCTTCCAGAGCATTTCCCCCTAAACCTGTCTCAAACTGAGACACACTGTTTAAGGAGAAGGTGAAGGAACTCTTTTGTTCTTTTCATCAACAAGCTCAGTAGTATCTGTGTGCAGAAAAATATTTTCTTCCTGTATGTCAAGGTGTTCATAGGGTTCCTCTCTTCCTTTTTTTCTAGATAAAATAAAAATACTTGTAAGAACTACTGATGTGTAAAATTAATGCCATAGTGGGAACAGAACAAGACACACTCACTATAAAGATGCCAGCATTTTCCATTTCAGCATTATCTGACTAAAATAAGCATCCACACAACAGTGTGGAAACATTCCCGCTTTTTTCATCTTGTCCTCCATCAGTGTAAGCAGAGCTGAGTTAACCTGTAAACTGTTCCACTTCCTCTGATTACAATATGTTTGAGGGCTCAACAGGTCCCACAGTAACTTAATCTTGCTTAAATTGTTTAGACAACTGCATCTCAAAGTGTATTATCATCTCTAAAGAATGTTACAACTGTTTATCAAGCGGCATGCAAGTGAATCTCTGTGTAGAAAGAAAAATGAAAAAAGACTGAAACATAACCATTTCAGAGTTTTCTTTCTCATGCATTTTTGCTGTACCTCATGGTAGCCATCATAAAATGTCTCCTGAAGCTTACCAAATCCAGATTGTGACAAAATCTTAATGGTTTGACAGTAAATCTCTCCATGGACAGGGCCATAGGGTCAGGCACAGAAGGATGGACTAAGAACTAAAGTCTGGATTTTTAAGTATAATCACTTCAGTTGCAGAGGAAAGACAATATTCTAATACAGTGCCAGCCTATTACAAACACATGAGAATAAAATGCATCCACTTGAAGATGCTGTACTCCAGTAAAGAGAAGAGCTGTGCAGAAAGATGAGGTCAAGGACCATATGGTTCTAAGGAGGTCCTACACAAAGCAATTTAGTATCACTTTTTAGACTGAGGTTTTGACAAGCTTTGACCTTGGATACAATTAAACAGTAATTTGGGGCCTTAATGAAAACTAGGTATGAGCATTGTTTGAGAAACTTCACATTTTGTTTTGGATTCTTTTTAGTCTTAAAGACAAGTGAGAAAATTCAGCAATTCAGTTGTTCTTTAAGCAAGTTATTGGAAAATACTTGTAAAGGTAACCAACTTTTTCATCCTTTTATAAAGCATAGAAGAGCATCTGATCAAAGAAAGGGCTTGTTGACATTGTTACAACCAAAATACTATTGCATAGATGTACCACAGAGGGCCTTCAGACTTAGAAAATAGGAAGGATGAGGACAGTTTATTTATGCTGAAACTTATCTTCCTACATTTTCAGTCCTTTTTGGAGGCTTTAACCCATGAAAATCAAATGTATGTTTTGGTTAAACATTCAATTCCCTTCAAATTGAGTTGGGGGTCCATTTTGAGGAGGTGGTCAATGGGTTTGAGTCTCCCACTGCCAGAATCACCTTTCCCTACTTACTGCTCAGTTCTTTTGACTGCACTCCTGGTGGCCCTTGTCCAGACAGCCAATTAAAATTGGGATCGTCTTCCCTTTTTTGTAAAACAAAAGATCAGCCTAGCAAACAATGCATTTTTTAATCATAACTATCTAGCTACAGCTGCTGATTGCCAATTGTTTTAAAGTTGCAAAGTTTAGCTCAAACCCTCATTCAAATCTTGAGGGTCTTGGTATCACCAGTACCTTAAAAAATAAGTACTCTAATGATTGTACATACCTTGACATAGCAAACTGCTACCACTGCTGCCACTGCAACAAACAGTACTCCTCCTAGCACAATTTTCCAGGTGTTGCCTGATTTTTCTTTAAAAATACAAATACAAAACAGAAGTGCTTTATATCACAAATTAATACTCACTATTGTTCAATACAGATATCAAAGCTATGATTTTTCTTACTTGTAAATCTAAAAGGTATGATTTAGGTAGAAAGAAACATTAAAAGGAAACTAAGACAAAGACAACAATGTTCAGGTTACTTGACTCATACTGGAAGACTTTGAGGTGATACTTTACCAAATTAAGAGTGAATAGCCAAAAGCAGATTATTTTACTTAACTGTGCTGATAGCAAATTCCATGCGTGTTAATGGGATAGGATTTGACAGCTTCTTAATTCAAGTCCGATTCAAAAGCAATCAGCTGCCCAGTATGCCAAACACTGTCTCCAGGTATGATGCTCAGTGCCATTAACAGCACTGCTAATTTACAGTAGAGCAGCTCTGTAAATGTTATCCAGCCTGGATCATAAATTTCGTAACTCCTACTGCAAAATCTTTGCAACCTTAATCTGAAATGCTGCCCAGCTTCATAGTGCAACTATGCAATCCAGGTGGACACAAGAAATCCTGAGGAGGGTGATAACCATGCATTCCACAGGCAATCAAAGCCCACCTAGTAGAAACCCCTGCACAGCACCAAACTGTCAGAAGAACAGTATGGTTCTTCTGCCTTAGGCTATCTTTCCTCTGCTGTTGTCTTGTCCTAAGAAATTGAAAAACTCTACACTCCTCTGGAAACTTCCTATGGATGTCTGGAAAACAACTAAAAACTAAGAACTGCTAAAACACAGAATTTAATCTAGTTATGGCCTTTAGGTTGCCTCTGTAACCACATCCAGATCTATGTTACATCTTGCCAGTTCCTGTGGTAGAGCAGCTTTAAGCTGAAGAGAGCTGCTTAAATGACTGTAAATTCATCTATTTTTTTCCCCTCAAAAGCCAGTGGCCTTTGGAAACCTTTCTGATGGCTCAGCAGCTGCTATCCAATGTAGTCCAGCCCATTCCCGACTGTATCCAGCCGCTTATCTGCTCTCAGGCTGTGCTGCCACAAAGGTGCTCATCTCTCTGTGTCTTCTCAGATCTGTATAACCTAACTGTAGTCCCCAGGCAGGAACATTCTGTGAGCAGCACAGTCATGTCACAACTAAAGAGGGGCTTTGTATCACCTATGGCTGTTGTTAGAGCCATCACAGAGCAGCTAGAGAAAGGCATTTGTAGCACATCTCATTTGTAGATGATCCCAATCACATTTGGATTGTCTCCAGTAAATGTACTGGGAGACTCATGAACTTGTGCACAGGAGTGTCAGCTAAAGGTGTAACTCCTTGGAGGTGTTGGATGCTCTCCACTCTAGAAGCGCAATATTAGGTTTACAGGATAAGGAAGATCATGCTGCAATTTGAGCTGCTGGGAAGTATGTTTGTCTGATTTAAGTGTTTTCTTTCATACAACTCCCCTCCTTCAGGTTGCATACAGCAGCTGCCGTCTAAACCATCAGGTTTTCAGAATGAAATTAAGCCATCATGAGGGAAGGGGAAGAAAGGAAGACAAAAAGATGTAGTTATTATCACTTATTTTACCCCCTTTTATGTTGCCTCTGTTTTTCATGTCTTACTGGCTTGTTTCAAGTTCTCTTATTTATTTAAAAGAGGTGCCCTATATTAGTTCACTATCTTTTAGGTGGTTGTATTTAGTTGTGTAAAACATCTGTATGCTACTGTTGTATGTCCTACTGACAATGAAATAACTGTAACTAAGATTTCACAGCTAGAAATTTACTATAGCTCATAAAAACACAGGCATGCACTTAAACATATATATCCCCAGGCCTACAAAAGGCCTGCTGTGTAGAATTAAAGCTCTGAAAATAACAACTGTGGGTTCTCAACAAGCTTTCTTCTGCAGCCAAACTTACACCACGTGCTTTGGGCTTCCCACCATCTCTCCGCTACATTTAAAGCTGTGTTTGCTGTCAGCAGAGCATTTAGGACAGGATTCTGAGAGCCCTGCTGTACCCTCTGCTTTGAGAGCAGTTGGTGGCAGCTGAAGGCAGCCACTGATTTTGAAACCTTTGCCACAATAAGATGCTGACTGAAAAAACCAAACTTCTAGTCTTTAAAGAAACACATCTGAGGTAGCTTTTTTCCCCCTCGGGCGATCAAAAATAAAATATGTATCTATTCTACCCAACTGTACCAATCACACAAGACAGTTTTTCTCAGTATTTTGTAGATTTCTGATTGACTCTTTGGCTGTGCATTGCCCTAACTGGTCCTCATCCTCTGAAATGGAAGGAGTGGTAACTTACCGACGTGCAAAGTTCTCACAGTAAGTTTTGTGTAGAGAGGTGTCGAAATATTACACAGATAGTCTCCACTGTCATCTGCAGTAAGATCATCCAACTTTAGTGAAAAGTTAGTTTTGTGAAGCCAGACTCGAGGCTGGTGAGAGTGAGATGTGCCGTTGAAGGAGGCCAGGACTGAGGTCACTGCATTTCTGTGTAAGGTCCAGACAACGCTGAAACCATCAGTGCCTGCAGTGTCAGTCATGTGCTCACAAGGAATTATGGTGCTACCTCCTTCCACACCAGACAGGTGGTCTGAAACAGATAAAGAACTCTCTGCAGCTTTTTTGGAAAATACTGTGAAGGTAATTTAGACATTTTCTGATTTTTTTTCCTGAGGTTTGATACTACCATGGACAAATTTAAAACCACATTTCACTACTTTGATAACATATTCAAATATCACAGTATGTTTCTGAAAGCATCTGAAGATTTTAAAAACAAACCTATCTTACACTAAAAACATCTGATCTGTATTGGCAATATTTATGAAAATCCTTTTTTTCATTTAACTATTTTTCCTCTAATTGAGGGGCTCATTAATAGAAGTGATTTGGTCAAGTCTAAGTTACTGTGTAAAACAGCAGGAAATTCCACATGCTGGGAGCAGAGAGAAAATGCAACTGATCAGATCACCAGCACATCTGAAGCAGAAGGATAAAACACAGCATAATTTAACTAAAAGAATAAAAAGATCGTATGTAGTTAGAAGTAACTTTCAGCTATGATGGACCTAAGAACTTTACTTGTCTATGATGAACATTTAACAGTTAAGGAACAGCTTTAAAAAAAAACAGGAAAGGGAAGGAGAAGGCAGGTAAGTGGAATTAATACCTAATATATAAAATACTAATACAAGACAAATTAACATCAGAGCACTACTATTGATTTGACATCAGGGAGTTGAAAGCAGTGGTGGCTGGCAGTCAGCTGGAGAGGAGGGTAATAGATTATTTTGACATGGTATAACTGCATTTGATTTCTGTGGGGGGTTTTAATTAACAGAGGTGTGGGGCCGAAAATCGTGAATTCAAAACAAAAATGTACTACACACTGCTATTGTAGAAGTCAAAGGAAAGCAGTTTGCTATCAAAATAGTCTACTGAGGGGTTAGGTGGATGCAGGGAAATTCAAATAAATGCGTAATGAAATGTACCTTTTTCTCTTGTGGATCAGAGGCATAGATACCCAAAACAGACACTTATAACATACTTGTTAGCTACTATGACAGCATACTTGGAACCTTTCATATTGTAAGCTATTCTATGGGTTAGGAACTGAGAGTGTCTGGACACACTTTAGGGGGAAATAAGGGTGATAGAAGCATCCTTGCACACCTCACAAGAGAACTGCTCTTGCATTGCTCTTCATTCAATTAAAAATATTTCCTAAGAAACAGGAGAGGTTGAAAAGCACCAGATATTTACTCAAACTGAATTTCCAGTGAAATTCAGGAGGAAGACAAAGAAGAGTTGAAATTTCATAGTCCTGCTTTTCCTTAACTAACAAAATGAGCTGCTGTTTGCTAAAATGCAAACAGTGTTTGCTGCTCTCCACTGCCATGCACCCCAGCACTCAGACTGCTACTTAAGGACACATGTGAAGAGAAGCACAATGAAACGATCAAACAGTACCAATAAAAGTCTGGCAAAAGATGGGAAATGGGCAGAGTAAAGATCATATATGCAGCTAGAGCAGCAGGCAAACTTTCACCTCCCTCACAGAACCCACATATTCTCCAAGGTTTCCATGTATTTTGTCCAATAGACAAAATTCTTTTATTGATAGAGTGTAAAGTTTGTTTATTAGGCAGCTCTTAGAATGTGAAACTGATATAGAAAAGATGTTCCGAGTAAAGGTAACTTACAGAAGGGTGAGCTAGCCCCTCTCATTCCTACTTCTTGGAAGTAACTTGTAATGCTGCTTTGTAACCCTAACAGAAGCATTTCAAACAGAAAAGTATATCCTTTTGCACTGTCCCATATCCATGCTGCCCCACTGCAGAAAGACTGTCTCTAGTTTGACTCTGAAGCCAGCTGTGAAATTCAGTAACAATGCAGGAAGAGACTTCCATTCATTCCTACCTTGCATCTTCCATTCAGCAGCCCACACTTCACCATGGAAATGAACATGACAGTAGTAAGTATCTGCCATGTTTAAAATGTCCTGGTCACTTCTAAGAGAATAGAGAACTCCATTCCTGGTTTCCTCCCGATCTGTCTCTTGGATGGATACATTGCCTTGTACCCAAGATATATTTGGTGCTGGGTAAGTGCAAAAGGCATAGCACTTCAGTCTCCTATCTGTGTTTGTCTTTTGGTATTCCAATGCATAAGAAGAAGGCGCTGTAGATGAAAAAAAAAAAAAATCTTACTACTTACAAAATAGTTTTTAACTTGAAGTGATTGCTCTTTTGAAATACAATTGGGGAGAAAAAATATAACTGAGAGCAAAACTTAATCTGTGTTTGATTTCAGAAGAAAGTACACACCCAAGATGTATACTGTTCTGAGAAGCCACATTATGTATACCATGTAATTAGCCCTTAGAAAATCAGGGTGCAGTAAGTTATGAAAACAAGTGCTGCACTATAATTTTCCAACCCATGTTACAACATTTCACCAGAGAAAAAAAAGTACTTCATAACACTGCCAGGCCCAAAAGGTGCTCTGCTGGGTTGGAGGATTTTGATTCCATAGGAGAAACAAAACAAGAAAATCTCTGTCAGTATCATCCCATAGGCGATGGTGCAATCCAAGGATTTTTGATGCCTTACTCACCTCTTACGTGTAGCAGCACTTCCACTTCTGTTCCAGCTTGTGCTGTTCCAACATAGCAGGTGTAGGAGCCCTCATCACTCATGGTCAGGTTACTAAGTTTCAAGGAGGCATTTCCACCAGGGATGTTCTCGTGGAAAAGGTGTGTTCTGTGTCTGTAATGTGGATCTTGGTCTTCCAACTGATCCTTCTGCTGGTAGTAACTGTGTACTTTTTTGTCCTCTTTGCTCCAGTGAATTACTTCATCATGCCCAGGTGGGAAACGACAGGGGAGGATGCAGTCCTTGGAAAACAGCCCTGTTACTTCTTCTTGTTCTGTAAAATCTGAAGCCCATAAGTACAAATTAATAAGTTTAATCCAGTCTACAAGTATATTTCTGCCCTTCTTTATCCCTGACAAAAAAAATGCTCTTGCAGGCAGCACATCCCTATCAGGTGTGCCAATGTCACTTTCATGGCTTTTCTGTCACATGAGTCTCTTGGGACAGCAAGGGTCTCCATTCAGTTTAATCAGGATTATAACACAGAGCTCTGCTCTTTGAACTTCTAACCAATATAAGTAGAAATCCCAAGCAAGCACCTACATATTCAAATCAGCACACGGCCACCTTCCCACATGAGCTTCAAAAGTGTTTCCACACCTTGAACCACATCTTTTCCACCTTGGACTTTAAAAACCTTTTGAACTGCAACTTCCTACGTGTTCAAACCTTCACAGTGCCGTGCTGCAATGCCTCATGTTACCAGCCACGCTCACCCAGTGCCAAGCAGTTGTACCATCACAGGAGAAACAGACATGGTGCTGCAACTGACAGGAAGGACACAACTTCTTGAAACAGCTTTGCCAACACAGACAGCACCAGGAAGTTCTGTCCCAGCCCCTCGAGATAGTTAAGGTGTGCATTTCACAAATTCACACAAGTGGTAGCATCTCATTTCTCTCAACATTTAACAAAGGTCTTGCTGGCGTAAAAGACCAATTTAAAATTAATCTTTTAAAAAACTGACTGCATTGACTTAGAATTGTCATGTAGACCGTCTTGGCCAAGGTCAGACAACCTGTTAGGCTGGTAGTGAGTGCCCAGGGGCAGCTGCCTTCTCAGAAACTGTGATGCCCTCTCCAGCTCATCTGGCAGGACAATCCAAATGACTTTTCCTTAGGCTTCTCTCTTCTCCTGAGCCAATTTGCTGCAAACCATTTTCAGTCTGAACTGAAAAGCACTGCCTGCTGAGCTGTGGGGCAGAAATATTGTCAGGTAATAGTCTGGGGGCTCAATGGGCCCAATGGCCACAGCCATCCATGCAGCCACCATACAAAGTCTTTTGCTTCAGAAGTCTTTTACATTACGCAAAATCTATTCTTTACCATTAATAAACAGTGTTTGAAGTCATTAATTCTCCTTAACAAAAATTAGTAATAATGATCTTCTTTATTATTTTTCAGCTAAAACCTACCCCAAAGTATAGTGCTGATGTGAAATAAATAGATGATAAGAGGTGGTATGGTCTGTCCCTTCATGTCTTCGTTGGTTCATAGACTCACGTCAGACTGGAAAAGTAAAAGCAGGGAAGAAAACCTGTTGAAAAGCAGGTAAAAGACATGCCCATATCACATAATTTCCTTTCTATAGCTTACTAAGGACTATGGGCCTTTGTATCAAGTTTTTTGTTTGCAAAAGACATGGTCCAGATTTTTGACCTTAAGGACATTCATTATATGATCCTACGCATTACATAATGATGCTGGTTGAGGTCCCTCTCATTACCTTGTAGCCCTTGCAGACTTTATTTTCAATAAATAGAAAGTGTTTACTCTCACTGTTATTGCAGGGCTAGGGTATATTAATCATCATCATTCCTGAACAGGACATCAAGGAAAACTGGTCAAGTAAAATTTGCAAAGGGATGTAAGATTTCCCTTGTCAAACCTGATTTTCTTTACTTCTTAAAATATATTTCTGATTACTGCAACATTTGACTTTCTGGGGTGGGAAATTTGACTGCATTTGTAAAAACTGCAGATATAGAGAACTTTTTACACTTTTTACCCTTTCAGAAATGTGTGCATGGAAATCTAGGGTAGGAATGCAAAGCAGAAGGACGCTATCTCATAATATCTTCTGTTTTGTCAGATAGCAATGAACTGGAACCTCTCATGCATAACAGAAAAAGAATAACCTTTTTGTAACTATTACCTGAGTAGAGGAAGAATGCATTCTTACTATCCTAAAATACAGCATACCCCATTGGAAAAATTACTGCATGAATCACATAACTTGTAAAGAATTTACAGAATTTTCCCAGTCCTTTTTTCCTCCCCAAAAGGCAGATATAGGTACCATTTCTAACTGACACAGGACATGGGTTAAGCCAGACTTGCTAGCCAGACCTTTTAGTATTAATGAATAATTTTGACTGGTGTGTGTGAGACTGTATTTGATGTGGATGTGAATCTTAAATCCCAAAGATTTTTGAGTATTATTTCTTTTGAAAAGGTAGTGTAATTGTTTTATGTATTCTCACTATTCTGTTAGGAGAAAAACCAGAACAAAACAAAAAAACAGAGACACCAAAACATTAAATCTGGGACAGAACCGATGCAATGGTAAAATAAACATTTCTAATATATAATTTTGCTCCATGTTAGCAACATTTGCCAGTACCTACCTTCTTTTCCCCTGACATTAGCAAATGGGGTACATCACTTTTTACTGGATTTTTTGCTCATTTACCTATCACTTCCAACTTGATCAACACAATATATTGTGCTTGATGTTTGAATTTCAGAAACTGCAATCTATGCTGTACGTCCCTTAGTGAGGGGTCTGCCACTTTTAATCGACAGTCGCCTTTCACTGGCAGTGATGCTCTGAGAGTAACATGACTCTAGTGCTACCTCTGTGATGCATTTGGGGACTCCATGGACAGTGCACACTGCCTCCCACCTTCCAGCTGTACCCCATAACCCTGCTCCAAAATACAGAGCTACAACTAGTTAGCTGAAAATTTTCATGTTCAGCACAAATCTTAGCTTTGGATCTTCCCATTCTACCATATTGAGAAAAACATATGCTGGTGTGCAGAAAAGTTTGAGGAGTGTAGGCTCTGGCCAGTCTTTTTATAAAGTTCTGGGGTGTTACAGGAATAAAGTGTATGTATGCTGATAGAGCCACACTGCAAAGTACTGAACAAACATGCTTTTCCTGTTTGCCACAGACTTAAGTGGCACAACCAAGAAATCATGCCCTAAGGCTTTGTAATGAAATATCAATATGAAATTATGTATACAGACAGTGTACAACTGGAATTAAGATCACAGTAGTCATGTTAATTACTGATGCTCTAGCTTTCAGGAGAATTATTTCATACAGAATCACCACAGGTGCAACTGGAAAGCAGCTCGGCCAGGGTTTCTTGAGAGCAAGACAAGGTGCTAAAACGTATCTCCAAAGCCATGCTGAACAGCTCAAGTAGTGGTGGGGGGAATGCTGATTTGCTTTGGCAACTACAGGAAAAGAACACATGCTTTCTTTTTCTTCTGTTAACCAGCAACCAAACTATATCCAAGTATTACCTCATCTTTGAGCTCTGCATACAAGCTGAAACCTGATCAGAGCCACTCCTGCAGGTGGCTGCTCAGTGTACTTTGTTCTCTGATCTCTTGGAGAGCAGACATGCCTACTTGAAATATCCTCCTTTCAACCCAAAATTATTTATTTCTTAGTACAAAGGATTCTAATTAATTCCTTTTCAATGTAACTTAGCAACAAAACATTTCAAGCATACACACACTTATGAGGATTGGGAAATACCAGAGGATTTCAATTTTTATCAACAAGGAAACAAGAAAAAAAACCATGGAAAAAGTCTGAAAAACACATATTAATCACATACTGCTAAAATCTCTTACCTGCCACAATGATACCAGCTTTCCAGAATTTCCTCACTGAGCCTTCAGAGAATTTCCTGTAGTTAAAAAAAAAGAGAAGTAATTCTCTGCTGCCCCACAATGAAACCCTTTCAACTTAAATGCTAATTTCAGTTGCTGAGGAAATACTCCCAAGGGAAGAAAGTTTCCGCAATCTGAACATCGTCCCCTGCTGATCTTGGCCTCTCTCCAGCGGCACTCTGAGCGCCCCACCCGCATGGCACAGAGCTCAAGTAACGAACATGCAAGTTCGTGCCAGCCCCATTTACGGGAAGCAGCTGCTTCTACAGCGCGACTGCGATGCAATAGACGCGAAGCTTTCACACCTGTTGCGTTCCCTTCTTCGGGCTTAAAAAACTTTCTCTCTTAACCAGTTCTTTTGCCCAAAGCTCAGGCAAGCTGAAAGAGGAAATCAGTTCCTGTGAGAAATGCGATACTTAGAGCAGTCAGATACCCTCGGAAATGCAGGTGGGCGCAGTAGCGACAGCAGCAGTTCTGTTACAGAACTTGACCCGGGGAGCGAGGACAGACCTCTGCGGGAGAATGAGAACGAAAGGAAAAAGTAATCACGACACTTTTCTCAAAAAGCTGGTAGCCTGAAACAAGAAGTAGGTGCCTAGGGCTGTCTGTAGGGTTAGGTAATTATTTTCTAAGGATATTTTAACAGTGACTTATTCTCTCTGGGCAATTCCAGACTTGTGTGTGCCATCTGGTTTCCAGCACAACAGAACGACTCAGGTATTTGCAGGAATAGAGTTCACAAAGAACCCCAAAGTGCAGGAAGAAGTGGCAAAGTGTCTCCCCTCAAAGACTAGCTGGTGCTAGCAGTACACAGGTGAGGTGTGTCTTGCATTCACAGAATCACTTCGGTTGGAAAAGACCTCTGAGAGCATCGAGTCCGGACTCTGATGAACTTCTCAACTAGACCGTAGCATTAAGTGACGTGTCCAGCCGTTTCTTGAACGCTCCCAGGGATGGTGACGTCCCTGGGCAGCTCACTGCAATGCTTCACAACCCTTTCAGTGAAGAAATTACTCCAACACCCAGTTTAAAGGTCCCCCGGCGCAGTTTGAGGCTATGTCCTCTTGTCCTGTTACTAATAAACTGGGAGAATGGACCAATCCCCACCTGGCTACAACTTCCTTACACGGAGCTGTAAAGCGATAAGGTCTTTCCTGAGCGGCTCCTCATGGGAGCTGCACTTCAGACCCTTCTCCAGCTCCGTCGCCCTTCTCTGGACGCGCTCTAGCACCTCAGCATCTGTCTCGCAGCGAGCTGTCCAGAGCTGGACACAGCACTCGAGGTGCCCCACCAGTACCGAGCACACTCCCGGGAGACGGAGCTTTCCCACACCTGTTCCCCGGCCCGCCCAGCCGCGGCTGATGCTACAGCTCCTCGGCTGCCGACACTTACTTTTCCGCACATACAGCTGCAGAGCGCCGCACCGCACCTCAGCCCGTGGGCTACAGCCGCTGACCCACTCCGGACCTGCCCGGAGGCAAGCAAAGTTTCAATGAGGAGCTCACATGAAACTTCTGCACCCGCCGGCGCCCGTCAGTTCCTCCATGCGCGCATTGCCCTGTGGGGCCGCTGCGGAGCCCAGAGGGGCTGGTCCGGGCCCGCCTCCGTTGCTGTGTCACGGTTAAGATGGCGGAAGACGGCCCTGCGGGCCGGCGCGGGGAGCGGGAGCGGAGCGAGGAGGGGTTGGTGGAGCGCGGCCCCGGCGCGGCTTTTCACATGTTCGTGCTCATGGAGGACCTGCTGGACAAACTGAAGCTGCTGAGCTACGAGGAGGAGGCGCTGCGGCGCCACAACATGCGGCCTCTCTCCAGGTGCTCCTGGCCCGCGCCTCCTCCTCGGCCGCGGGCGGGGGGCGGCGGGAAGGAGTTCCTCCGGGCCGTCAGAGCCCAGCGAAGGACGGCAGGGCCCGCACCGCAGGATGCCTGGCTCAGGGGAAAACCAGCCAGCTGCCAAATGTGTGATTGGGAAGCTTTGAAAACGCGAGGCCCCACGAAAGGCTGAGACGTGATAAGTAAATAGTCCCTTGACCTTCCCTACCCCCGGCAGGTACTGGATATCTGCATGCCAGTGCACCTGTGCAAAACATAATTCTACCTAAACTCTGCCTATTCTGCAGAAAATAGTTCTGCCTAAATTCTAAGTTATTCTAAATAACTCTTTAAGTTTCTTGAATTAAGAATACCTGTTTGTGGAGTATGATTTTTTTTTTAACCCTTTGACCCTTTACAAAAAGGGATCTATTTTTAAGGCTGGGATTTCATATCCTGGACATATTTGTTTCATATGTAATGCTTTTTATGTCTTTTTTAAATTATGGTGGGAGGCAGAAGGCCTAGGACTAGGGAAACAGGACCAATGTGCTCCCGACATCCACCTGCCTAAATAACTTTTAAATCCATCTGTCACTTTCAGCCAGGCTGCACAGTAGGGTGCCACAGAATTAATCGTCTTATATTCAGCAGTTTGGTAAGGGAGTCCACGTTATTCCCTTTTTGGGAGGGAGGCTTAAGGATGAGCACCGTGGCTCTAAGTTGGTTCTAGCCTGCTGTTGAACCATTGGAATGTTTGGAGCAGGGCAGCAAACCTTTGTGCACCTTAGCGAGTAGCTGAGTCTGTATATGGAAGAACTTGGTTCCCAGTATCCAGTGTGTATGTAATTTTTACCTTGGGGGGAACAAGTGACTGTGGTCTGGTTTTATGGACTGAATTCTTGTTAGGACCACATATTTTCATTTGGTATGATATGTAGCACGTCTGGATTGTATTAGTTGCTTTCCAAGGAACCCAAGGCACTGTAGGTAAGGACAGGTGGAAGGATGCTCCTGATCTGAGCTGAACTTGCAGATGCATGAACACCATCTTCTTGTTTCTCTTGAGGAAAGTGTGAAGGGGAGGTGGTTTGGGGAGCTTGTCAGCCAATTCTGATGTTGACTAGTAACTTACTCAAAACTAAACTGGTCAGCTGCGTGTAGAAACTAGGTCTGCTGTGGTTATGTGTGGAACTAGACATCCTGAATTTAGTTCAGATGGGTTGCTCATTGAGAAAATCAGGGAAAGAAACTGCTTCGTAGCCTGTGCTTACCTATAATGTTGTAAGAGCTCCAGAAGCTCAATCTATGTACCATTTGTGCCCTTTTTAAACAGGCACTACTTTGCCCTGCCCACCAATCCTGGTGAGCAGTTCTTCATGTTCTGCACGCTCGCCGCGTGGCTGATCACCAAAGCGGGACGTCCCTTCGAGCAGCCACAGGAGTACGATGACCCCAATGCAGTGATTTCAAACGTGCTCTCGGAACTGCGATCCTTTGTGAGTGTCACACGGGCTCTTTTCCCGAGTGCATTGCAAACGCCCGCATTCCCTCCGGACGTAACAGCAATCACACGCTGCTCTCCTGCTGGGTATGGCCCCGAGGACTGGGCAGCATTTTCCTAGCTAGAAGTTTGTACGATGTTAGTTGGAAGTTTACATAGGCTGCACCTCCTTGCTATTTTTTTTTTAGCACTACAGAAACGACCTTATAAATGATTCCAGTTAGTTTTGTTCTGCAGGCTGTAAAATGGATTAAACCAGGCTTATCTTTTGTAGTGACGCCTGTGTTATTCATTTCTAGTAGCATAATTACAGATTTTTTTTCTGGAAAGTTTACACAGTGTTTGTGATCCTACTCCTTCCAAAGTCAATGATGTAATTCATAGTGTAGGAAGTGATTTAGGATAATGTTCATGTTGTCTTCTTTTTTTTTCTATTTTTTTTTCTTTTTTTCTCTTTTTTTTTGATTTGGGTTTTTTTGGGGGGTGGTTGTTTTATTTCTTTTGTCGTTGTTGTTAAGGAGTAAAAGGTTGTATAAACTGCCAAGAACTATTGGGATTCTTTTTTTTCTAATTAAAAAAAAAAAAACAAAGGAAAAAAACAAACCCCAAAGGTCAGGAGAATATATCAACTGAGAAGAAGTATGATCTTATGGAATATTATACTGTGGTGCAGCTGTGAATGATGTTAAGAACACTGTTCTCTAAAGGAGTTAAACCATAACAAACTACTATGTTTATTCTGCATGACAGCAATAAATTAAAATATTTTATAAATAAACTCTGGAGCAAACAGGGCTCTGTTGAAAAGTTGATAGTTAAGTCTCTGCTTGAGTTTCTCTGTAGCTGTTCTTACCTTGCCAGCTTGTCACTTGTGTGCCTGACCATCCAGCTCCCTTGTGGCTTCTGACTCTTCTGCTCCCTGGGAGTATCCTCTTAGCATGTGCTTAAAGATTTCTCTGGTTTTCCTTCTGCTGCCTGACTGGAGCTGCATGGGAGAAGAATGTGAATGGGCATTAATAAAATCTTCATGCACAAGGGATACTTCGGTTTTAATGTACAGAAACTTACTTTTTCTACGAGGAAATTTGGGTTGTTAGGCCATTAGTAACAGCCTATCTCTTTATTTTAGGGAAGGCCTGTGGATTTTCCTCCCTCAAAATTAAAGACAGGTTGTGGAGAGCAAGTGTGCTATGTTCTTGACTGTTTAGCTGAAGAAGCCTTGAAAAACACTGGTTTTAGCTGGAAAAGGTACGGTACACTTCAAAGCATCCTCCCTTATGCGTTTTCCAGCAAACAGATGTAAGTTGTAATAGTAAAACAAATCATAGGAATGACTAAAAATGTTTTATTTGATGTTTCATGAGATGGAAAATTCAACTAGACTTGAAGCAGGGGGACCAATTAATTCCTAATGCAATTTCACACAACTGGCCTATTACCAGCAAGGCTGAGTTTGGACCATTATAGACTTAGCTAATTAAGGTTTAACTGGTGGCCTTTTTTTTTTTTTGGTTATTTCCCTGTGCATAGCTCCTTGTTAATCTGACATTTGAGTTGAAACATTTAATGTCCTTTTAGGTTCTGTCAATCAGTAATAAATTCCTGGAGCTGGGCATAGTATGATCATGTTACGAGGAGACTACAGGTATTTTATTTAATCTGAGGGAAATCTTAGGACAAAATAGATGACAGATAATCTCATGTATATGAAGATGTCTTTGGAGGTGTTCTTTATTTCATTGTTTCCCTCTAATGGGTTTTGAAATGGATATAGCAAAGTAATTTCTACCTTGGAAATATTTTGCTGTTACTTTTGTTTAGTACACAAATTCCACTGTAAGCTGAAAATAAGCCTGTGATGACTTGCACTTGAATTTTACGAGCTTAGACCAATAGAGAAAAAAAACCAAAATTTACTTCCTAGCATCTTTGTAGTGTGAATGTACTGTACTGCTTGGCGTAGTAAATAGCCTTTACTTTTAAGACTGTCCAAGATGAACAAGACTTTAAAGGCTGACTGTATACTTAAGTTGTGAAACACTAATCGCTGTCTAGGTATATTTTATATCATCCCTTCTTCTCATTAAATGTTTTGTTTGCAGAGTTATTTACGATTTATTGTGTTTAAAAGCTCTGCTGTTCTTTGAATTAATTTCAGGCCTGCATATCCAACCGAAGAGCCAGAGGAAGAAGAAATAACAGAAGATGATGCAGAATTAACACTTAGTAAACTGGAAGAGGATGTTGCAGTAGGTTTATTTGATTGGTTTTGATTATATTAGTATTGCTCAACTATGAGGAAATTTTTATTCACTGTTTATTTTGTTTGGCTTTGTTTAAGAAGTCTTTTCTATTAGCTGTTCAGGTTTTTTCCTTGCAGCTCCATTCCTGCATTGTCAGATTCTCTGTAGAGTTTT
This sequence comes from Rhipidura dahli, assembly GCA_013399225.1. Lineage (NCBI taxonomy): Eukaryota > Metazoa > Chordata > Aves > Passeriformes > Rhipiduridae > Rhipidura > Rhipidura dahli. The sequence goes on along the minus strand of VXAC01002721.1, from coordinate 1,230,840 downwards.
TTGTTGCTTTTTAGGTAAGATTAACTCTTCAAGACAGAGTGTATGTTCTTAGGTGCAGTGGAATCTAACCATGCATTAAAAACACAGAGATTCAGAATTGTTTCTTTTCTACTGATACACGCTTTTGTTGTTAAACTAAAGGTTTAAAGTAGGAAAACAGTCAGCTGTCTGGTCTTCTCTGTGAGAAGGTTAAGGTCTAAGCTGCTTAAATTGGGAAGTGGGGATGAAACAGTTAACTAAAGCACAGTTGAAATCCTTCAAAGAATCTCTGGGTTTGCTCTCATGTATTGTCCTAGGCCATGATTTTCACAACTAATGTGTTCTATTAGCTCTTTGGAATGTATGTGTGTTAATAAAACCACTGAGGTGTTATTCCCTTACTAGGTATTTCATTATCAGGCAGTTTATGCCAAAAGGATGCTCACTTTTTAGAGCCCCTAGTGGTACTACAGGGATTAATTACGTGCCTATGTAATTTTTCTTTTTGCCCAGTCCATTGTCACTGCCAGTATATTGATATTAGCTGTATATATAATTGAATTTAGCAGTATTTCCAGCAGTTAAATACATGATGATGACATGATGATGTTCTTTGGTTTTGATTATTGTGAATAAAAATGATGAGGCTGACAGAGTCAAGGCTAGTTCTGTAAGCCTTGGGGAATCAGGTAGCCTGTACTTGGTGGCCAGCAGTAGGCAATGAGACTCGGTGTGCAAGGAAATCTGCACAGTTTGGTTTCTCAGTTCTGATAACCAGTCTTCTTGTTCTCATGGTATGTTAAGTGCTCCACAAAAATGTATTGTCCATTTAGCAAAAGATGGTCTCAATCTAGTCTTAATTTCTTGCAAGTATTCAAGGAACTTGAGGTCAAACATGCCAAAAGAAAATAGTGGTCCCTGTTATTTAAATAACTGGGTGAAGCAGAGGAAAGAGAAATCACTTACAATATTTTCACTGAGTCTTGAAGCAGTCTTCCCTAAGACCTGTGTTATTGCAGCTCTTGTGATTTGTGTAGAAGGGAGGTGGATGATGAAATTTCACTTCAGTGGAAAAGACAGTCAAGAGGGGGACAAGGTGTATAAGGGTGAAGTGTATGGGTGATAAAATGGCAGATGAAATACAGTATAGATAAATAAAGGTCAATGCACAGAAAAAGCATCTTTACTTATGGGTGATGGGCTCTCAGCTGATTATAGTCACAGAAGTGAATTTTGAGACTGTAACAGAACTCTATAAATATGTGAGCAGAGTGTGTGGTCTCGGGCAAGAAAAAATCAATTGCCTCAGTTTCAGCTGTGTTTTTCTGCCCACTTAAGATGTGGCATCATTCTGCAACTCCAAATATGTAGTGCAAACAACATCTTGAAAACTGTGTTGAAGTCTGGTTGTGGTTTGGTTTTTTGTGATGTGGTTTTATTTTTAAGGTAAAGCTCTAAGAAACGCATGAAAAAGCACGGTTACCATACAACTCTTGATAATGGGCCTTTGTCAGAGGCCTTAGGTTTAAAGTTTGGTTTGGTTGGTTGGTTGATTTAGTTTTGTAATACTGTGGCTCTCTGAAGGAAATGTGGGAATAGCTTTGATCTTTCAGCTTGTCCCAGGTATTATGTCTCTTCATAAGCTCCATATCATGAATTCTCCATGTCTTGTTTTATTCAGAAGTATGCAACTTAATACTCCTTGGTTTGTGCTCCTGTAAAATAAAATTATGGAGAAGGACTTCAGTAAGTATTGCACAATCTCACTTTGCAACTTCTCTTAAGGAAGAAGAGTCAGACAATGAAGAAAATTACATTGACCTGAATGTTTTAAAGGCGCAAACGTACAGATCAGTAAGTTGTTACCCATCAGTCCTCTCCTGAGAGATTTTTACATCTGTAGCAGCAATTCGTGTCTGTTGGATTTAAGTCTAAAAATCCTTGTATAGTCTTTACTTCAAAAAACACTCCATCTGAAATGAATCAGCTTATTTTGAAAGAACAACGTGCAGCCCGTTTCTAAACTGGTATCACTGAAGGGCTGCTGGGTACATTGGCAAGAATTTTTTTGCAGAGACTTCTAGAGAAACGTGGTATTAGTGTCATGAATATATTTTAATCCCACATACATACACCATTTCTGAAATGTATTATAATTTCATATTACATACATTTAATTCTCTTCAGTTTTAAGTATGAAAATATATATTTATTTTAATTCCAAATCATTATGAATTCAAAGAAAGCTGTTAAAGAAATCTGTTACATCTGTAGTCTAGATCATTCTGGATATAAATATTTTTCTAATGTTAACACTGTAAGCCATTATAGGGATTTCTAGCAGTTCTCACTGTGCATAACAATGATATTTTGTGGATAAACTTTGTGATTTTTACACAGAACGTGAATGACACTGCAAAGCAAGAAGAGATTTTACAGTCCACAACAGATGCAGCAGAGTGGAATCTGGAAGTGGAACGTGTACTTCCACAGCTAAAAGTCACAGTCAGAACTGACAATAAGGTATGGAAGAATGGATTTGCCTGTTTACACGTGGTAATTAAAATGTGATTTCAGTCAGTGCTGTTTACGTTCTATTTGCAGTTTTTTGTCTTTTGTCATGCCAAGACTTGTGAGTAATGAGCTCTCCAGTGCTGTCTTGTCTGAACTTTGTCACTTACTTTGACCCTAGAAGCAATTAATTTTTTATAATTTTTTTTTAATTAATAATTTTCAGTAAGGTGTTTTTTTCAATATTACATTTTTTTTCTGCTGCTTACCAGGCACCTTATTTCTATATATTTATTCAGTGGAGATTTTTTTCAGTCCTCTGACATTTCCAATGTATTCACACTTCTAAAAAATTATGCCCTCAGTTTAACAACTATTAAAATATCTTCCTGGAGGAGACCTGATGATCTTACCTTTCAACTGTTCCATTTTTAAACCACACGAAATGCTGATTATATGGAATTCCTCTTGCTGAACTTTACATGACAATCAAGTAGGTCTGTACCGCGATGTAGTCATCCTGAACTCTCCTTATGTTTAGGAAAAAGAAGTGAGCACTTTTTCAACTGATTTTGTTCACCATATCCAGGTAACTGTCTCAGGGTGAAATCCATCATGTCTTAGATCTGTGTATTTCTCTCCATAGTGTATTTCAAGGAGTCTAGAATGGGCAGTTTGGAAGTAGATATCTGCCTTTGGCAAGTCCAAACCTAGGAGCTGCTCCTGGCTTTGTCATAAGCATTCATTCTAGGAGCTCGTGTAGCACACACAGATCAGTGCAGTATTGGAATTGTTCATTTGCAGTGACCCAGCTGGCTGGGGGGTTGGAGCAATCTGCAGCACTGATACATCAATACAATACATCTACATGAATACAATGAAAGGTAATTATCTTGCCAAAAATAGGGGAAGCCCTCAACTGTCTGCTTGCCTGTCTTACACCATATTGCATTCTACTGGTTTGAACCACTGTGCTGTGATCCTCAGCAGGGCCATCTGTTGCAGAGAACATGATGCTTGAGTCTCACAGGAACAAATTAAAACTTAATAAAGACATGCATGAAAAATTAAAGCCACTGTAGGATCTGAGGTTTACTAGCTTCCAGCTTAATGCACCATCTCTTGGCCTTGAGGAATATGTCAAAATGAACATGAAAAGAGGATTATTCTTTTTCTAGCTTCTGTGCTTTCAGAAATAATTGGAGAGAAGTGTTTGACCTTTTTCCATTCTACCAGAAAACATCATATTGTTTCCTAAACTGTGCATGTAAACATATTGCCAGTAGAGTGTTAATGGTTTAATCAGTGGCATTAGAAACTAGAACTTATTGTAAAGTCCTCGACAGAGGTGTGGGTGGGTTGTTTGTTGTTTTCATTTAAACTCTGAAGTTTGGCAAATTGTGAACAATTGCCACCAGACCAACAAGAGATCATGAGTCTCCTGCAAACCTGAAACATAGTGTAAGCACATTTTCTCTACTGGCTCATTACCTGGTGTGCAGTGCCAGTTCACAGCACCTTTCCTCAGCCCCCATCCCTGAGTCCATGTATGTTTCCTATGATGTAGAAGTTGGAAATAATTTTCCCCCTTCTAATTGTATCCCATTATCAAAACCAAGTTTTGGTATTTCTACCTCTTTTATTTCTTTCCATTCTTCTGGTAACAGTAAAGACTAAAACAGAAAGGAAATAACAAGTAGTCCAGAACTGGTAGGTGTTGGGCATCAAAAGCACTCATTTTGTCTAAGAATAAGCTGAACTAGTGCAGCTACAATCAATATTTTTAGTATTTGTGCACAGAAATAGTTTCTAGCAGAAATAGTTCCATGAAGATCAGACTCTAAAAAGCATAGATGCTATGGTATCAGTGAGGATGTCAGTGTTTGTTTATGGATCTGAGTGTCACATGTGACATTTAGGAGATTTATAAATTGTGTCACATTGAGCTAGTGCCCCTGGCTATGAACATGGCAGTGGCAGGATGATACATGGCAATGGTATGAGATCCGCCGTTGTTGAGTAATCAGAGAAAGATAAAAGTTGCAGTTAACAATGTTTTAATTTGTGATGTCTTTTTTAGGATTGGAGGATTCATGTAGATCAAATGCATCAGCACAAGGATGGAATTGATTCTTCTTTGAAAGAAACTCGGGTATGTCTTGTATGTACAGAATATTCTAGTAATCTGTGAGAATTTTTATTTTCTCTTTTATTTCATATGTGTTAAGAACTAAACTGATCTCTTTTTTCTTCATTTTATTTATGCTGTAAAATTAAAAAGGAAAGATATGATAATGATCATTAGGGACAGTGCTAGTGGCAAAATACCTTTTGTGAAAAAGTTGTATATGTGAGGATTAACAGGGCTATTAGGGTCCAGTAATGAATGCATTACCATAAATACATCCTGACCACAGAAGACAAAATAGAGTAATATGATCTGAAAGTGCTGTTAAAAACCCCAAAATACTCTCAAATACTGTTGCTAGAGTAACTTACTGACATTGACATTTGTAATTAATTGAGGAGGGGAGAGCGATGAAGCAGTAAAGACTGAAATAGGTGTTTTGGAGGTGGGCAAACCAGAACACATTAGGAATAATTTTTTGTTGGTTAAACACAGCATTTCTGTACTATTTTTCTCTCTTGCTGCAGGCTTCCATAGCCTTTCTTAACTACAGCACCATTTGATACTCTTTGCATACTGTCTGTATACTGTCAACCCACAAACTGTGATTTTCTAGGGTTACCTTGACAAACTCCATAATGAAATCAGCAGAACACTGGAAAAGATTAATAGCAGGGAAAAGTACATCAACAATCAGTTGGAGCACTTGGTTCAAGAATACCGTTCAGCACAAGCCTTGCTGAGTGAGGTATTGCTGATCTTTTATTGTTGCCTTCTCCAGTATTAACTTGCTGCTAAGTGAGGGTAGAGGCAAAGACGACATGGAGTGAGTTGTCTATGAATTCTGCTGTTGGATAAAGCAGGGGAAATGTTGATTGGCTGTCAAATTATATTCTTCCTAAGCTAAACTAGCAATTTTTATTCAACTGTTCTACAGGGGAAAATAGATGGTTTTTGCCTGAGTATTATGTATAGCTGTTGCCAGTCTTGAGCAGCTAGTAAATTGCTAGTTCTCCATTCCCAGAAGTTCACATCTGTCAGGAGTGGAAAAACTACAGTTTCAGTCCAACATTCATCCCTGAGATTGAGTACTGGTGCTAACATGCACAAAGCACTCTGATTACTTCTTTGCTTCATTTACTTTTTATGCCAATAGAATGCTGTCTGAGAAGCTTTTTGATCCCCTATTTGCGAGGCATTATAATCTGCCTTTTGGTAAGCCCTCCTGGTTGTGGCCATGCTGACAATAAGACTAACAGAATTTGACCTCTGCACCATCTGTTTGCCTTGTTGTTAAAGTATCTTCAAGAAAGTAATTTACTGTTGACGAAGTATTATTCTGGATTTCAGTATTTAATCCTTTCAGTGTTATGGCAGATTTTCTTCATGTTTATTTCCTCATGGAACTGATTAGAAAGCATAGTTCTTCTCAAGTATGTATTTGGTCAATTACAATTTTGAAAACTGCTTTACATTTTTGAATGATAGTCATTACAGGGGCTGATGTTTCAAACCTGCCCTCATTTATAAACCTCTCTGGGCCTTGGTGTGAGAGTTTCTGGAATTGGAACATCTGAGAGCAAGTCTTGAAGTTTTCTCTGAGCTATCTGCATACATCTCTGCAACTCTGTCATTACAGCAAAGACATGTTTCTTTCCAGGCTAAAGAGAAGTACCAGGAGGGAAGTGGAGGAGTAACTGAAAGGATTAGAGTGCTTTCTGAGGTAAAACAAATCTTATTTTAAAACAGTCTTCAGAGAGATGGCATTTAGTGGTTGCAGTTTAATGAATCCCAGTTCCTTCTGATTTGTTCTCATGTTAAAGATTAAACTGTGTTTGGGGGAGGTGATTGAGTCCAGTCCCTACATTTTAAGTCCAGTCTGCCATTGATTTTTAACTCAAGAAATGTGAGCTCAGTTTGTAAATGAAGGTAAATGTTCTGTATATTATAATCTGTGTCCTAGAATTATGGCAGATTAATAAACCATGCCCATGAATTCTTTGGAAGAAGAAAAGCTCAATTCTTATTTTTAGTTAAAATTAATGATTTGAAATTTTTATCTTCCAGGCACTTAAAAGCAATATTTGACTAAATAGTAATTTTTTCCATACATCAAATTATCTTATTACCTAAATCTGTTTTTCTGTTGTGGGTTTTTTTTTCCTTTATACCAGTGCTCTGACAAATTTAAATAAACATCTCCTGTCTCCTAACTGCCTCCACATGTTGAATGTTTCATGGCATTTCATTATGGCCTGACTTCCAAATACTTCAACGCTTTGTTCAAATAAAGATTTTTTTAAATGGCTCTGTTCGGGTTTTAGAAATCAACTTTATTTATTAGGCAATAAAGTCTCTGGAATAATTGCATAAAATAGATCACACAATAAGAATGTGTTGGAAATTACAGAACAAATTTGAGATGTTTTAGAACAGAATAGAATAGTTGAGTTGGAAGGGACCTACAGTGATCACCCAGCCCAGCTGCAGTAGGTAGTGCATCAGTTTAATGGGAGTTTTCTAGCAAAGATTTCTGAGTGTATGAATTCTGCAGATTTAGAGCTTCTTTCTGTTTCACTCTCAAGGAAGTAAGTTTGAAAAAGTATTTTGTGATGACTTCAGATTTACAGAGTGTGTTTTGGGAGCTGATGAACTGATTAGTCATGGTGAATATATTACTAGCTGGCATCCTTCAACCTACGTAGATGCAGTGGTGCATGTCTGAGATAAACCAGACACACTGGATGTTAGTACTGATCTGTTTTCAGTTGTGCAGTCAGACCTCAGCCCACTTGGCAATACCTTTATCACTGCAGGTATGCAGTAACAATTCAGTAGTGATTCCTTTTTGGTACTGAAAAGGCTTATTGAAGCCTTAATGAAGGGCTGTTTTCATATCCTAGACAAGAACACTGGATTATTACCTCAACTGTACTTTAGAATCATATATTTGCTTTTTTTTATTGTCTACAGTGGCAAGCTGGTTGCTAGACAGTGCTGAAATGCACTTTTGTTCTTCATACATGCATTTTACATACCTGTGCCAGTGGCAGCAGGCTGGACTGCTGCACCTTCTTTTGCTGCAGTGTTGTTTCTCGGGTTTCCAGTGTAACATGCTGTAGTTCTGATGCTTCCAGAGGAGCAGCAGGCATGGTTATTTGGTGAATTTTGAGCTTCAGGGACATTGGTTCCTATGTTCTTCCATCCAGCACCACACTGAAACACTTACATTGTTGTTTTTATTGGAAATGCACAAATTTTCAGTAACAGCATGGTGCTTGGTCAAATTGTTACTCCTTTTCTGTATTTTTTTAGGACATTCATTTTGTTGAAAAATTGTCCCTCTTTGTATAATAAGATGGATTAGTTAATTTTTTTAACTAAAAAATTATTCATCAGAAACTTTTTTTAAACTTGATATTCATCTGGTTTAATTAAGAAAAAATATCTATTTTAAGATTACAGAAGCATTAGAGAAAGTAAAGCAGGAAACAGAAGAGAAAGGAAGCAGTATGACTGATGGTGGTAAGTATGTTTTTGCTTCAGACAACACACTCTTTTTCTTGGTAACAGTTTCATCATATGTACTTCATTAAAGTAAGAATATGAGCAATTACAAGGAACAAAATGATGCAGCAGCATCATATGAGTGTGAAGGGAGGGATTAGAAACAAAGTATAGGGCACAAAACTTTCTAATAGCTTTTCATAGGTAGGATGATCGCCTGCTCAAGGGGTCTTCAGTTCTCTACCAAACCTCGTCAGGTGTGGGGATAAGGCTTTCAGCTGAGCATAACATGTCATTGAAAAACCTGTCTTAATGTTGATGCACGTTTTTATGAAGCTCTTAGATGTCAAGAAGACAGCAAAATTGTCATTGCCTATTTCTGTCTTTAAAGTGTTTTGCATATTAAAAATGATGTATCAGCCAAATCATGCCTTTAGAGTAGAATACCCTTTTGTTCATTCAACTCTTCAGTTTTAAGGAATGAATTACAGCAAACAATGCTTTTGTGTTAGGTGGCTGACAGAGTTGTACTGTTTATGCTTTTTTGGACAGCTCCTCTAGTGAAGATTAAACAGGCCTTAACAAAATTGAGGCAAGAAACCATTCAGATGGACATACAGATTGGTGTGATGGAACACACATTGCTCCAGTCAAAGCTGAAAGAGAAATCCAATATGACTAGAGATATGCATGCAACAGTGATTCCAGAAGCCACAGTAGGTGCCTATTAAAATTGGTTGGACCTGACTTGGTTTGCCCAAAATGCAGTTTTCTACCATTTGCTTTTTTGTGAGTTCAGAGGTTACATTTTTGTTGGGGGGAGGAGGAGGTTGTTTTTCCTGTTCCTTTTTAAGAAGATGCTTGTTAAAAGATGCAGTTTTTTAAGAAGTAATGTGCACACTTTAGACTCAAGAGGGAGCCATGTTTAGTTTTGTGCTGTAAAAATTTACTGCATATCTCTTTCAAATATACTAATAAATTCTTGTTAGTGAAGATGTCTCTATTTCTTTGGAGACTGTAATGTAGTGTGAAAGTCTATAGAATGATGCTGACAGCCTGTAATCTTGACACTTTGCAGTGCTAAAAGGAAATTGCTTGCAAAAGACTTGAAAGGAAGGTAAAATGTCTGTTATTGCCACTTACATACATTTAGTATAAAGTATTTAATTGATGATATTGATATAATACAGCATTAGCCTTTCTAACAGGCTGGGTCAAAACTGATACCAGCTTCAAGACTCCTCTAACAGCAGCAATGGTATCAAAATCTGTTTAAGACCAAAGAAGGTGAAAAGTATTGTTTGTAAATTACTCTTGGCTTTCTAATTTTTTCCACATGCCATCACTGTTTCAGAGTCACTTTATTGCATTGGGTCAAATGCTGCTTTCATTTATAGTATTTAATAGAGCTCTGTAGACATATTTTGGATTATTCTTGTTTTCTGTTCTTGTGTCAGAACACCCACTTTTGATTTCTGTGAGGGAAAAATGTTGCCAAATCTAGTTGAGTAATAGAGAATGAGAAGAAAAATGTAGGAGGAAGGGGTTGGAAATGTAATGGCAGCAGGGAGCTTGCTTTGTCTTAGTAAATGTGTAGGTAGGGAGTGATTCTAGATGTTAGTGGTAATGCAGGAGTATGGAACAAAGAAATAACCTTACTAGAGTACTAGTACATCCTTTTGGTTCTGGTTGTTCATAAGCCATAAATGATATTGGTACAATTCCAGTGGCATTAAAATCCTCACCTAACTCCTGTAGGCTATTCCATTCATATGACAATTAACTTCTCTCACTTAAAGGTGAGCAGTATTTTGCAGAATCAGTGGATCAGTTCTGTGTCTGAAAGTCAAGATACTTGACACAGTCAATACTATGAGCCTGTGTAAGTTTGTTGTACTTCAGTATTTCATTTGCCAAAAAGAAAAAGCCCTAAACCCATTGGATTTTAATAAGTGAAAAGCTATCTGTAAATGTCAACTATTACAATTTACCTGTGCAAGCAACTGCTGAAAACCTCTATGAATCATGCTGGAAATCAGTTTCCAACTCCTTTTGCTGCCTACCTATATCCTCCCACATTCAGCTGAAATTAGAAAAGTTATTATTCATGTTCCCTTTGTTAGGTGCTGTTTCTACTGCATATTTACTTTAACAGTGGCTTTACTTCAGCTTAAGATAAAGCAACTCCCTTTTGCATTGCCTGCAAAGCAGCTCACTGATGCTTTTGGATTGCAATGTTGTCTTGCATAAATGCTATTTATGTAAATGCTTTCCTCAAAAAACCCCTCCTTCATGCTAATATAACAAACATGATTAATCAAAAACCTTCCCTTATGAACTGAGACTCTTATTCTATTAGAAGTGAATCTCTTAAGACAAGCATGGCCAAAAACCCTCTAATGTGACAAAAATCTCTGGAAGAAAAGCCTCCTTTGTGCCAAAGTAATTCTAAATCAGGGTGCTAATTATCTGGAATTGGTCTACATTATTTTTAATGGTACTGTCTGAAACTGCCTTCATTTAAGTAGAACACTTCTATTGTTATGTCAGGAATGATACAAGGCCTTTAATTGTCATCTGGCAAAGAGTGGCATTTGCCCCTCGAGACAGTAAAAGCACTCGACCCTGCTTTGAAAGCAGCCCTACTGATCCGGGAAGGGGCCACAGCACCTTCCTTAAAAGCAGAGGAGAGCAGTGAGGCCTGTCACAAGCAGCCTGAAAGGCCTTTCTAGAAAAGCAAAGATCTGTGTAATTATTCTGCTGGTGAATCAGTACAGGAAGCAGAAGCTGCATTAAAATTAAATCACTTGGTTCACATGACTTCCTGCACTGCTCATTATCTAATGCAGTGTCTGAACAGAAGACCAGCAAAACAAAGATGTCCCTAAGTTAGTAGGATGCACGTAAAGCTGTTCTATAAAAGGGTATCTCTTCTTCTGGAGAGAAAGAGAAAGGAAAGAATTATTCACAAGTTAACTTTTGTATCTGGCTGTCCTCTTCCAAAGTCTCTTGACATTTTCAGTTCTCTGGAACATCTGCATGGAGCCAAGGTGTCACTGTCACATGTTACCTAAAAGCCAAGTAGAAGCTGGCTGTAAACAGACTCAGAAATCATGCAGAGGGAGAAAGGAGATTCACTTTGCTCACTTTGGTTAGAGAAGCAATGGGTTTTGTCCTTGCCATGAGGACTGCAATAGTTCAGTCTTGTATGTGGCCCCGGGAAGAGCTGACACTTGGCTTTTGGAAATATGTTGTTGAGGAAGGCTCATCAGTAGCCAGCTCACTCTCTTGCATGTACTCCTTAAAGTTCCAGGAAAGGAACACTTGCACCATATTACTTTGTAGGGTTTCTTGAGGTCTGAAATACCTTTGAACCTCATAACATGACCCAATGTCTTATTTCCCTGTCTTCATATAGGCTAGGATGTAAGTGCCCTGCTGGGAACTGGAAGTAGCCTCAGTGCTAGGTACTCTATTAGAGGTGCTGTTTACGGGCCGTTTAGGGTATCTGAGAGTGATAACATGCATTACCTTCCTACATTAATAAATATCATACCCTACTCCACATTCTCTTCTAATGTCGTCAGGTGCTATGAATTGCTGTGCTGATAAAAAGGGCAAAGGGCTGGGGTTTTTACCTTTTAATCTATTTCTCTCACAGAGAACCTTCTATAGAGTTGTGAGTTGGTGACTTTACACTGAAATCACAAGAGTTTAGAAGTGGCTTTCAGTCATATGCTGAGAAATGCATTGCTTCAGCACTGAGACAAGTTAATCATTTGAACTTGCATTGCTGAGTGCTGTGCAGGACACTGAATGAGTTCACATGAATGTGAGAAGCCACTGTTATAACTCCCAGATTTGTCTAAATATTCTCACTCCTGTCTGCTGGTGGCATTAAAGGCCTTCCCCTCTTCACCCACCCAAAAGAGACAAACTTCAGGGGAAATTTTTGCTTGATAGTGAAAACAAATGTCCACCTGCTATTAAACTTTGCCACTTTTTTAGAAGTACAGCTCTACTGTGCATTATGACATATAAAAAAAATCACTGTATTGCTAATTGTAAGTTACAGTAAGAGCAATTAAGTCATCTGTGCATGACCTATAAAAAAAACCTAGGCATAAATGAAGAGCCTGTTTGTGAACATTTCCAGCTTCTGTGCTCTTTGAATTTTGCATCCAAATTTTGCAGCCTGGGCTTCTCTCCAAGTTTGACAAATGTTAATTAAAAAAAGAAGGAGTTGGTTGATGCTGTGCTGCCACGCTGGCCGTGTGCCCGTGCGGGGCTGTCAATGCTGCAGTGTGCCCCGACGAGGCAGCTGCACGTGCATGCGCACAGCTCTCTCCCGGGGTGGGCACCAGCAGCAGAACGACCTGCCTGTGAAAGCCCTGGCCTACTTCCTGCAGCCTTACTGCTTCCCATTGCCTGTGGATGGATTCCTGTTTTATGAAATGGTTGGGTGATACCTGGCAAAGGCGTGAAATAGCGCTCAGGAAAAGTTAATCAGTACTGGTGGTGTCAAAGTAGACAGAGGATAATGAGCACTGGATTTTCTGCATGAATAATACTCATAGGGAGGGACTTTCCATTGAAGGCTTGGAGATAGCAAAGGTTATTTTCATCTGCCATTTCCTCCTTTCATTGTATTTTTTTTTCAGCAAATGCCATTACCAGGGCTTTCTCATGTGTTAGCTAATGCTTAGCTATTGCTCCAGGGCTTGGTGTTGCTGGAAATGTCTGTCTCAGCCTCCTAGTAACAGCCCTACCCTTTTGCAACTATTCCCACACAACACGGAAATGAGCAGGGTTGAGAGCTTTTAACTGAGAGTGAGTAACAATTTGAATAATGCTAGTCTTTCACTTACTGCCTTTTTTACCCCTGGTCTTAGTAATTAGGAGTGGCTCTATCTTAGTATTCCATCCCAGAAGTAGCTGAGATGCTCACATGCCCCAATTACCTGTTGTAAAAATCACCAGAGGTGAATAGTTTAAGGTCAGAAGGACAGAATAATTATTTCTAATAATATTCCTCTTGATAATGCATTAATTGCAATTGTTCATTCAAAAATATTGTCCTGTTTCCATGATTTTTAAAGGATGACAATACTTCAAACAACACCTTAGTGTTATTTTATAGTAACACAAAGAATTAAACTGTAGGCATCTCCTGTACAGAAAGTTTCCCATCCCTCCTCTAGTTTTAGGGCAGAGGTTTCTCATTGTATCTTGGTAGGAGGCTTTTGTAAGGTTTTAGAGAGTTCTCCTTATCCTTCTTCAGCATGGTTTGTTCATGAGCATTTTACCTCCTTTCAAAGAATCCATTTGGCAAAGAATACATGCCAGTAGTCAGACCTAAGGGGATAGACTGTTTGTGAAATTTTCTTGAAAACTAGTGCCAAAAAATGGTGCAGAAGGTTTCAAAAGGTTTGACAGTGTCTGTTGAACATTGTTTCCTTTGTTACAGGAGGTGCACAAGTTCTTGGTATGATGGCAGGAAGGATTTCTGCTGAGTTTATCAAATGCTGTCTAACAACAGTAAAAACAATGAAAACTCTGTGATCTTAAAAGTGTCACTCATTAATTTTGTACTAATTTGTCTAGCAGCCGTTTCATTACAGGCTTCTGTAGAGTGCCTGTAAGCTCAAGTAAAACATTCTTGAAGATTTTCATCATGTTCAGCTATATAATACTGACAATGAAGAACAAAACATACTGTTCTGAGAAGACCTTTCCTGGGACAGAAGAATGTACTCTAGGTGTGGCAGGTTTGGAGGTTTTTTTCTATAAGTAGTCCAGTATACTGACTTTTCTGTTTGAATAAGAACATACCTGTTAGTATGTTCAGGTTTGTGAGAACTCATCAATAAAAGGAGTTACAGGTTACTGTGTTAGAGAAGATAAACAACTGAAAGTCAGTTTAGTTTTCTCTCAGTTGTGAACAGAATTGATACACAGGTAACAAATTCATATGGATGGAATGAAAGAGCTTCCTTTTAAAAGCTCTTCCATACTATCTTGCCTTAAATGTAGAAAACATGCCTTCACTTAGTTCTATTGTATTTGTTACTTCTCTACTAGATCTTCATCCCTCTGAAGTGCACAGTGTACTCCTCTGTGGTGATGTTTCCCTCCAAATCATTGGCAGTTTGATAACCTGAATGCAACGGATGTGGTCAGACCATGTGAGCATCTGCTGAGCTGAGTGGATCTGACTTTGTGTGTCTGTCGAGTGCCACCTGTGACCAGGCACTGCCAACACCCATCCAGTGGGGGTGTTGGGAGATGAAAAGCAGGAAGCTGGTCCCACTTCCTGTCAGAGAAACCTCAGCTTCTGCAGTGCTTAAGGAAACCTTGTAAGAGACTGTAGAAGGCTGGGCAGACTGAATTTGCTAGTACAGCTACGTACAGAGGGAAGGTGATCACCATGATGCTTGTCACCGTTCTGCTAAAAGCAGCTAATCAAAACTCAGCATCCCACTGATTGCTCTAATCAGGGGGAAGAGAAAGTGGTGAAGAAGCCAGGTGGTAACTTTTGTGCCTAGAATGAATCAAACAAACAGCAGAATATAGAACACAGAATCTGCTCACAAATTCAAGTATTTTTCTTGAATTGATCTCTTGACTAGTTTCTGGGGTCAGGCTAAACATTCTGAGTAAGGATTGGCTTTCCTACCTCACCTGTGTTTTTTCAGGTCTTCACCACCTCTCTCTTCTCTATATGCAATAACCTTTATGCATGAAGGCTCAGAATTTTGGATGGATCCCTTATTTCTGTCTGGAGGACAGACATTTTTATGTTGCACCTTTCAAAACCATATGCTTCTGCAAAAAACTTCCTTTTTATCTGCACCAGAAAGAGTTGTGTTGATACCCAGAGTTTCAAAGCAGTTTAATTGGACCTTTACCAGCATAAGGTTTGGCTAGAAGGAGGGAATGTTTCATTTGTGAAAAAAAGTTGCTCTGTCCATTGGTGGAAGAAAAGAAGAAAGGGAAGAAGACATCACCAGACAACGTATCTTCTAGAAAATTGTAATATTCCCTGGAGAACCCAGATTTTTATCCTGTGCCTACATATTATGGGGTGTCCCTGAACATCTGAAATCACCATTCCTGATTTTAGCAGAGTGACCCCAACATAAAGTTTCAAATGTATAGCAGTGAGCAAGACCCATGGCATACAGAAAGATCTTTCAGTTACTGCCCAACAGTAACTAAGCCTGCATTTGAGATGAAACACATCATTTATTTTTTAGTGACTTGGAATACAAAATACCAGTTTATCTGTGTGAGGGACCTTCTGATAAGCAGCAGATAAAGCTTCACTGTGATGCAGAAAATGCAGTAATGGTAATGGGTTATGAAGTCGTTTTATGACATTCCATCCTATATTTCATCTTAAAAAATGCTGATAGCTCCTTTTCACTGTCTTAAGTGTGCCAGCTCCATTATACAGATCCCAATCTTTAAACCATGCTTTGGCAAATGTATCCTTTGTGGCACTTGTGTGATCAATTATGCTTTACTCAGTGCCATGATTGTTTACAGCACACCACAGTCTTCCACTAAGTGAAGACACATTTATTGCAGACAATGGTGCCAGTGCTGATCTGTTCTTATTGGCCATTTCAAAACAAAAGCCAGACAAAAGGGCATCTGTTTTCAGTGGCTGGTCAGGTTAGTACTGGAAGTCTCTTCTTGGTGCTTTTCACCCTATGTTGGAATACAGCTGCCAGCGCTCAGGGGCCCCTTTCACTGAGGACCACCTCCCTAGAAGAGCTGTAGTGGACTCCGGCTAATTCTAGCACTGACCTGCCTTTCACAAGCTGCTCAGGCAAATCTTCACACTGAGTCATTAGAGCCCTACAAATGGTTTATACAGTTAAAACGTCCAAGAGTGTCAAAATGAGTCATATTTTTCAAGTGACAATTGCTATTTTGAGTAACTGTTTTGCATTACACTTAGCAGGACATGCAGGCAACAACAGTGTTTAAGCTTTCCTGCCGCTTGTGGTTCCTAGCACGTGACCAGCCAGGGCAGCTATATCACTGAGCCCCACCTTGCTCTTACCCAGAAATCATATTCCCAGGCATACATTTCACCCTATCAGGAGGGAGTGACGCTGGGTTTCTACAAAAAGTTATTTCAGGCAAAGAATGGCATTGCCTTCAGTGGCCAGCCTGACTTGAAGACCGTACACTCTCTGCCTTGGAGAGAGCTGAAAATGGAACTGAGACCCTACAAGTATCTGCAATGGTACCAGTGTGCAGCGGGAAGAAAGGCAAGGTTAAGGACATAGTAGTTATGATCATTCCCCTGGAAGACAAAAGCTGGTGAACACAAACAGTCGGACGTGCCCATGCAGAGAAAGAAACAACTCTGGAAAAGAAATGGTAAGGCTGCTGGGAAAAGTCATCACTGGGTGGAGGAGCATGTTTCTGTGATGCAGAGGGGCAGAAGGGATTTCTGCATTTGCAGAGAAAGCCAGCAAGGAAGCAAAAAAGCACTGGAATGAGCATATTTGCTATGAGACTGAAAAGTGAGAGGAAAGCACACAACAGGAAAAAGGTGCAGCTCGTTGAAAGAAAGAGGTTAAAAAGAGGCACTGGAGATGGGGAGGACAAACTGTTAAGAAATTGAAGTTCTCTCCAGCCTTAACATAAGCTAACACAAGTCACGGAACATTCCCACCAGCCTCTGCACACACACAAACACTCCAAGCAAACAAACCTGTTTACCACAGCTACCTTGGGTGTCCAAAAGCCACAAGAAATGAAATAAGGAGAGGAGAAAAAACAGGGGGGAGTTAAAAGGTTAGGTGAGGACAGGAGTCTAAGCCACTTCAGAAACAGATACACAAGCAAAGGAAATTCTAAACGGAAGAAGAGGAAGGGGGGAGGAGTAGGAAGGCAGAGACCAGTGAGCTGAGTATGCAGGAATAGTGCTGGTTTCCACATAAACCTCCTTTGTTAGCAGCTCTTCCAGTTCTGGTCTCTGAATAGCTGGAGCAGTTCCCAGTGTTCTGCAGGGAGATACTGCATTATTTGCTGCAGCCACAATGAAACAGTTAAGCGCAGTGTAAACTCTTGCAGTAGTACAAGCAAGGCCCTGCTTGTAACAGTTACCAGCCTTGTTTGGTTACAGCCTTGAGGAGAAGGGGGAAAATTTCGTGAAGTAACCCCTTCCAGGGCACTGTTTTCCCTCTTGCTTTGTTTTTCTTTCTCTTTGGAGATGAGCTACATTTAACTGCTGCTAATTGGTTGATAACAGGATTTAATTATTTAATGTTGCCTGTTTGGTATAATTTTCACAAGTAATGGGAAAATTCCAAACCAAACTAAAGCTGTTTTACTTTTTTTTTCAGTTGACTAATAGTACCTCCAGTGGACTTCCTGTTGAACACTTCCCTTTTTTTCCTGTTTGCAAGTTCAAATTTCGTGTCAAAGGGCAGAACCCACAATTATCACTTCAGGCAGGTTTAAAGAAAGTTATAGTGAAATAAAACTTAGTTGAAAAAAGCGTCCGTTGGAGACCTGCTCCTTGAAGAGAGCCATAAGCTAAATTTAAAGTTGCCTCATATAACTCAGAAAATTATTTTCATCCTTGTTTCTTCTTTGCCCCTACTCCAAACTGAAGACTTGTTGGTTGAAAATACTCATGTGTAACCAGATTCAGGTGGAAAAATGTCCACATGAGGAGGCCAAAATGCAGTACAAACCAATAGCAGAGTTCCACTAGGGTTCAGCTGGAGTGCTGCCTGTGTCCCTGGCATCCTGCCCCAGAGCCACAGACCAACCATATGTCTGTGTGCCCTGGGCCTGGGCCAGTCTGCTTGGGAAGACTCCTATCTCCTCAGAGACCCCCCAGGCTGGAGATGGCAGTGTCTCGTGTACTGCCTACACTGGCTCTGCAAGCCTCGGCAGCCCCAGCTCCAAGAGCCACTCAGCTGTACAGGCAGGCATTGGGATGAAGCCTGTCCCGAGATGGAGCACTCTGCCAGACAGTTACAGTGGGAAAAAGCAAACATATGGCCCTGGGACTCCAGCTTTCCTTCTGGGATAAGCTGAGCTAATGAGAAGCTGCTGTGGCTTGTTCAGGTGCCCGTGTTGTTTCCTCATCTGCACATTTCTATAACTTCCCTGCACGAGTTGCCAATGCACAGCAGTGTGATGAGCAGGAAAAGCTCACAGATCAGGCTGAAAACTAATCTGGTAGGAGCCCCCTGTGCCCACCCACCCCATGCAGCTGGCTCAGCAGCCCCTTGGGAAGACACGGAATGGGAAACAAAGGAAAGGAAAGCAATGGGGAATTTTCTGTTGGCAATGCACAACCAGCTTGCACTGGTGGCCTGGCTGTCACCTGCAGTGCCAGTCTGTGATTCTCCATTAGCCATTATTGGGTCCTACCACTACTGAAGAGTTCCACCATGCAGGCAGGCAAATAGTACATAAAAACTAAAGCTAAAATACTCTGCTAATTATTCCAGTACTTCGTTCTTCTTACGTTTGAATTTATTCTTGAGAGGTTCTGTCAAAGAAACTATTAAATGATCCTACCTCTACCTCTTAAAAGCTTTTCGTTTCAAGACAGAATGGATTCCTTTCTGGCCACTTCCCCCTGGAGTCTCATGGATATAATTTTGAAAGACCTTCATGGCTAAATTAAATATTGCGGAAAAGAATGGCAGAATTCCAGCCACTTTATCTCGTACTATTATAACAATAATGCCAGTCACTTTATGTCATACTATTACAATAATAAAGGTCTTGTATAATGTTATTACCCTTTTATACTCATTTTGGCCTTTTCCTTGTTGTCTTGAAGCATCGCCTTTGTCATTCATTGATTTTATTCTTAATAATAGCATTGCACTGAAGCACAGGATAGGCTGAGGCTCGTGCACATAACCACACAAGAAGTCAGAGCAGTCACATTCACCCACAGTGCTTTTCCAGGTAATATCTGTTGTCTTCAGTGCAAGTCTCCATTGTGGGCTCTAATACATGCAGAAAACAGGAGCTCAAGGAGTCTGAGCTAAAATAGACTGGAAGCTGAGGACCCATGGAAGTAAGAATTATGTTTGCCCTTGTCCCCAGGCACCCACATCTGGGCACTGTCATTACAGGACACGGGGCCAAAGTGCTCTTAGGGCTGACCCAGCACAGCCAGTTCATATATTCTACAGCACCTGAATTTGGCTCCAGGAAGTGCTAAAAATTAAACTCCATATCTCACGGAGTTATTACCATTGACTGAAACTTTGTGGTTAGCAAACTACACATCATCACAAATCATGTTGCTCACTCACTGGGGAAACATTCCTCAGTCAGTTCTGTTTCCCTGTTCAAACAGCTTCATGTGGTACTCATAATGCTCTATAGACATGGCATTACATGCACATAGAAAGTCTCTAAAAAAATTAAACACTTGCTAGTCTTGTGGAGACATTGTGCTGAAAGTGGTGTATCCATCAAAAGAAAACCAATTCCATTTCATGCAAGCTTATCAAAAAAAACATACACAATATGCAACCATTTCACAGCTGCCAAAAGAGATCAGTCTAATTTCTTTTTTTAGCTAGAAGGGGAAATTTAACCAGGCAAAGCTGTTGGAAGCCAAGAAGACTATTAAAAAAAAAAAGAAGAAAGCAGAAACCATCCACAATTTCATCCAAAGGCAGAAGAATTTGTCAGTGAAATCAAGCACTTGGCCAAGTGACATAGTTGTGACATTAATGGGGCTGCACGTGAGGCATGTCAATTAGTGAATTTGTTGGTAGACTGTCTAATCCTGAGAACTAAACCTGGAGAAAACATTCTGTGCAGTTCTGTTTCTGGTATTTCTCTGTCTTTATCTCTTCCATCTTCCTTCCCCTCTACCCCCTTCTTGTCCCTCTCCCATACAACAACTGGTTGCATGCTAACAATATTTTTCTTTGTGTCTCTGCAAATACCATTAGATCCAAGCATGTCTCATGGAATTTGAGGCTATCATCTGTTCACATGTACTGGGTAGTCAGCAACTTCCACAAGACAACCATTCTCCTCACCCAGCTTTCATTTCCTTAAAAACATCTCAGGAATGCTTATGAATTGTTTAAGTGTTTTAAATTAGCACCGAGAGAAGCCCTCCCACTTGCCTCCCCAATTGTAGGCAACCTGAATTTGGGTGCATTAAGAATAAAATCCGTGAATGCCAATCTGCATGCCATTAGAAACCATTCAGGCCAAAGAGAGCCCAGATGTTAAAATAATTTGCGGAAAATTACTGCTGAAAAAAAGAGACTGTGTGTAGGGTGGCTGGATTATCGTGCCCAGTTGGAGACTGAGAGCTGCTGAACCAAGATAGAGGGAGGACAAAGCTGACAGTGCTGGGGTTGTCCAGCCTGGAGAAAAGAAGGCTCCAGGGAGCCCCTAGAGCAGCCTCCCAGTACCTAAAGGGACCTGCAAGAGAGCTGGAGAGGGACTTTTGATAAGGACAGGTAGTGATAGGACAAGGGGGAATGGCTTTAAAGGGAAAGAGAGATTCACATGAGATGTTAGGAAGAAATTACTAATGGTAAGGGTGTTGAGACACTGGAACAGGCTGCCCAGAGAAACTGTGGATGTCCCATCACTGGAAGTGTTGAAGGCCAGGTTGGATGGGGTTTTGAGCAATGTGGTGTGGTGGAAGCTGTCCCTGCACGTGGCAGGGGTGTGGTGGGAATTGGAACTAGATGATCTTTAAGGTCCCTTCCAACCCAAACCATTCTATGAGCCTAAGGGCTGCACAGTCTTTGCCTGGGCTCCGCTATGAAGCTGAGTGAAAAGAGCATGGACTCCTCCTGGGGATGGCATGTGAGCTGTCCCATGAAAGATGGTTCCAGGGATATACCTAGGAATCAAAACTTCTCTGTTTTCTGGGAGAGGGCAGTTAATGACTTACTCCAGGAATAAGTGATCCACGTCCAGCGGTGGATCCCCATGCAAGTAGCTCTTATAGACGCTATGGGAATATGGTTACATTTTTCTGTGTTTGTGGTGCAGTCACTCTTCAGGCCCTTGTGGCTTTCAGTCAATTATCCTCTTGGGACCTCAGTTACTGCCTCTGAACAGGCTGATATGTCCCCATCTACGTCCTCCTCAGATGGAAGCACTGATACTGTAATTACTACAGTACCATCGTGCTGCAAACAGACTGCCTGTGCGTGGTTACCGACCACAGGTATAATCCATGGGCATAACAGTCTTTTCTTTGTATTTTCACAGCCTGGCTCTTCAAAGGAAGACCTTTTGTTTTTATCCAGGGTGATAAATGTGTTTTAGCTTTATTTTCTTAGAGGGAAGCTTATGTGATTGTACTGTCTGTCATCTGTCTACACCGATAAGTTTTTAACTGCCACAGTCAATTATAATTATTTCTGAAGAAAAAAACTGCCAGAGGCAGACATCTCCATGATAATTATATTTCTATGGATTTTGTGAAAGACAGCAGCAGACTGGGTTAGGGCTAAGGAGGAGGAGGAAGAGGACAAAGTACAAGACTGCACCATGTCAAAAAAGTCTGGGAGGCCTTGGCTGATCCTCAGCCCATCCTGGCTGAAGGCAGCCAGCCAGGCAGTCTGCAGTGCTGGAAAGTCAGTGGTCAACAGACATTTCCCCAGACATCTCCCAAAACGTGCCGTTCTTGCTCATGGGTGTGATTTCATAGGTGACATCAATGTGGCTGTGGCTGCTGTGGTGCAGAGGGGGAGCAGGCACAGCCCTTCTTTCTGCTGGCTGTGATGCAGGGGTCTTGCAGTGTTGATGCAGGCAGTGGCACTGTGTTGCCCTGGGCCTGCACTTGCAGGCTGCAGAACGTGGGTGGTGGCTGGGCTGGGCTGGGCTGGTAGGTGCCCCCAGGCAGCACGGATGGGCAAAGTGCAAGGCAGGGTCAGCATGTGCTCCATGCTGCGACTAATTGAACATAATGGGTGCACTGCTAACAAAGACTCGTGGTGTGGGGGACAGTGTGTTCTCTGTGCTCACAGACCTGCCAGCCACTAATGAAGGCTGCTAAAGCCAGCTTTGTAAATGCATTTAGGTTACTGAGCCAGATATTTGAAGACAGGTAGAACCTAATTCTCTCTGACATCAAAGGGACTCTGACTTGCACTGCATGGGAAGTCATGTCTTTAAACAGCTTTAAAGCTATGAACATTTCTCCTTAAATATTTTAGAAGAATTGACCCTCTCTCTGAATGAATCTTGCCTGAAATGAGAGGTTTCTAGAACCCTTGAGAACCGAGTAACTTAACTGAACCATTCCCTGGAATGATACATACTGCTTCACCATTACAGGACATTCTTGGAAGGAGCAAAATGCCTAAGGTGAAAGCAGATCACCATCTTCACTGCCTAGCTGCCATGACATGTAATTCCTTTTGGCTTGTCAATAACCTGGTCCAGTTCTCCAGGTCTCATGTAAGTGGAAGGCAGCTGCAGGTAACCCCTAGGTTGCTCTACCCAGCTGTCTCAGCTGTGGCCTGCAGCAGGGGTTCAGTGACCTGGAACACAAATCTGTGCTCGGAAGCCCTCATGGCAGGAGAGTTTCACAGGCTGGAGTTTTACCCCCCACTAAGTCACTAATGTTACTAAGTTGCCTGATGGATGCCAGCAGCTACAGCCGCAGGTGGAGAAAGGAAACGCAAAAAAAATGCATTAAAATACACAAGAGTAGAAAGAAAGTAAGTGAAGAAGGGGAGGGTGGGGGCATGAAAGAAGCACTGTTTCCCTAAAATAGATTGTTTTGAAATGGAGTACAAATGAATGCATTTTAGCCCTACCAAACAGCTGTGAAAGGTTAACATTTCTTCACAGTATTGCTTTATTTTTGCCTAGGTCTTCAGCAACTATTACTCAAAGTTAATTCAGGCTTTGGCCCTTGGGACACTTATTTAATGTGCTAGTGCTTAGAAGTCCATTAATATTTATAAATGTCACTTGAATTCCATTTTTATTTTCTTACCCAGGCAGGAGCACTCATAAAAAGAAAATATTGTTGCTTTTCTTTTCCTTATTTTAAAATTTTTCCTCTGTGTTTTTGTTGGTTTGGTTTTTGGCTTTTAGAACTGTAGTACATTCAGGGTTGAGCCTGTTCTAAAAATGTCATATTCTGTAGAGCTGTGATATATAGTTTTGCTAGCCTGCCTATGCCCCCAAGTAGGGCCTGAGAGCTGGATGTTAGGCCTGGAAAAATGGAGATGGTGTCTATTCTCAGTTCTGCCACTGGCTAATTATGCAACCTTAGTCAGTTCATTTAACCTCGGCATGCTTAGGTTTCCAGTTCAGAAGCAAAAGGGATAAAAGGCTCCTCTGTGAATCCTTTGTGGTGCCTGAGGGAGAACAAGGTATTACCCATCACGTTGCTGCCCTGTGAGCTCTGGGTGTGGGTGGTTTCTCTGTTAGGATAAGGTACTTTTGGTGAGTGAGTCCAGGAACCCACAGGGAGGCCTGGCCACTGCATTTCTTGCCAAGGGAGACAGCCCTCACAGTCGATTTCACAGACACCCTTTGCTTTAGGCACTCAGGCTTTTATGTCACTCTTCAGCAGTTTCCTGCCAGCCACAGCAGTCGCTGCCTCCTGTACATTGGCTTTTGTATGTGATTCATGCCTGTCACAGCTTCACTTGCTGACCCCAGAGAGTGATCAATGGCACTCCAAAGAGCTGTAAACCAGTATAAAATGGCAGATCAGTGCCCAGTAGTGGTAATAAAATAAGTAGCCTGATTTAAAGACCAGAAGTGTGCCTTGGAAGTCATAAATGAGAGACTGCAGCAGTTTTCAATATATATGACCTCTCACTTTTGGAGCACTTGGATTTAAAACACAAGTCAGTGTTGGAGATGTGCTTTTCACAGCTGCTGAGATGCGTTTCTCTATGAGCTTCTACAGCATGCACGGGTGAAGAGAGACACTGCTGGGCAAAACAAGAGTGTTGTTAGAAAGGAGTTAAAAGCATGCAGCTTTTGTATTACAGCAGGGTTTTCCCTGCGTTCCTGGTTCAGAATGGAAAGCAGAGCTGCCCAGCCTTTGTTTCAGTGGGCATCTGAACTGCCTTGTGCTGCACAGTCCTGTTGCCCAAAACCATCAGCAAACGGAGGCATTGCAGACATTTCTCAGCAGCAGAAGGCAGGGCATTACAAGACAGAGTATTTCAGGTGCACACCTAGCTGGATGGCACATCAGCCTCCAACACAATAATGGAAACTGCATGCAGAGAGTTATCTTGGAGGGATTTATGGGACCCGGCTCGGTAGTACAGGAGGCAGCAGCACCTGAGAGAGCAGCGCTCTCCCACGCGAGGCTCCTGGCCGTACGAAATTTCCCATGCGCGCTATTTTGCTTCTAGGCCAGCGTGGGTGTGCTACGTGTTACCTTAGCAACAGGGACAAGTGCGTGCTGCAGCTGTAGCCTTCTCCTCTTTGCAGCAGCAGAGCATCCCCCGTTTTCTTACAGAAAATGCTGCGCAGCACCCCACAAAGGGGACCCCAGCGCCTGTGGCTATCAACGTGCTGGCAGGCAGGGCACAGAGAGATATGAGCTACGGCTGACGCAGACATGTCTTCCCTGCTACCCTCTGCTCCAGCTCGTCTCTTCTGGTCTCCAGAGAACATCATCTGAGTCAGTCTGGCAGGAGCAGGATCAGCAGCTTTGTGCCAGCCCCCTCCATCACTCCTGCAGTCAGATGGCTCCCACAGCTCAAGGCTTTTTACTAAGCTTGAATGCCAGAGGATGTCTGAGTGCTTTATGAATATCTGGAGGAAACAAACGTGGCAGTCAAGGCATCAGTACCCATTAATCACTTAGAGAGGGCTGGGGGAGAATTTAAGAGAATAGCGACTCAGGAAGCAGGGGAGTGTATGTGGGGTAGAACCACCCAAGCAACATAAATGTTGCAAAACCCCATAAATGCACTAAACCCTCAAGAGACATGAAACCTATGGAAATTGTTTCTCACAGAATTTTGATTCTGCCCTGTTTTTTGTCCTCTGTTGAGCCTTGGGACTTGTAACAACATTATAAATACATACATGTCTATAAACATACATAAATGTGTGTTCCCCAAATACATATAACAGTCCTTTTTTTAATAATTCACCAACGCATATATTTGAGAACAACGTATGCATAGATTCAAAGTTTTAAGACAATTCTACATTAGAAGTTCTAAAGAGCGTTATTCCTGGAAAAAAAAANAAAAAAAAAAAAAAATCAAGAGGTTTCGAAATCAACGGAGCGGTGGAGGAGTTACTCTGACAACGCTTCCCCTTTTATTGGAGCCGGCACCTTCCTCCCCTGGCAGCCATTTTATCCGGCCCCGAACGCGACCCTCTCCGCTATGCGTGCGGGGAAACGCGAGCCACAACACCGCGACCCCGAAGCTCGGGCGGGCATGGGACATATATCCTGCTATTTACTTTAAAAAGAGCCAAAACATCATTAAAACCGAGCCATATCGCAGCGCACCCCGCGGGCCGCTGCGGTGCCCGGGGGGGAGCGGGGCATCCGTGAAGGCGGGCCCGCCCCGCGCACCGCCCCCGCGCCAGGGGCCTCAGCCAATCAGCGACGGGAGCACCCCCTCCTCCTCCGCCGCCCGCCCGCTGCGGCGCCGCTTGAGC
Source organism: Rhipidura dahli (assembly GCA_013399225.1). Taxonomy (NCBI): domain Eukaryota; kingdom Metazoa; phylum Chordata; class Aves; order Passeriformes; family Rhipiduridae; genus Rhipidura; species Rhipidura dahli. Next base: position 1,205,075 of record VXAC01002721.1, on the reverse strand, counting down.
CATCGTTGCGCCCGGCGCCGCCGTCGCCGCTCCGCCATGTGGCTGCTGGCCGTCTCCGTGCTGCTCGGCGCCTTGCGCGCAGGTGAGTGCTCGCTGCAGCCCTGCTTCCGCCTTCCTGCCTTCTCTCCCCTTCCCTTGTCGTCCCGACTCTTTCGGCTACGGCTGCAGCGATCGCCCCGAGGCGCCTTCTGTGCGCTCCCGTCTTTAGCGTGTCCCGGGGCGGGCTCCCCGGCGGCGTCTCCGGCGGGGCCCCCGGCGTGCGAGGCGGGTGCGAGGAAGGAGCTGAGCCGCCCCCCTGAGCCGAGGGAAGGGGCGGGTGGCGGTGGCGGCGGATGGGGGCCGGTCCCGGGGCCAGCGGGGCAGAGCGGCCGCCGCCCGTCCTGCCGCCGCTCGGCGCGGGGACTCGCGGCGCCCCTGCCCGGAACTCCCGGCTGTTCCTCCTGGCAGCAGGCACGTGTGGGACTGCGGGTGCGTAGTGTTAGACCGCTGTCATGGGGGAATGAGCGNCCCAGCCTTTGTTTCAGTGGGCATCTGAACTGCCTTGTGCTGCACAGTCCTGTTGCCCAAAACCATCAGCAAACGGAGGCATTGCAGACATTTCTCAGCAGCAGAAGGCAGGGCATTACAAGACAGAGTATTTCAGGTGCACACCTAGCTGGATGGCACATCAGCCTCCAACACAATAATGGAAACTGCATGCAGAGAGTTATCTTGGAGGGATTTATGGGACCCGGCTCGGTAGTACAGGAGGCAGCAGCACCTGAGAGAGCAGCGCTCTCCCACGCGAGGCTCCTGGCCGTACGAAATTTCCCATGCGCGCTATTTTGCTTCTAGGCCAGCGTGGGTGTGCTACGTGTTACCTTAGCAACAGGGACAAGTGCGTGCTGCAGCTGTAGCCTTCTCCTCTTTGCAGCAGCAGAGCATCCCCCGTTTTCTTACAGAAAATGCTGCGCAGCACCCCACAAAGGGGACCCCAGCGCCTGTGGCTATCAACGTGCTGGCAGGCAGGGCACAGAGAGATATGAGCTACGGCTGACGCAGACATGTCTTCCCTGCTACCCTCTGCTCCAGCTCGTCTCTTCTGGTCTCCAGAGAACATCATCTGAGTCAGTCTGGCAGGAGCAGGATCAGCAGCTTTGTGCCAGCCCCCTCCATCACTCCTGCAGTCAGATGGCTCCCACAGCTCAAGGCTTTTTACTAAGCTTGAATGCCAGAGGATGTCTGAGTGCTTTATGAATATCTGGAGGAAACAAACGTGGCAGTCAAGGCATCAGTACCCATTAATCACTTAGAGAGGGCTGGGGGAGAATTTAAGAGAATAGCGACTCAGGAAGCAGGGGAGTGTATGTGGGGTAGAACCACCCAAGCAACATAAATGTTGCAAAACCCCATAAATGCACTAAACCCTCAAGAGACATGAAACCTATGGAAATTGTTTCTCACAGAATTTTGATTCTGCCCTGTTTTTTGTCCTCTGTTGAGCCTTGGGACTTGTAACAACATTATAAATACATACATGTCTATAAACATACATAAATGTGTGTTCCCCAAATACATATAACAGTCCTTTTTTTAATAATTCACCAACGCATATATTTGAGAACAACGTATGCATAGATTCAAAGTTTTAAGACAATTCTACATTAGAAGTTCTAAAGAGCTTTATTCCTGGAAAAAAAAAAAAAAAAGAAAAGAAAAGAGAAACTAACTTGTTGAAACATTTGCTGAAATAATCAAATGTATGTATTACTGCAGGCGCTGGTAAAGGGAGCATTTATCTTCGCTTTTAAATGAAGTACAACAACTGATCACTTATAAATTCTTCAGTGTTTTTGAACACCTTGTGTTTCACTTGCACTTAATGCATATGACTGCAGCCAGCAGCAGACGTGCCCCTGGCAGGGCCGGTTTTCCACAGGCTTTTAGCGACGAGGAGGATGCCCCCAGCTCCCGGCGTCAGCTGACTGAGGGGAAGAGACGCGGGAAACGAAAGCGCTTCCTCCGTCCCCTCCGGCCCCCGCCGGGCCGCGGCCCTGCCCACCCCAACGGGGTTTTTACCCTTCAAAAAAAAAGAAAA
>VXAC01002721.1:1177896-1202791 GCA_013399225.1 Rhipidura dahli | reverse complement strand
ATGTGGCTGCTGGCCGTCTCCGTGCTGCTCGGCGCCTTGCGCGCAGGTGAGTGCTCGCTGCAGCCCTGCTTCCGCCTTCCTGCCTTCTCTCCCCTTCCCTTGTCGTCCCGACTCTTTCGGCTACGGCTGCAGCGATCGCCCCGAGGCGCCTTCTGTGCGCTCCCGTCTTTAGCGTGTCCCGGGGCGGGCTCCCCGGCGGCGTCTCCGGCGGGGCCCCCGGCGTGCGAGGCGGGTGCGAGGAAGGAGCTGAGCCGCCCCCCTGAGCCGAGGGAAGGGGCGGGTGGCGGTGGCGGCGGATGGGGGCCGGTCCCGGGGCCAGCGGGGCAGAGCGGCCGCCGCCCGTCCTGCCGCCGCTCGGCGCGGGGACTCGCGGCGCCCCTGCCCGGAACTCCCGGCTGTTCCTCCTGGCAGCAGGCACGTGTGGGACTGCGGGTGCGTAGTGTTAGACCGCTGTCATGGGGGAATGAGCGGGGACTCGCACTTAAACACACACACTGTCGTGGTTTGACACTGGCCCAGCGCCAGGCACCCGCGAGAGCCGCTCGCTCACCCTCGCCTGCCATAGCTGGGCAGAGGAGGAAAAAGGAATTAAAAATAATTAACGAACGCTTCATGCGTGAGATAAGGACCGGAAGAAACACTTCCAAGGGTGAAACAGGCTCAGTTGTGAAGTGAATTTATTACTAACAGAATCAGAGGAGGATAATGAGAAGTAAAATAAGCGCTTAGAACACCCTCCCCCCCAACCCTTCCTTCCTTCCCACCGACCGCGCAGGCTGACAGGGCACGGGGGTTCGGTCAGTTCATCACCGGGATTTCCTTCCGCTGCTCCGGGAGAGGAGTCCTTCCCCTGTGAGGCCGTGGGGTCCCTGCCAGGGGACACAGTTCTCCCTGAACTTCCCCGGCGTGGGCCCACTCTCAGGAGCAGCAGCCACACCGCCCCTGCTGCAGCGTGAGCCCCTCCCAGGGCACACAGCGCTCCCAAAACTGCTGTGCCGGGGCTCTCTCTTCCCACGGGGTGCAGCCTTCCAAGGCCAGGCTGCTCCAGCCTGGAAGCGGGGCCCTGTCTCTCCGCCAGGTCTCCCACTGGATCCCAGCCTCCGCCAGGCATCCACCCGCTCCGGCACGGGCACCTCCCCCAGGGGCTGCGGGTGGATCTCTGCATCCCCCGTGGATCCCCAGGGGCTGCGGGTGGATCTCTGCATCCCCCGTGGATCCCCAGGGGCTGCGGGTGGATCTCTGCATCCCCCGTGGATCCCCAGGGGCTGCGGGTGGATCTCTGCATCCCCCGTGGATCCCCACGGGCTGCGGGTGGATCTCTGCATCCCCCGTGGATCCCCACGGGCTGCAGGGGCACAGCTGCTTCACCATGGTCTGCACCACGACCTGCAGAGGAATCCCGGCTCTGGCCCCTGGAGCACCTCCTCCCCCTCCTTCTCCACTGACCTTCGTGTCTCTGTGTTGTTTACCCCCACATGTTCTCACCTCCTCCTCTTCTCTGACTAGAATCCAAAATCTTGTGACTTTGTTTCGATTTTATTCTTAAATGTGTCATCACAGAGGCATCACCACCGTCTCCAATTGTCCCAGTTTTGGCCAGCAGCATGTCCATCTTCAGAGCCATCAGCCACTGGCTCTGCTGGACATGGTGGAAGCTTCCAGCAGCTTCCTCACAGAAGCTGTCTTCGTGGCTCCACTGCTACCTAAAACCAGGCCGTGCCAATCCAATATACTAAACAGCTGCTGTCACCCAGCCCCCACCACCACCACTCCCTGCATCCTCCCTGGTGCTGGTGGTGGGCTGCTCCCCGCAGAAGTTGAGGAGGAGAGGAGGGACAGCATGCCCAGAGCTTTGCTTGTCACCTCCCTGTGCATTAGGGCAGCTCAGCTCTGTGTGCTTTCCTGAAACAGTCAAACTGGTCCCCTGCTACACCTGGTGTAGGGTTGACAGCGTTTCTTGATCTTCAACATTAGGTTTGTGTGCCATTGATGTGCAGCTGACATCACACACTATCAAGCTCTCATTTCTCTGCCTTGAGAAGAAACTCAGTGGGGGGAAAGAGCTAACAAAATTTCACCGAGGTGCAGGTGCTGCGGTGTTCTCTCTGTAAGCAGCACATTGAAACTTGCGTGTTTAAAGTTAGTGTCGAAATTCCAGTCTGGGTTCTGGGGTTAGCAGCAGACTGGCTTAAATGCTAAGTGCCCCAGCATGGTTTGCATGAGCAGGCAAGAAGGGCAGGCTCCCATCAAGTGCAGTGACCAAACTGAACCAGTTTTGTAAACTGTATGCAGCAGTTTCGAATTTGCACAGCGTGTGCTGCAACCTTTCTGTGGCTGCTTCGCAACTGCAAGTTCTTCAGAAGCCCCTGTGCTGCTTAGTGTAAGGCTCTAAAATTGTCACCTTCATGTAACACTTCTAAAATGATAATCTGTGAGAAAGCTGGAGGCTAAGAGCCCACCCAGTAATCCACTGCCTGCAGGATTTGTTAACTGTTGGGAGAGGGTTCTCTTGGCTTCCTCTTACCACCAGAAGAATTGCTGGGAAGTTGGTAGAGGAAGTACCATCTGCAGGAAGCAGTCAGGCTCCCTTTAGTGGGAGAGCAGCCACACAGCCTCTTCTGTGAAAGCAGCCGGGTCGCAGGGGACAGATCCCGCAAATCCATGTCTGTGTGCTCAGCTGGAGCTGCACCTCATTCCCGCTGCACTCGCTGCTGGAGCAGCTCACAGGAGCGCCCCAGCTTAGGCGGAACATGCCGGCTCCCATGGACCGACTGCCCACCAGCAGAGCCCTGGAATCAGGAACTGACGGCTCTCTGCCATTCTCTGCTAATAACAGGGAGAAAATTTCTGTCAGTTTGTTCTAATTACTTCAAGATGGTTGGGATTTTTATTGGCCTTAGTAAATGCTTGGAAGTATGTATTTCCTTTAGTTGAAAATCAGCTTTCTTAGTGAAATGGAACCAGTGGTGAACAAATTCTTCCTACCAAATGTAAATGAGCTGTCTCTGAAAAAGAAGAAAAATCTCGACAGTTATTATCATGATTGAGTGTGAAACAGGTGTGAAATTTATTTCACAAAGAACTTTTGAAGGTTTTATTGTGTACATTTGGTTTTTATTAGGGCATAGGTTGAGGTTTTTGTATAGTTTCTCTTTGTTCTGCTTTCGTTGCTTTTATTAGTTTAACAATGTAATGCAATGAGTAAACCAGAAAATACTTCTTCCTTCTTTGTGAAGTGCTGTCATGCATAATATATACAGAACCAGTTTATTTTAAGCTTTTTATATTCAGTAGTAATCCAGGAAACTGTGTGAGAATATTAAAGCAATAGTTAAAACAGAAGTGCTTTTTAAATGTGATCTGAGACTCCTGATTTGATGGGGGGTGGGGCGAAGAGCTGCTGCAAATAGTGATATAACTTTTTTTTTTCCCTTTCCTTTTTTTTGTCTATCCCCTTCCCTAGTTAAGTTTAGTCATTAAATACATACCATTCTGAGTTGGTTTTATACGTGTGAGTACCAGTAGTACCCCTGAAGTCCCTGGAGCTATTCCAGTTTGTAAATTTCAGTGCTTACAGTATTAGGGGATTGTCTTGTTTTACATATCCTTTCCCATATTTGGTTTTGTCAGACGGATGTAGTAAAGCATTTTGAATTACTAATGTCTCTGGGACTTTGGGGTAGCAATTACTATTAAGAAAGCTATTAAACTTTGTTATAGTTTCATAAAAACAAGGAAAAACAGAGAAAATATTCAAACCCTTCATAGCTTACAGCCAAGCTAGTTTAATTAACCTCTTTCTTGTGATTCTTGGTGTAATTAATGTACTGATGTTACAGTTTTTAATGCTCTTAATGATAAACAGATCTTCATTTCTGATAAAACCTTGGTATAGGGTTTAGATCTTTCTTGAAGCAGTGGTCAGTCAGTACTACTGTTTTAGAACTGTGGTGCAGTGTGGGAGAGAGATGGGACAACCCAGCCGTGGTAACGTAATCTTGTGAGGTGCTGATTTTTCCTTATCTGCATTGAATGCTATTGCTGGAGACATTAGTCACAGTGATTTGTAATACAGGTTTGGCATGTATTTACGAATTCTCCATTTTCAATTCTGTTGTGTATGCACTCAAATACTAAGTAGTAATCTTATTTAATATTTGGTATTGTGTGTGCACCTTCTCTGTTGGAAAGGAAAAGAGAAGGAATTTGCAAGAAATGATCTAAACCTATGGGCATTTGGCTCCACCTTCAGACATAAGAAGGAGCAAGTGACAGAGCTTTCTTGACTAGGCTGCCCTGCCTGCCTTCTCTCAGAAGTATAAAAGTGAGACTTTTTTTCCCTGTGTCCTTAATGAACTGTAAAGGAAGCTTGTGTGGAGCTGATGCCTGGACCACAGTTTCAAGGTACCTGTGTGATCAGCAGCAAAAAACTGAACATCAGTGGGACAGCCTGTGGTTAATGTTATGTGTATGCTTTGCAGAAACCAGGCAGTATTTCTGCGTGTGAAATAGGAGAGGCGTCCAAGTAAATATGTGGCAACCTTTTTTTAATTTTTTTTTTTTATTTATGATAGGTTATGGTATCTATATATTAAATGAATGTGAGAATGGCTGAGTTTGTGTAGAGGAGTAAGTAGTGTTGTATTAATGCTTTTTTTCCATCTTCTGCTGATCGCTTAAAGCATGATTCTCTTTTTTGTGGTTTCACAGGAGAGTTTGTCTTGTTTTCCCAATTCACCTGTTGTAATTATTTCTTCTTTGTTCTTGAGTATTGGGAAATAATTCTGAATGTGTCAATTTTCATTTTTCTTTATAGGTTCTGCCCAGTTGTCACTTGTTGGGACAGCTGTTATAGAAAAAAATGACTGTAACGAAACTGTAGTTTTACCTTGTTCCGTGACTAATTTGAAGGAGAACAATGAGAATTTCATGTTTGTTGCATGGAAAAAGCAGAAAGATATAATTTTTTCTTATCATGGAGGAAGAAAAGAGTTTAATATTCATCCGTCGTTTTCATCTGCAAGACTGTTATCCCCGCCGGATTTTAGCAAGGGTGTGGCCTCGCTGGTGCTCAGCAGTGCACAAGCAACTGTTGGAAATTACAGCTGTGAAGTAACAGAATCGAACAGTGTAGGAGAAATAAAAATGGAACTTAGAAACAGCTCAGGTGAGTTGCCTGCTATTGTTTCAGAACCTGTTGGGAGGGAAAGCAAGCAAAATCTTAAGGGAGTGAGAAAAATAATGAACTTGGCAATGTATTCCTTTAAAGTAAAAATATAAAAAATGTAGCACCCAGGCCTTCTAACTTGTAAGCTAATATGGGTTATTTTGGTTTAAATGAGAGGGGAGTGCTTCCATGGGAAAGATCTGAACACATTTTTTCATTCTGTAAAAATGTCGGAGGGTTATTAAAGTCCAATATAAGAAAAGCTATGCTTTCCCACGTCTTTTTGATTGTACAGATGCTGATATATTCAGCAGTCTCATGTTATTGCATTATGTATTTCTGATCATCTTCCTGATATCTTCATAATACTGAAATGTGCACATCCATCACAGTAGCTGCAGAAATCTTCTCTTGGAAGAATTGCTTCTTGCAACCTTTAACTCTACTGGAAAACTTCAGGTAGAACTAATAGAAATTCTGTTCTAAGAGCTCTAAAACTCAATCTGAAGGTAGGCCGTTTTCTAGTGAGGCTGAAAATGTTACTGCTAGATGGCAACTTGTTTCGGTTTTCCAGCATCTTCAAAAGATGGTGTTTAAAGTGATGTTAAAATGAATGAGATTGACTAAATGAATTTCTCATGTAGAGATCTATTTTGCTTTATCTTGTCGGTCCCAGCCCACATTTTCCAGCGCCTCAGCTGTTGGATAATGGGTTCTGCTGTACTTGTGTGCTCTGTCCAGTGCTGTGTAGATGTGACAGTTTCACTGGACATAGGTGTGCCCTGTTTATCTGTTCTTCATGGGAGACTTACCTCTGGAGAGCTCGTCAGAAGCACTGAATGTGTTGCATATGTGTAGCACATATTTGGGAAGCTCAGACAGATGTTGCTTGTGTCCTGCTGCAGACATTCGTGTAATTCTCAGTTGGATCTAGTTGTTGAGTTAACCATATACCCTGCAAAGCAAACGTGTTCTTGAAACTGAGAGGGGCACAGCCACTGAAAGTGAAGAGGCTACAAAATGGTTAATTTCTTAAAACACTGCAAAAACAGGGGAAGAGGTATACACAGTTTCCATTTCCTTCATTCTCTTACAGCTTACTCAGCCTCTTGACTGTTAATGCCATTCAGTGTTAAGTTCCAGAAGAGGAAGCAAGGCTTGAGAATGTAGTAGAATCAAGTCCCATTTGCAGGTTTTATTTTCTCTGTGTTAATAATTTTGAAATGGGTGTAAAGACAACAAAGCAGTAAACTGATACAATTTTTCTAATTTCATTTTCTAGTTGTCAGTTGCAGCGGTGAAACACCAGAGGAAAAATGCGGTTAGTGAAATATTCATAGTTCTGAGGTCACACCAGGTTTGAGCCTGTATGCTAGAAAATGCAAAACTTAGGTTTGAGGGTGTAGCTAAAGGAAACAGTTGCTTGCTCTCTCTTTCAGTTCTTCTGCACAACTTTTTGTTGCTTGCTCCTCTTTGGTGCTCTAGAGAAGCTCTTGAGACGATAAGCTAATAGAAGAAAGTGTAGCAAGTGAGTTTTGAAAAGGGTTGGTGGATAATGGAAATCCTATACCTGTCTTCACTCAGTCATTTCTGAGCAATGAATTCATCCTGTCACTACTTATATGTTCCAATTGGTGCTTTTACAAAGATAATCATACAAGAGCCAGCTATCCTCCATCTCTCTTTGGAGAATTCCTGAATTCACCTAGGCAATGGGTAGCAGAGTGAGCAAGATTTCTGTGCAAGTGCCGTTTTCTTTGTGCACACATACTTTCCTGATCAGGAGAGTGACTGTCGAATTTCCCCATTTTCTTTTTCTTCTCTTCATCATCTCTTTCCAAGTTGCTTTTTCTCTTCTCTTCTTTCCCCGTTTTTGTTTCTTCTTTTCTTCCTTCTCTTCTTTCCCTGTTTCTTTTCCCTTACACCTCTTCTCTTCACTCTTCGTTCCCCCCAGTCTGGAAGTCTCTCTTCATAGCTTGGAACTGACTGCCATATATTGGCTCTCAAAGTACTGCTTTATGCCAAGTTTAGTTATTACTATGAAGCACCAGAGTAAGGGAAGTATAGTGCCAGGAAAATGCATTCAGCAGTTCCTCTTCCTTGCATGTTGCGTGTGTCTGCAGTATTGCAAGTGCTTCTGTACAGCAAGTTCTTTCAGACTCCAGGAGCGGACCACACGTGGTTCTGTGTTGCATGCTGAAGCCCCAGCAGATACCAGGCTTCTTCGCTGCTTTCTTTTTGTGATACCTGATGGAGTCATGTGGAGATGCTACAGAGGAAGTGAAGTGGTTCTCAGTCTCTGATTGCTGCTACTTTCTTGATTTATCCTGAGTTGATTTATCCTTCCTTGATTTATCCCAACTGCATCGCTGGGATCTGGCTTATCTAGGGAGCAGTCACTGTGCATGGAAGTTACTGTTCAGTATTAGTTGCTTTTTCAATATTGCAAATGAAACAAAAAGTCTTCCTTTAAACAATTCAATAAATTACCTTCTTTGGGTAGGAAGTTGGCAGATACTTCTCCATTTTCTTGCCTTCAGCTTACTATTTGCCTTGTATTTGTCATATGCACTGTATCTTCTGTGACCTCTTTGGAGGGGAGGGAAGGGAAGGGAAAGAGGGAAATGTGTGAACTTAAAAGCTGTCCTCAGGGTATTTAATTGGCATTGAAAGGTGTGAGGTACTGCTGCTTAATTACATATTTCTGGAGCAAGGGATACAACTTTTATATATGGAGAAAAAATGCAACAAATATGCATCTTAATGAAGATGAGAAATTTCTTTGGAAGCAAATGTGCAGGCAGAGGAATGGTGGCAAGAGTAACGTAAGAAATGGAGACTTTGGATTCCGCTGAGTGAGCCTAAATGAAGATATGAGCAGAGATGCAATGCAAGAATTAACTGCATTTTCTAGTTCAGTGGAGATATTGTCAGAATTTTATGTTGGAAGGTGGCTTACAGGGTCTTAAAGCATGACTGACAGAACAGCCTAAGGCACCCAAAATGCAGGGGAAAAAAGTCTAAATGGATGATGTTGGGAAGACCTAATATTAACAAGGCAGTGTTTCCCTCTCACTCTAGGCTAGCTCTCCTGTATTCCGTACCACACATTGGGATTTCTTCTGGAGTGACTGCCATTGAAAGTAGAATAAAATAGCTGAGGAAGAATCAAATTGGACTTCTCATATCTTCTCCGTTTAGCCTAAATACACTGTTTTTATGATTTACAGAAATTTTTGTAGCTCCACAGGTTCAGTAGCTTGTAGTGCCAAAAATTAGCATCAACATATTCTTTGCTCCAGTGGAAGTTAAGACTTCCAGTTTGGAAAACACTGGTATAAGTTATGGAAGTACTGAAAAAATAGGTTGTCACACAGAAGATCAGGGAGAGAAATGCATAGGTAGAGGACATAGTTTTCTTAGCCTATTATAATTAATGCTAAATTACATACAGTATTGGGCAATCTAGGGCATAGCCTAAGAGGAATGTTAAATATCAAGCCAATAGCCTCAGTTTTTGTTCTCTTTCTACTATTCTGCTTTGTTTATTCCCCAGGATCATGGTTCCTTCTAGTGGAAAGAGCTGTCATCATATCATTGATGAGCTTACTTGTTGTTTTGTGTACAGCTCAGTTAAGTGTTATTGGTAAGTATTGACTCTTCAATTCTTGGCAGTTACTGATTTGTCCTGAAATCACTTATATTCATGAGGCATCCATGTAAAATGGAAGATGATGCTCGCATCTAAAAGATGTGTGGGAATTGATCCAGATAATACACAGAGATGTGGGGTGTGTGAAGCTTTTCTTCACTGTTGATTCACCATGACATTATTGAATAATTCAAAAATGTTTCATTATATGGCCATAAAATCAATATGAAAGAAGGATGGTGTGCTCTCTTCTTAGTGTAAAACTTTTCATTAGTCTTTTAGCACTGGCTGAGTTATTATTTAACACTGACATTAGTGCTTTTGTTAAATGTTTTTAGAGCAATGCATTCATTCACCAGTGTCAGACATCCTTAGATGTTCTTTATACACTGGTGTCCAGCATCTGTGCAATGCAGAGTGTGTTTTATGTCCTGGCCTTTCAGATGGTGCAGTTTGTTACATCAGTCTTTAAGGTTTTTCAGCCTTTTTCAAATTGTAGACATCTAAAAAATAAATAAAAAAAAGAAACATTTCAGCTAAGAGTCAAGTCTGGAAGAAGTGGAAAGAAATTGCACTCAGAGTGATTTGTAATAGTCACATACATATTCAGCCATTCATATATAATTTCCTTTATTACTTTTTCATGAATCTGTGGAAGTGTTAGGTGACTCTTCAAAGGTCCATTCGTGGTCAAAGGTTGAAAAATAGTATGTATTTTTAAAATTATTTTATTTCTGTATTGTTGTATTCCTGATTTTTCATATTTTTTAGTGGTATAAGAACCTCTGATCTATTCAGGAATTGTCATTGCCCTGCATTCATAGCAGAACTTCAACATTTTTAGGAAAGTAATAACTTCATGGAGAAGCACTGTCATTTTGTAAGAGTAAATTGAGTGTGTTTGGATGTTTTTGCACCTGGGTGATTCATTGAAAGATCTTGGCCTCTGTGGGGAAGAGTTGTGCTACCTCTAACTTGATAAATATGGGTGTATTTACTGTTGGTTGGGATTTTTTTGTGTTGATGCATTTTTTCCCCTTCATTTGTACTCTTTCAGATAACCTGTGAATCCGCCAATGGTACTTAATGCCTTTAAATTGTTAAATTGGGCATATTTTTTCTGTGTAATACTTGGGAATGTGTTTTCTTGGGTCTGTGGGTTGGGAGCTGTTGTTTTGGTTTGTTTGAGGTGGGGGTTTTTTTGGGTTTTGTTTATAGGATTGGCTTTTAGCAATTAAGTTTCTTAGGGGACAGAGGTGATGTGTCTGAGCTCACACAATGTCACAAGGAAGAGAATGAGACCTGGAATTTCTTAAATCCCCATCTGACACTCACCTGAGTAACAAATTCACTGTGACATTTAAATGACAGCAGTGCATCTACCTGAATTTATCTGTTATTCTGATAACGTATCACCTGAATTGTATGGAAGGAGAAAGTAAGAATTTGATTAGAACACCAATGCCAGGTGTCATTTTTCTGAGTAAGCCATATTAACCATATAAAATAATGAAAACAAATTAAATCTGAGGAATGTATATAATTTTAATTTTTAGGAGTTTGGGTATTTTTGTTTAGGGAGAGTTCTTACTGTAAATCTCTGTGTTGTAGTGAGAAAGTCTGTATGTCTGAATGTTTTCCTCTCTGTCTCTTTAAGGATTAAAGTATGAAATTGAACCTCAGAGGAAAGTGTGCAGTATTGTAGCACTTGTCATCTTTGCAGTTGTAGCTGGTGTAGGCGCTGCTCTTTTTGTCCAAGGTAAGTGATTAAAATTGCTCCCTTAATTTGAGGGAATAAGAGCAGAAAAGAATCTCTTCTGTGCTGTAGTATGGAAGTTAGTACCACCTATTAATTGCCATCTACTCATTTTTAAATTTAAAAATGTACAGACTACAGCAGAAACATCATTGGGGTTGTCAGGCCCTCAGGGGATCATAGGAAGATACAGACTCCAAATTTATGTGTGTTTTCTATCCTACTGCTGTGGGTGAATATTAGGGACTGGAGAGTGACTTCTGGTGCTTCAGTGGGATTTCTTTCTGAACCCAAGAAACTTGGTGATGCTAATGATTTATGTTTGTTGCTTTGTGCTTTAATCCAGTTAACAATTTTGGTTTTACTGATTCCCACATAAATCTTTGCAGATGGCTATACTGTACAGAGTCAAGCTGGTCTTGGCCTAACTGTAATCCCTGCTGTGATTTTAGTACCGCTTCAGTATGTCATGTTTGGAATTGGTGAGTATTTATTTACTCTCTAACATATGGATAGAAAAAAACTGAGCTCCTCCCATAATCTACAAAATATTCTCATTTATATAAACAGGTGCTACAATAGCATCTGGGATTTATCACATTTATAGCATTTTGAAACAAAATGTTTAGCCAGTGTTTGTTGGGCTGAGTTGCTTCACTGATGAAGTAGGAGTTACCTGCTACAGTGAGATTTAGGGTAGCACATCTCACATCTGAGTGATTTCTTCTACTTGTGGTTTGTTTATAATGTTATTTATATTTACATAATTTTATGTGTGTATATACATACAAGAGCCTTGACTTGCAGTGGCTGGTGTCTTTGGTTATCACGCTGACTGGCTGACCTTAGAATTTAGGAGAATCTGATTTCAGCTTTATACAATTATCTGCCTTTTATGTCTCTGCAGCTAAATGTTATCATTTTGTTTCTTTTTTCCCAGTTTTTGACAGTCTACCACAAACAACATTCGCTCTGATAGGTTTGAAACTTCTGGGTTATATAATTGCCGTGGTTGGTTTTGCACTGTGTGTCCCAGGTAAATAGTTTGTTTTCTGTGAAAGTGTGCTTTTCACTCATCTACACCTGATGTTTATTTCTAACAAGAAAATTTCCTGAAAATGGCTTCACTACATGGAATGTTAGTTAGTAACTTCTATAAATGTAGTTTAGGACTACTGTGCTAATTGCTTTTTCTATCTGGTGAAAGAAGAATAGCCCAAAGGCAGTATTACATACATCACTTTCATGACTGCATTCTGTGAGCAGCTGCTTTAAAAAAACCATCAATTGTCTTAATTTTGCATGCTACTGTTGATTTTGGGTAATTATTATTCTTGTTCTTACTGAGGCCTAGGGTATTTAGAACTTAAATAATAATAATTTTCTTATGTTCAGTGATTAAATCAGTAATTCCTTGTTAATCTCTGCTTGTATGCAACTGAGCCCATGAATATTTCAACGAATACCATTAAAACACATTAAGAAGGTAAAAGTAGAAACAGTGAACTTGGAAGTGTTCTTGGGCTGTTTTAAGTGTGATTGTGGCTGACACTCTTGTTTCATCACTGAAAAACTGTCACTGTGGTAAAGGAACACCAGCTAAACACCTCACACAGTGATGTCCCTTATCCCTGCCCCTGGCCTCCCTTTGTCCCCTCCCTGCCTTCCCCTGTGCCAGCAGAGAACCCCACAACAGAGAAAAGGGTCAATTTAGGACTAGTTGTCCTTGGCAATATATTTAGTAGGAGAACACATACTCATGTTCCTTGTAGACACTTTATGCTCCTAATTATTGTTTTGTACAGATACTCTTCATTTTGGTAATTGATTTGGTTGGGGATTTAAAGACTTACTTCTCCTTGAAGTGGTTTTTAAAGGTTTGTCTAATGTGGGTGAAATGATAGCCCTTTCAGTTGTTGAGTTTTATGCTTATTGTTTAGTATTTACAGAAGTACTTGTAAGTTCTGTAAGTTATAGTAGTAAAGTAAACTGATGAGAGATTTCTGGTAAAGCATTAATACGAGGATTTTTTGGAGGATGTTTTTATAATGCTTGTAAATGAAAAGTGTCCCTAGTTTTTCAGGGTGTTCTCCTCCCAGGTCATACATTGTAGATCTGGAAGTTCTGCTCAGTGATCCTGAAGTGTCAGAAGAAACAGCTCATCCTGGGTTGAGCTGACAGATAGTTGCAATGACTTTTAAGTCCCTGGAAACAAGGATCAGAGAGAACAAGGAGTTTTAGTAGTGAAGCATGGTTGGGTTGTAATAGCCTTTGCCTGCCTTGGTATCTCTGTAAACATGGAACATTCCTGTTACCTATGGTGGATTTGCCTCAGAACTACCCACATATTCTGTGCCCTTCTTACCTTTTTTAACCTGTTTAATAGTAACAGTATTGTATTCTGTCATCTAATGCAATTATAGTCCAAAAGAGTTGGGATTGAAGGTGTAAGTGTAAACTTACAGTTGATGAAAGAATGTTCTCAATTGCAGTGAATGACAACAGAGTACCTTAACTAGTAGAATAGTTTAGCTAAGCAGGATAAATCAATAAATGCTTTTGTGTCACTAAGGAATGTATACAAAAAAAGAAAGGTGCAGGAGTGGTTTGGGGATAGCTTTGAAAGTGAAATTAATCATGCCTGTCTTTATCAGGTTTATTTACTTTACTAATCAGTAAGAGAGATGTAAGAGAGAAAGTAAGAGTTTATGTTTTTTTTCTGTCAGTTGATACAGTTTTTTTTTATTGTGTTTTTCCCAGCCTGTCCTCAGTTACATGGGTCTGTTCTGATTGCTGGCTTAGCTGTTATGGCTTTTGCAAGTTTGCTTAGTCTGGCTTACGTGTTTATTATGGGTAAGTAGCACCTAATATTCTGCATTATTTCCCTTTCAAGTAGACATAATTTATTTGAGCACAGGTTGTGATTTTGCAGTTGCATAGTTTTAAAAATTACTGAAAAGTTGTCTGTATGTGTTGGCTTTGTTTTGTAGAGCATGTGGGGAATCTTGAGTTAAGAAACCCACAGTTTATCATCATAAATTGTTTCAAGATCAACACAGCCAGGTTTCTTAAGGAAAGAGCGTTTCAGTTGTAGGAGGGATGTTGCTGTTCAAGTTCTGCATTTACACAGTTGGCCAGCTGAAGCTTAGAATGATGAGAACAAAAGGGTGTCAAGGATTCTGTGGAGTGGGTTGTGGGATGGTGATGACAAAAGCTTATCAAAACATGGATTTAAAGAAGCAAAATCTGCCTACTGATTTGTACTGGTTAGAGGTAGGTTAAAAGAAGCGCAGGTTAAATGCACACCTTTCATTTTAGTGAATCCTGGTTTTCCTCAAATTTTAAAACCCAGGAGAAAAGAATGGCAAGGCTTTGTTCCAGAAACTGGTCTGTTCATCAGATCTCAAAAATAGGAGAGATTTAAAGACTTTCTAAATAAGCAAAACGCTGCAATTCTGTGTGATAGGAATGCTGGCACACCCCAGCTCTGCCTCTTGGGTCAGAGTGACGTTTGTTTCAAGCTGTGCATGAAGGCTCTTCAAACACCTTGTTGTTGTCCACCTCCTATGGACACAGTGGATATGTTGCTTCCAGACTCAAGCTGTTGAAGTGTTTACAGTGAGTCCAGTCACAAGTCTGCACTGAACCATGCCAGATTTAGTGGGTGCACACCATGTGTGGGCATGGCCAGAAATAAAAGACCCTGAGACAGAGAGAGTTTCCAGTAGAGAAGAAATTAAGGCAGAATGTCTAATATTCGATATCCAAGATAAATGAAGATGAATCAAAACTATGGCAGACATGAATCTAGCCTTCTAATAACAGTAAATTTATTTTTATTGACTTTGGTTCACTTGTATATTACTGACTTCAATGCTGTGTGGTATTGGTCTGCATGAATGTTGCATTTCTGTTTTGATTGTGCTGGCTGAAGAAGTCAAATATAGATTCTAGCATGCCAAAATAAGCACAATGAATAGTGAGTAGCCTAATTCACCTTTAGATCTGAGTGCCTGAGTAAGGCAATTCACACACTGGACATGATAAGATTATTTGGTTCCTAAACAGAAGAGTGCTTAGAGGCTCCTAAGAATTTCCAGATCATAAAATTAAGTGCCTTTGGATAGGGAAAGCTTCAGTTATGTGTGTTACTACTCTGTTGCAAGTTTTATCAGTAGACAATACCTTTTCCAAAGTAACAAGGGACATGATGAGAGGAAATGGCCTCAAGTTGTCCCAGAGGAGGTTTAGATTGGATATTAGGAAAAATTTCTCCTCCCAAAGGGTGGTCAAGCATTGAAACAGGCTGCCCAGGACATGGTAAAGTCACCATCACTGAAGTGATGTTGAGGTGTGGCACCTGGGGACGTGGTTTAGTGGTGAAGGTAGCGGTGCTGGGTTAATAGTGGGGCTTGATGTTCTTGGAGGTCTTCTCCAACTTTAACAATTTTATGGTTCTGTGTTTTTATTTGGTTGATTGTGACATTCATTCATCTGCCTGGTGACTTTTTTGTAATTATTTTAGGTTCCAGAATGAAAGATCATCCTCGTCCAGGGGTAAGCTTAAAATTAATAAATTTGGGGTGACTAGATGGCTCAGGGGAATGTAGTGAGATACTGAACCTTTCTTCACTAGTTCGAATTCAGACCAGGTTGGTAGCAAGCAACAGTTCTGGCTGTGTAACAGATGTCTAATGTTGAGTGAGTTGGTGGTCTCCATTGTCCCTACTGAACGTGTCTGTAGTACTGTAATTGCCGCCCTGGCCCAGGGCTGCTCCCACTGTTGTGCCCAAATGGAGTTTCTATTGCTGTCACTGAAAGGTGGTGGATGTCAAGGGAAGCTTGGCCTTCTTTCACAATTCACTCTTCCACCTGACTATTTAAAAGACATTTTGCTCACCTTACTAAAAAGCTTTTTCATTAATGTGAGCGCAAAACATCCAGGTGGCCTGAAAGGTTTTTTCCTATGGTCTCATGCACCAGAACCCTTTGGTATTCTCTTCAGTTCCTGGCTATACAGAGGGCATAGCCTTGACCTTTTTTCTGATTTGCATATAATGCCCCCTAATTTGATGAGACCTTCTGAAAAGAGAGAGTCTGTCTTTAGGTAACACAGAACAAATTGAAAAATACCTGTTTTTTTAAAGGAGGTTTTTCAGTCAGTAGTTATAAAGTGTAGAATAATAAGTTCCAAACCAGTAATTTTCACAGACTTAGATGGTGCTTTTGAATGATCCATGAATGTGAATTGCCTGACTTCTGGTGTTTTCCAGAAGCAAGGAAAGAGGCACAGCTGTAAACTACCAGTAAAATTTCCTTGTAGTGGGGGGATCTGGCAAATACTAACTCATCCCACCTCTTGGATGCCAGCCATCATTTGAGATGCATTTTCAGGTCTCCAGTCTAGAGCCTGAGACCCAGCTGTTGGAGGAAGATGGTTGCTAACAGTGAGAGCTGACTGCAGTTAGGACAAGATATTTTTAATTTTTTTAATTTCCTTTGCTTTGCTCATCCATTTTCATTTTAAGAGTATTTCAGAGGATTGGCCTTTCTTTATGGAAGGAATAGAAGTGCACAGAATTTAAAAAAAGGGAAGAAAAAGAGGTTAAGAGAGAATTATGTTATAAAAATGAGCTGAGAAATGAATTGAAGATATTTTTGTTCAAAATGAAATCTTGCCTTTATCTAACAACCTTCTACTTCCTTGTAGAATGGAAGTAAATGGGGCAAGAGGAAGTTCTTTTTTTTTTCTTAGTTTTAGTTGTAAATAAAGTTTGAACTAGAATCCAGCATGCAAAACAGCATCCTTTGATGAGAACTCTGTTCTGTTTATGAGCTGCTTTCCTTACAAGGTGGTCTTCCATGGCAGCAAGGATTTGAGAAATAAAGAAATAGCCATACCAGCACAGTAATGAACATCATGTTACTCTCTGAATTGGGAACAGCAATGAAATCAAAAGAAATTTTTAAAACTTAGAGGACACTGGAAACTTCAGCAAGTACAAATATGTTTTTTGCAGCCGCAGATAGCCGAGGGCTAGATACAGAGGAATGCAGGTGTTGTAAATTGTGTCCATGAACTTAAGGCTGATATGGAAAGACCTGGTGGAAATTGGAGTGTGTTAATATGCTGCCTGTTTCCATCAAGGGCTGTTCCCTCTTTATTGCTGTGCTTTGAGGCAGTAAATAGGTGTGAAGTAATTTTATGCATGCACTTTGATTCTGTGTCATCTAAAGACTATGGAAAACTTAGTATTGGTGAAGAGCATCATTTTGGCACTGGGGCACACTTAAAAAATTACTCTTGAGATTTTCTTGAGTTGGAAGGGGAAAAAGGTGTGTATTTTGAAATCTGCCATCTTAATCAAGGACTGTTTTTTTTTTTTTTTTTAGCATTTCTGTAGATTGCGTGTGTTGTTTCTGATGATTGTCTACCAGACTAAATGCACTACTGTCATGTATTTATTTTTGAGGAAGTTCCACTTGATTTGCTTGGCTACTAATTTTCTTTTCTTTTTTAGTCCTGCTGCTTTGTTACTAACCATTGATCAAATGGCAGAAATAATCAGTTAGTTTTTAGAGCTAAAAATTAGTCTCTGCATGGCTTCCGCTGCCACCTAGGGGTATTTCATCTGGGTAAACATCACAGTAAGGGAAAACAGCCTGGAGAATGCAGCTATTGACTGATACAATTTTTTGTCAGACCTTTAGTCATTAATTTGGTTAACATTCAGCTTTCTTCGTTTTTGTAGAATCACTACTTACTGTATATGTCAATTAGAGTAATTTAACTGTGGCCAGCCAGAAGTAAACATGAAGGCTTTTTATACATATATATATTTTTAAATGTTTTGCAGAAAGCTGTAGAAGAACCACTAAATGGTAGGTGATATTCAAGGTTTATCTTCTAATTAAGGGATTTATTGTGGATAAAGATGGCACCAGTAGTTCTAATTCCCAGTACCACAGCACTGAGATGGCAGATCAGTGTGGCAACTTAACGTGGCTCTGTGAGTCAGTAAGAGTTTCATTTCCTGATGAAATTTTGCCTGCAGCTCCACACTCCCTGTTCTATGCCACTGTGCTTTCAAGCCAGTGGCATTGTTTGACTGTTTAAGGAAAAATCTAGTATTTTACAATATTATGTCCACCCTCTTTGCTTTGCAAAATGTCCAGCTTTTAAGGGAAAACGAGGGACTAGTCTTGCAAATTGATGTTATTTCTTCATAAGGATTTATTTAGGTGAAATACTTAACAATCATAGCAAAATCTATCCTTGCCACTCTATTCTTTTACACTTCTTTGGGTTGGGGAAACTCTCTCATGATGCTGGGAAACTGATAGCACTTAAGGTGAGAGAAATTTATAGTGAAAAAGGGATGACTTTGATACTCAATTTTTTTTGCTATTATGTTCACTAACTGGCATGCTGACTAGTAGCAAGTTCTAATCTGAATTTTAGAATTAACCTGGATTTTAGAATTAACCTGAAGATTAGACTTAACCTGAATTTTAGAGTTGACCTGAATATTAATTATGTAGCATTCCTTTCTGTTTAACTCATTACTAATCCAGTTTTTTTTTACTTTGAAAGATGCAAAAGGAGTGATGTTAGAATGATGGTAAGTCTAACAGATACTTATTTTAATGGCTAAGTATTTGAGGGCTTTGATGTTTAGAGTTACCCAGTGCTAAAATGATGAAACCTGGAGGACAGGTTTCAGAGCGTATGTTGTTCTTACTCAAATTATATTTATTGAAAGGAAAGAATATGTGTATTGTATATCAAACAGAGGGTAAGAGTGTGTATTCCTGAACAGTGAAGAGGATGAGTCAGTGAGAGAACTGTGCAGTAGTATGTTTTTGATCAAATGTGGAAAGTCAAATAGCTTTATGTTTCCTTTGTGCTTATGTAGTATTAAAGATGCATGGAATGTTTCCTTGGTGTGGTGGGTTGTTCTGTCTCAGTTTGGTATTGGGTTTTGTTGTTGATATAACTAAGGTTTCTCTATGCATTTAATTGGTGATCTCCCATGGAAATTCACAAGAAGGTGGTTTAAAAGTAACTCTCTCCCCCTCTTTAGGTGTTACTTGAATTCTCTGGGTTTTGTTAGATTGTATTCCTGTCAGATTTCACTCAATTTGTTATTTTTCAGATTGCTGTCATTGAACAGCTTAATTTTAGGCTAGATGATAAGTTCAAAAACAAAACCTAGTATGATTGATTCTTTTCTATTCAGAAACTACTTTTCATGGGAATAGGATAAAAAAGCACTTCTTGATGCTGTTGGTACTTGGGTTTCTTCCTGAATAATGAGCAAGCTTGTCATGAGGTATCTCTAGACCCTTAGCCTAGGACTCCTGCATTCAATTATAACATTTTGCTACTTGGGATAAAGAGTGAGGCCACTCCAAATCTGTTAGCTCACTTGAAATATTTTTATATCATGCCATTTCTAGGAGGCATGAATTGACAATGTGCAAATAAATGAGGTACTAGTTAGCCTTAATTAGAAAAAGTTGTATGAGTTAGTTTTAAAAACAGGCTTCCTTACAAATACCACATGCTGTTCTGCTTGTGTTACTTATGACTAGTACATGGTTCATACAAATATCCCATTTAATTATTTTCTAAACCAACAGGAATACAAGCAGTTCTACAGTACAAAGGACAAGTGCACTGGTGTCTCATAAACACACTGATAAATGTATATACCAGTTAAAGTAACCTGAGCTGGATGGAGTGGAAAGCAGGACCTGCTCCAGAGCTGGCTAGTGCTTGTTCTTCACAGAGTTTGAGATCAGGAAACAAAATAGACATTTGCCAGTCCATTGCATTCAGAGCAAGGCAGAAGGGAGATCAGGATGGGCTCACTGCAGTCACCTCATACTGCTGAAAACAAGGCAGAGTTTTGCTTGGAAATCCAACTTTAAATAAGTTGCCTGTTTCTTCTTGGGTCTCATTTAGGCTTATGAAAACCTGCCTTCTAGTGCTGGGGTACAGCTTCCAAAAGCACAGAAATTGCAAATTACCCATTTCATTTTAGGGTAGAGCTAGAAGTTTGTCTGCTTTTTCTGCTCTGAAAGATGGCTCCTAACCAGTGACAGAAGGTTTTACAGATGGAAGGCAAGTGCTCTGACTCACATGCTGGAGGCAGTAACCTTTTGAGCTCTACCTGCTTTCTACCTTAACCTTCCCTGGAAAATTCACACACAAACTGAAGCAGGGATGAATCAGATGCTGAAGCTGACTAGCTTACAAAATAGCATAGGTGAAAGAAAACTAGCATTAGAATATCTGGACAGGGTGGGTCAGACAGCTGAGCCTGTGAGCCATTGCAGCTTATTCAAATTCACGAGTGAAAGCTCCAACACAGTGTCCACCTTTCTTTTGTGGAGAGGCTGAAACATTGCTTGCTGTTAGTAACACCTTCTTCTACTATTTGAATGCTAAATGTGCTTTCCATTTTGAAATGAAAAAAAAAAAATAATTTTTTAAGCTGTAACTTGCATAGGCAGCACAGAACATTGCTGTTCTCCCCAAACAATATTTCTTTTTCTTTCTTTTTAAATTCCCAGAACTGCAGAGTTATGTGATGCGTATATAAAAAGTACACCGTTGTTGATACACCGTGGCCTTGAAGATGCACTACTCAACGAGAAGAAATTCAGGAATTTAGTTGTTTTGCATGTGTGGCAAAAGTGCTTTTGATATAAATGATGATGTAATTTTATAGTCACAGCAGCTGTAGCAAGGAACATGTGTGTTTGCCCACATGTGATCTTTATTTTCTTTTGTTATGGTGTATATGGGATGGTTGAGGGTGAGAATATAAAAAGCACTATTTGCCCAGTACAGAGTCTCCCTGCAGTAATCCTTAGTGGTATTATTTTCAAAACTATCATTAATCACTGCTTTGATAATGGGTCTGCTGAGCCCAGAGATTGCAATACCATTTAGACTATTGTTTTCTTTATTTGTGTGCATGGACAAAGTATGGTCTATGTGTATGATACAAGCAGGAAGTAGAGATTGTACAAATACATCTTTTCTGACATTCAACAAACTTTTATAAAAAAAAAGTAATGAAAAGTTACACACAAAGTTGCATAAGTACAAAGTTTACTCCCAGCTCTCCTGCAATTACTGACAGAGTTCTAATTCCATGGGACATTAGTATTCCTCTCTGTGGACAGTAGTCATGTGTGCTCTGGTGGCTGATATTTTTGTCTAGTGAGAGGGCTCTCCGTGCCTCCTCTGTATCCTTTGATGAGAAACTGCTCAGCTGTTGGAGCCTAATTCAGCACTGGAATTACAGAGCACAGGAGCTGGTAATCTTAATGCTGAATGTGGTTCTTGTGTGTGTTCATGTTGTGCAGTGTGTGGAACTGGAAGCAATTTCAGGCTTTCTTAACTCAGTGAATTTGTGAAAGTCGTGGATGCTTCATAAAAATAGGAGTTGTCCTATTTAGTGTATTTTTGACAAGAGTTTAAAATCCTCTTTTCTTAAATGGAAAAGAGCTATATAATTTTTGACCCAAGTTTGTGTTGCTTACATTATATCACAAATACATAAAATAAAAAGGAGGAGCTGATGGAGTGAGGAAGCTCAGTTTCTGTATATATTTAAGTGGTGCAGTTAAAAAACAGTTTACTAGGACTTGCACATTCCATGAGATTCTGCCATGTTTTACAGCTGTTTTGAGAGTTGTTCCAATATAGTTGGCTGCTCTTGGACTTCTTGTATGCTTTGTAGAAATCTTGACACTGTTTCCTGTTTGTACTAAGGTACTATATTTCAAAGGCACACATGGTTTTCTCCTTCTAACAATTTAAAACTTGGTTTGGAAAGCTGTTGCCAAACAGTTGTGTAATAAAATCCACGTTTTTAAAGATCCTGAGTAATTTGGCACTTCTCAGAGTTGAATGTTACAAGATAAGGCTCACATCCATGTTGTGGGTGCATGGTGCAGGGATTTGGGTCTCTACATGTAGAGCTCTGAGTTGCATCAAGAATCCAACAAAACAAAACTGAGGTGTCTGTTTTTACAGTAGGTGCTGTTGAAATTGTCCCTCTTGCCAAGGCTGCAGGGTTGAGCCATTTAAAGCAAGCCATGGGCCAGCCCTCACTGGGACCAGTGGTACTGGACATCAGGAAGAAGGTTATCCGTGTGATAAAACCTGGGAGAAGCATGTATGGCTCACACTTATGTCCTACTTTGTCAGTGGGAGTGTTCATGTAGGATTTGAGCTCTTTATGAATCTTTTGATACAGGTTTTTCCATAATCTCAGTGCTATCTAGCTAAAGATGGGAGATGGTTCTCTATTACAGTTCAGTATAAAAATGTTTCTTATTAGGTACTGTGCAGTGCTCCCTGTTTTTAACTAGTGATTCCCTTTGGCAAGTTGAAAGTCTTAGCAGAGGAATAAAAAACCAAATCAACTGGAGTTCTGTTGAGGTATTCTGCCTTATAAAAAACATTATATATAATAGCTTTATGTTAATTTCTATAAAGTAAACTGCAGAACCCCCCAGTGTCACCATGGGATCAGGCCAAGCTGTTCCTAGGAATTGCCAAAACATGAGGAGCTCAGTGGCTGTTTATGGGCTGCAGAATCACAGCCCCAGAAATGGGAGAAACCCACCATCCTGTTGTGTTAAGGGCTGGATTTCTTGTAGGTGTGAATTTAAAAGAGAGCTTAAAAAGTCATAGGTATACCCAGCCAGCCCTTTCCCACCAGTAATTTAAAACCAAAGTTGTTCATAACTGTATGCTTTCATTTGTGTGTGTACATATGTGTGTATATATCAATATATAGACATTTTAAATATCTATAGATCTATAGTCTTTACCCAAGAAATTGTTTTTATTTATGAAATTATTTTGTAAATATTGTGCTAATATACTTAAAAAATAAAGTAATTTTAAGTTTGTTTTTGCAGGAGACTTTCTTGTTGCTAGCACATTAAGCTTCTGTAGCTGCTGCCATAAATTCATAGTCATAGCTGCTCTTTTTGCTGTCTCTATGTAGTACTTACTGGATCTACAGAAATTTTCTCAGTGTTACATAGGCTGCTGCAGATGGTTTTGGGTGGGTTTCTCCTTAAAAAGGTCATCCAGATGGTGAATTGAGTGTGTAGGTTGCCTTGTAATAACTTAAATTACGCTCTCCAACATCAGTCATCAAATGTTGTCACCCCCGTGTGCTGTGGGAGGAAATAAGAGCTAAGGAGTAACAAGCTGCTGCTGCCACTGCAACTTCAGAAACAGCAGAGCAGCACCTCTGTCCAGTCCATCTTTGCAGCCCTGGAATGGTATTTCTGGGAGAAGAGGATCCCTTGTGTTACTGCTAAAACACTGCTGCAGAAGTTCTGGATTTACTGATGTTGTCTTTGATGTTGATTTGACCATGGAGAGAGGAGCTGCAAGTCCTGCCTGGTAGTCTTTCTACTCACACAGCCTCTTCAGTGGAGCTGAGCTCTGATGGGAACTGGAAATTATTTGTGATTGTAACTGTGGCTCTTCACCGTCTCTGCAGAAATGTTTTGTGGCTTCCCTGGACCCTTTCCTCTCTAAAGGAGCCATGAACCACCATTTGAGCTATTTAAACACAATTTTAACAGTTTTGGAATTTTCTGTGCAGGGGCCCAGCTGCAGGGTGAACTGCAAGCTCAGGAAAGCTGGTCCTAAAACTCAGGAAAACTGCATGCTTGAACTTTGGGGTGAGAGAAATGGTGCTAATCTAAACGTATGTGGCTGGAGAATATCTCAACACAGCACCATCAGAGATGCCCAGTACCTGTGATCCAGACTGCTCCAGTCAGTTCAACCAGGAAAAGCAACCCAAACCTGAACTTCCAGTCCGGAAGCCTTCTGAGAGTGCTTGATCAGAGCTCCATAACTGAGCAGTTGCTACTGAGTTACCTGCCTAAGAGCAGAAGTGGGCAGCCTCTGGTTTGTTCCACTTCACAGAATTATTTACATTTCTTTTCTATGGAAAACAATTCTTTTGTGCTCTGTGCCTTTGTCATAGATAACAGCCAGTACTGTCTTGGACTTCAGTACCTCTTGCTTCCTGTATCCCTGACGACTTGCAAAGCTTTCATGGTGAAAAGGTGTGAACCAGACTTTTCTCTTGTTGCCTTGTTGCTTCCCTCCTGTGCCTGCTGCAGAAGCCCAGCAGGGTAGGGCATGGCCAGGTAGGTGTACCCCAAACCCTTCATGCTGCAGCTGGGCTGTGGGAAAAGGGCAAGGAGCACTTGTAAAGTACAAGAAAAGGGCAGAACCAGAATATTTTTCAATGAAGTGATGAATTGGCAAGAAACTTTAATACACAAATGTAAATAGTATGGAGACAAGGATCATCTGCTTTGGGGGAGGAAAGCTGCAGTGTTGAAACAAGGTTCGGTTTCCTTCTGTTCTCTTACTTGTTTTTAAAGGCTACTGAAGGGAGAGTTTTGAAATTACTGGGTTGGAGAGTGGGTGCAGTGAAGGGAAGAGAGAGTCTGCCATGAATGCAAGTTTGGTGGGAGAATTAAAGAGCACAGGAGCTGCAAGTTTGCCGGAAGAGCGTGAACAGTTCCTCCTAATGTTGCTAAAATGGATACTTTGGGACCTGTCAGAGTTACAGGACTGTTTTTGTTCCTTCACTGAAAGGGCTGTCAAGCACTGCAACAGGCTGCCCCCATCACTGCCTGTGGCACTCAGTGATACAGTTTTGTTGGCAGGGGGGTGTTCAGTCAAAAGTTGGCCCTGATGATCTTGGAGCTCTTTCCCAACCTTAGTAATTCCATGAGTCTGTACAGTGCTACTCTCTGCATGTGACCAAGCAGCTGAGCACATGGAAGTCCTTGGGGATGTGCAGTTGTCACATGAAGTCAGACTCTGCCTCCACACCTCAGTAATGTGCCCTGGGCACAGCAACTGCCTGGTGCAGAGTAAGGTCTGGCACACCTTCCACTTGAATTAAAGTACTGAATTTTACTGTCATTCACAATTTAT
Organism: Rhipidura dahli; assembly: GCA_013399225.1. NCBI lineage: Eukaryota > Metazoa > Chordata > Aves > Passeriformes > Rhipiduridae > Rhipidura > Rhipidura dahli. The sequence continues at coordinate 1,178,211 of VXAC01002721.1, read as the reverse complement.
GGACTGCAGATAATGAAAGATTTTGAACTGATTGCTCTGGTGATTAGTCTGCCCCCTTTCCTACCCCATCCCTCACCCCCTCTGCCTTTCTTTTAAGGCTGTACAATAGGTGAGTGCAGGTTAAACTTGGAATGGTTACCAGACCTGTGGAAAAATTAAGGAAGACAACATTTTTCAGAACTTGGCTTGTGGGTACTTGTATTTGGTTGCATTCATTTAACTTTCTATTTTGTCTTCCAAAAGTGCTGCAGGAGTTGCTTTTAGAGCAAGAACATTTGGTTGTATTTTGGGAAGTTGGGGTTTTTGATTTTTTTT